>CM076569.1:561979302-562130621 GCA_034641835.2 Pinus albicaulis | reverse complement strand
TTGGGAAACACAATTCCCACTTTCAATTTAATATATTAAGATATTCAATTTTACTAAGGTCCAGATTTTCGCTTCTAACTTGATGGACTTATTCTGTATTCACCACTTAATGGCAATTCCAATTTCTGCTCCTATTAACACATGTGACAATCTGACTTATGGCAGTGTTTTTATACAAGCTTCATTTGCAACTACGGACAACCTTCTTTGGGGACATGGTTGTACATCCAACAATGTCAAAACGTTGCTTTGCAAATATGTATTTAGTTTTTAAAGCCAAACAAACTCAACGCAATCTTTATATTTGAATCCATGCTCACCTAAACCAATATAGTTTATAACTCAATGTTGTAGCCAAGCAACATGCTAATCACCACAATTTCGAATTTGATTTAATTGTTATGCAATTCACAACAAAATGCAGTCATTGCTACAAATGGAAAACTAACTCACGGAAAATGTCTGCGTATATAACCTCTAATGTCACCGAAACCAATTACACTACATTTATGGAAGTATTCATCACAGAGTTGTTCGCGTCACAGACGACCCACTGGACGCTGTCAATTTCTTCGTAGACACCAATGCCTCGGACCAATACGTCTTTGCTAGTATTAACACAACGTTAAAGTTCGATCCAACTTCACTGAAGGATGTGATACACCTTTACTCCATCCCTCCAGCTTCGAATGTCGTCCTTTGCTTTAGTTCCAGCAACTCGAATTTCGTTTGCTGCAAACGCCCTTCCAATCGCTCTTAACGCCGCCAATCTTGCTGCCAATTCATCCGTCCTCGCTTCAATGTTGTCCTTCCTTCAAGTCACAGCATCGATTTTCTCATACATTGCCCAACTCGGCTTCACCAGCGATGTAAACTCCAGGTTCTTACTATATTCGTTGAGTTCACCAAGGACCACTGTAATTGCATACAACAATTGAAATCGCATTAAAACACACAACTCATTTGATTTTATATGGAGCCTTCGCTCATACCAAACTAGCATTAAATCTGCTTCTAATTACTACCATCCTTCAAACCTTACGACTAAAAGAAATTCCGCATAGTGGCACGATCTATTGTGCACGTTGTTTGTTTGCGATGACATGTTACAGTCATAAGTCATCCATTTGTTGCTAGACGTAATTATATATATATATCACAGGTTTGTGAGTGATTACTCTGCGGCTCCATGTGCAGTCAACGCCACAGACTTGTTATAAATCACCCATTCAACTGCTGTGTGTAAATATATATATATATATATATATATATATATATCACAGACTTGTGAGTAATTACCCCATGGCCCTGTGTGCGGTTAATGCCACAGATTTGTCACGGTGCTCTTGTGAACGCTCACACTCCGCGCTGGGGTATTACAATGTGCCACTGCTCATGTGAACACCCACACATTGTCGTAGGTGTTAACTCCATCTACCAAATGCGTTCCGACTCTAACTAGTAGTGTGCTTCTCAGTTGCTACAGTCTTATGATTTTCAATCGTGGCTTTGGTAGTTTACTGCTATAGCTAATCACTTGATTACTTGCAGTTTTTCACCAACGTATTCGACCTCCTGCACCCACATGCTCCAACAAACAGTATATATATACAAACATATATACAAGTTGAAGATTTAAAACAAAATGAAGAACATGCACCTTTCTGGCTCCGATACCAAAATGATGCCAGGGTTCTGGGTTAAACACATCCTAGCATATAAAAACACGAGTGCTTCTTTCTTGATTAAAAATCTCATCTAATTCTTCATTAAACAAAACCATTGATGCTGTGAAATATATACATAAAGGGAAAGAGAGCCACAAAATAAAAATATTGATTTAAAACATAAAAACTCTTCAGCCAAATATTACAATGGGCGGCCTCTTGGCTCTCGACCCTTCAGAACATTTCTTTGACTCTCCCTCTATTCCTCACTCTCCTCACCTCTCTCAGCTATTTTTCATCGTCACAAAGCCCTCCTATTTATACATAAATAATGAATTTAATTCACTCCATAGATTCCTCCATACAAATCTCAACTTAAAATCTAAATTAGATTTATGTTTTTTTTTGGACTCAACTAAGTCCCATTTATGGAATTCCTCATCCCTAGATTGTTTACCTAATTCAACTCCACTCATATCCTTTAATTATTTAAGGAATATTTACAATAATCCTCACATTTATATTTTCTCTCTTAATTAATTAAAAATGAGCAAATTAATTAATAAAATAATTAAAATATCTCACCCCCCTAATTACATAATTGAATAATGAAAATTTAGCTTTGATGCTTCTGCATTAGACTCCCCATGTAGAGAAGTTTCCATAGACTCCTGTCTATGAGATCCTTCGCTTTTCTGTAACAATGCGACAGCCAGAAGTCCTGATGACTTGCTCCCTCCAGGATTCCAAACTCTGTTCTGCCCCTGGTCCTTCGAAGTATCAACTTGATTTGGTAACTCATCATTCGCTCTGTCGATCGGATTCCATCAGCTTCTCCAACACTTTCGTCTGCTAATTCCTTGGAGTAATTCCTCTTTGTCGAACTCTTTCGTCTTCAACTGAGATGAATACTCAACTTTCTGCAGTGGAAAATAATCAAGAACTTCTCCTTGATTACAACTATAGTCTTTGATTTCTTTTATAGCAACAACTCTCTCGTGCGGTGTTGTACATGCATTCACCAACAAATTGTTAGTTTTAAAAATATAAGACCTTTCGGCCTCTTTTGATGCTTCAGGAATCAATCTCCCATCATCAACTTTCTGGACTTCAATAGATTCTGTTTCGAACTGCTGGCATCTTCCATCTTCATCCTGCTGGATCAATATTTTTATCTTCTTTATGTCTCTATGGACACAACTCCTTTGCTGCTCCTGATCTTTCATCTCAACTCCAAATAATTTTCGCTCAACTTCTCTGACTTCGACATCATGTCTGTTAATGTCGTTTTCTGTACATCATTATCTGAAAAGTTATAACATTCATTCAACTCTATAAACATTTCATCTCTATCATGCGTAGTAACTATAATTTCTTCTGGATCAGGTTCTACAAGTTTTACTTCCCCATCAGGTTCCTTAAGCCACTGTTCTAAGAATTCGATTTCCATGTGAAATCTTTTCAGCACTTCATCACAACTTTCCTTCCCAGCTTCATCCTTCTTCTGGCAATCTTCTTGAGTTGTCCTGGTTTCTGTTTCATCACATTGTAAAATTTCGTAAGCAATTTCATTAAAAAAATACATTTGTTTACCTCCTTGGAATATTTCTTTGACATTTCCATTTTGCTTATGCTCCATAATAGCTTCAACTTGTTGTTTTACCCCAACCAAGAATTCATTTATGATTTCTTCCTGTTGTAACAAATCAATACCTTTCTCCTCTTAAAGGCATTCTTCATGAGACTCCACCTTAAGAGTTTCATTCTCCTCTGTGACAGTTCCATCAGATTGTTCACCATCTCTCGCACATCCTACAAACATACATAAACTGTGAGAGAAAATACAAGGCTTCATAGCCTCATCTGCTTCTCTCGCTGACACATCTTCAGATACTTCTGAACTATCCCAATAGTTCATGAGATCTTCTTCATTGATCTCTTCACCCAGACTTTCACCCTGTTCTGGGCCACAAATGGAAACATCCATTTTTAACTCAACCTCTCTGAGTTCTTCACACCTCAACATCTGCTCGAGCTATCTCAGCTCTTCTGTCAACTGGATATTTATTTGCTTTTCCTTCTTTGCGTGTAGTCTCTGCCACTTTACCTTCTTTCTCATGATCCAACCATGTGTCTGGTCTTTCACATTTTCCTGCAACAATTCCATTAACAATTCAAGGTGAATTGTTATCTCAGCCTTCTCCTGCTCGTACTCTTCATCCGTCAACTGCTCACATATGCCACTTACCTTGGCATTTTCCTTCTTCTTCCCTCTGTTGTGGTCTTCATCAAATCTTCGAAAATGACTATCAACAGTGATCTTCCTCTTCTTTTTGAACTTCATCTGCTCACGTGTGGATTTCGTTTAATCTACTTCTCAGCAATCCTTCACACTTGCAATTCATAAAAAATGAAATTTCTCCTCCTGTGCTTGGCTTTTTTTGGTTCTCCATCTTGGAACCAATCTGTGGCAACCCTCTTGCTTCACTTTGCTGCAAACAACACTTTAGTAACTCGTGTTACAATAACCAATTCTTTGGGTGTCAGACTCCGCCGATCATGCACCCAATTACATTCATACTTTTGACTTATCTTACGACTCTTTGACTTCAGACTTACACCAATTCTTCATCTTGGATGAAAATACTCAATCTCAATTCAAACTATCCAAACTTTCATTTGACTCTAACATTTGTTTTCACTTCAAGGCTCGACCCAATAATTATAGTAATGGATATTTTGACTTAATTCAAGTTATACAATCCTCCTACAATCATACACCCCTAATACATTTTTAGGATGTAAAATCTTCATATTTCATTCTTATGAAAAATCATCAGTTTTCCCTTATCATTTCACATGATACTAAAGTCTTTAGTCGAAATGTGATTTAGGTTTTTCAAGGTTTATTTTAAGGTGAAAATAAATAAACCATTCAATCTTCAATGTTCAAAAATACCTTCCTGAATTATCATACCTCATGCTTCTGTCAAGGTTATTTAATAAACATTTCTCTCTGCAATCTCAACCCTCTGATTTCCATTCTTCTGTGCCATCTTTGTCACTGTCAATACTTGCATGCTCACAAGCTCGTCACTTAATGCAAACATTTCCTTGCACTTATATGCACCATACAACATCAATTCACATCTCTTCACTTGTGTACAGAGAATAAGCTATTCATATTTCAACCTTTTCGATGAATGATGTACAACTCATACATTGTGTCCATCCTGAATATCACCTCCTTATATATCGCCATATGATGGTAAAACAAAGATTTTACCACATTAAGCAATTGTGTTTACAATCTTAAACATAAATCAAAAGAATTCTCCCATTTCCAACTACAAGCTTTGGTCCAAAATGACTTAACCAAAACTGCGAGAACCCACATTATGCACAATAAACTTGCTCACATAAAAATGCATGTTTCTCTTTATATCACCTAAGATAGCGCATTTTCATTGATTTTTCCATTCATTTATACCTTCGCATTTGCAACATTTTCACTTTAATTTTGAACAACATGTTGACATATATAAATCATCTCCGCAAAAATACTTATTTATAATTTTGATTTTGGTTAAGAAAAATCCAAAATGTGAACACATAACATGTTTAGTCATATCTTTGCCCTTGGCTCATAATTCCGCTGTGTCACTCCAATTCATATTTTCTATCATCAAGACTGCCAACGCAATTATGAATGCCAATTCATACTGTCATCACCTCCAAACTCCACTGTGACAACATCAGAGGTTAATGCGGTCTCGGCAACCAGGTCTGCACGTTGACGTAAAAATGCAACAAATATGCCCTTTCAGTGGCTCCAAATTTGAGTGTTGTTCTTCTTCACGATTCTGCGGCTTCACTCTGCAACTTCCCAATTCCAAAATGATGTTGGAAAACACAATTCCCACTTTCAATTTAATATAGTAAGATATTCAATTTTACTAAGGTCTAGATTTGCGCTTCTAACTTGAAGGACTTATTCTGTATTCACCACTTAATGGCGATTCCAATTTCCGCTCCTATTAACACATATGACAATCAAGCTTATTGCAGTGTTTTTATACAAGCTTCATTCACAACTACGGACAACATTCTTTGGGGACATGGTTGTACATCCAACAATGTCAAAATGTTGCTTCGCAAATATGTATTCAGTTTTAAAGCCAAACAAACGCAATGTAATCTCTATATTTGAATCCATGCTCACCTAAACCAATATAGTTTATAACTCAATGTCGTAGCCAAGCAACATGCTAATCACCACAATTTCGAAATGGATTTAATTATTATGCAATTCACAACAAAACGTAGTCATTGCTACAAATGGGAAACTAACTCACAGAAAATGTCTGTGTATATAACCTCTAATGTCACCGAAACCAATTACACTGCATTTATGGAAGTGTTCATCGCAGAGTTGTTCTGCGTCACAGACGAACCATTGGATGTTGTCAATTTCTTCGTAGACACCAATGCCTCGAACCAATACGTATTTGCTAGTATTAACACAGTGTTAAAGTTCAATCCAACTTCACTGAAGGATGTGATACACCTTTACTCCATCCCTCCGGCTTCGAATTCTGTCCTTTGCTTTAGTTCCAGCAACCCGAATTTCGTTTGCTGCAAACGCCCTTCCAATCGCTCTTAATGCTACCAATCTTGCTTCCAATTCATCCGTCCTCGCTTCAATGTTGTCCTTCCTTCAAGTCACAGCATCGATTTTCTCATACATTGCCCAACTCGGCTTCACCAGCGATGTAAAATCCAGGTTCTTACTATATTCATTGAGTCCACCAAGTACCACTGCAATTGCATACAATAATTGAAATCGCATTAAAACACACAACTCATTTGATTTTATATGGAGCCTTCGCTCATACCAAACCAACATTAAATCTGCTTCTAATTACCACCATCCTTCAAACCTTACGACTAAAAGAAATTTTGCATAGTGGCACAATCTATTGTGCACGTTGTTTGTTTGCGATGACATGTTACAGTCATAAGTCAACCATTTGTCGCTGGACACACATATATATATATCATAGGTTTGTGAGTGATTACTCCGCGGCTCTATGTGCGGTCAACGCCACAGACTTGTTATAAATCACCCATTCGGTTGCTGTGTGTAAATATATATATATATATATATATATATATCACAGACTTGTGAGTAATTACCCCATGGCCCTGTGTGCGGTCAATGCCACAGACTTGTTATAAATCACCCATTCGGTTGCTGTGTGTGTATATATATATATATATATATATATATATATCACAGACTTGTGAGTAATTACCCCATGGCCCTGTGTGCGGTCAATGCCACAGACTTGTCACTCTGCTCTTGTGAATGCTCACACTCCACGCTGGGGTATTACAATGTGCCACTGCGCTTGTGAACGCCCACACGTTGTCGTAGGTGTTAACTCCATCTACCAAATGCGTTCTGACTCTAACCAGTAGTGCGCTTCTCAGTTGCTACAGTCTTATGATTTTCAACCGTGGCTTTGGTAGTTTACTGCTATAGCTAATCACTTGATTACTTGCAGTTTTTCACCAACGTATTCGACCTCCTGCACCCACATGCTCCAACAGACAGTATATATATACAAACATATATACAAGGTGAAGATTTAAAACAAAATGTAGAACATGCACCTTTCCGGCTTCGATACCAAAATGATGCCAGGGTTCTGGGTTAAACACATCCTAGCATATAAAAACACGAGTGCTTCCTTCTTGATTAAAAATCTCATCTAATTCTTCATTAAACAAAACCACTGATGCTATGCAATATATACATAAAGGGAAAGAGAGCCACAAAATAAAAATACTAATTTAAAACATAAAAACTCTTTGGCCAAATATTACAATGGGCGGCCTCTTGGTTTTCGGCCCTTCAGAACTTTTCTTTGACTCTCCCTCTATTCCTCATTCTCCTCACCTCTCTCAGTTCTTTTTCATCCTCACAAAGCCCTCCTATTTATACATAAACAATGAATTTATTTCACTCCATAAATTCCTCCATACAAATCTCAACTTAAAATCTAAATTTGATTTATCTTTTTTTTTGGACTCAACTAAGTCCCGTTTATGGAATTCCCCATCCCTAGATTATCTACCTAATTCAACTCCACTCATATCCTTAATTATTTAAGGAATATTTACAATAATCCTCACATTTATATTTTCTTTCTTAATTAATTAAAAATGAGCAAATTAATTAATAAAATAATTAAAATATCTCACCCCCCTAATTACATAATTGAATAATGAAAGTTTAGCTTTGATGCTCTTGCATCAGATAAGCTTAATACTGTCTTTGGCATTCAAAATCAAATCAGGGCTGACCAGCTTGAAAATGAGTTGCTTACTTTTGACCCTAATAATTTCTCCTCTATTGAAGAATTTTTGTCCAAATTCAAGACCCTTAGACTTCTTTTAGAAGGTTGTAAGGTCAAAAAGGAAGATAGTAGCCTCATCTATTGCATTCTTGCTAAGCTTGGCCCTGCTTACTCTGTATTTGTTTCCGCCTTCTATTCCACTACAGAAGCCATCATTTCTTTCAGAACCACCTACGAGAATCCCTCTTTGATTCCTTTTGTGATTCTTTGATAAGAGAACAAGAAAAACTCGTACACCTTGGTCTTATCACTTCTAGAAACGCTAATAAGAAAGCCTTACTAGCCCAACAACAATGATATCAAAAGAATCCCAAGAAGCAGTGTCCTAAAAAGTATGGTCCGAAACCAAACAATGTTCCTAAGCAATTTCAGCTGCAAACTGAAAAACAACTCACCAAAATGATAAGGCATGTAAAAACAAAGGAAAGAAAACAGATAGACATTGCAACTTTTTCAATCGTGATGGCCATATAGAGTCCAAATGTTTTAAGAAGATGGAAGCCTTAGAAGCGGCAATGAAGAAGCACAACATCAATTTGGAGCACTCTTCACCTTCATCTTCAGGAATGGCACTTTCTGCTTGTGGTTGTCAAGCATCAAGATCTAGTTATGCATTAAATGTATCTTCCTCTTCTCATTCTCATGAGTGGCTCATTGATTCTAGAGCTTCTTATCACATGGCCAAAAATAAAGCCATGTTTTCTTCTTTAAATGATTGTAACACCAGACATATTTATGGTGGTGATGATAGATCTCTTAGTGTTGTAGGATTTGGAACCATTCATCTCGATAATGGTCAGTTTAATGATGTACTATGTGTTCCTACCTTGTCATGCAACCTTGTCATGCAACCTTCTCTCTGTTTATCAGTTAACTCATTCAAGTGAAGGGAAAATAGTAGAATTCACACCTCATGATGTTGTAATCAAGGACCTCAAAGATCCTAAACATAATCTAGCTACTGCCATTGCTAATGATTCCACAAGGTTGTATAAGTTTGACAACTTTGGGTCATCATGTCTTCCCTCTGTTTTTGTTGCTCATAATGATGAAGTGAGCAAACTTTGGCATGAGCGATTTGGTCACTTAAACTATCGCTCTCTTCAAACTCTATGTAAGGAAAATATGGTGACGGGTCTTCTTATGGTATCTTGTCGAGATGGTGTTTGCTTCGGATGTGTACTCGGAAAACATCATCGGGATAGTTTTGACAAACATGCCTCTTGGCACGCTTCAGCCCCTTCGCAGCTTGTGCACAGTGATTTATGTGGTCCACTTCCTGTTGTTTCTTTCTCTGGTTGCAAGTACTTCTTAACTTTCATTGATGATTTTTCCAGACGCACTTGGGTATACTTCTTAGAACTCAAGAGTGAAGTTTTTAACATGTTCTTGGCCTTTAAGTCACTTTCGTGTTTCTGGAAGTGATGCTTGGGCCCATATTCCAGATGCAAAACATAAAACTTTAGAACCTAAGAGTGAAAAATGCATTTTTGTTGGATATTCTGAAGATGTCAAAGGATATAGACTTTTTTTTAAAGGAGCTTTCCGGATTATCCACAGTGCTAGAGAATGAGTGTTGACGTTTCGAATCCCAACAGGGATCCATCATCAGAAAAGCTCCTTAAAAAATGATCACCACATGAGTTTAAAAACCAAAAAAGATATAGACTTCTTCAACCAAAATCCAAAAATATAATCATTAGAAGAGATGTAAAATTTGATGAAAATATATTGGCCTGCGAGCCTAGTTCAGCGAGTTGTGCCACCTTTGGCTTGTGAGCCTGATTCGGCATATGTGCCACCTCTCTCTCGCTCTTCTATTTTTAAGAGCATTCCTTCTAGTTCAGATGATGACAGCGAGGATGACAATCCTCCTCCACCTCTTGAAATTGTTCCTTATACTCCACCGCTTCCAAGATGGGTCCGCTCTACTCGGGATGCAGCAGGTTCTCTTGCAGGTGACCCTGTCGATCGATGAAGTACACGTTCTCAGTTCGAAAGAGCCTCTTCCTTATTGGCACAGATTCCAAAAAAACTTGATCCATAAACCTTTGAAGAAGCCTCCGGTCATCCAGATTGGGATGAAGCTATGAATGAAGAGTATCGTTCCTTATTGGCAAACGATACTTGGGATCTTGTTCCTCTTCCAAAAGGAAGAAAACTTGTCAAATGCAGATGGGTTTACAAAACCAAGTTTGGACCAGATGGAAAAGTGGATAGACATAAAGCTCGTCTTGTTGCTAAAGGATTTTCACAAGTTGAAGGCATTGACTATACTGAAACCTTCTCCCTTGTTGCCAAAATGAATTCTATCCGCCTTGTTCTTTCCCTTGCTGCCTCCTTTAAATGGGAAGTCCATCAGATGGATGTTAAATCCGCCTTCTTACATGGATATTTGCATGAAGAAATCTACATGGAACAACCCCCTGGCTTTATCCAAAAAGACTCCAGCCTTGTTTGTCGCCTTAGGAAGTCTCTCTATGGTCTCAAACAAGCTCCTCGGGCTTGGTATGCCAAAATGGATAGATTTCTATTAAATAATGGCTTTTCTAGGTGTCATTCTGACAACACTGTCTACACCAAGAAAGTGGGTAAGTCCTTCACCATCCTTGTTCTTTATGTTGATGATCTCATCCTTACTGGTAGTGATCCAAACCATATAAACCATGTGAAGTCTAGCCTCAAAAAGAAGTTTGAAATGACAGACTTAGGACACTTGCATTATTTCCTTGGTCTTCAAGTCTTGCAATCCAAGGAAGGCATTACCCTCTCTCAATCCAAGTATGCCTATGATCTTCTACACCACTTTCACATGGAAGATTGTAAGCCAGCCCCTTCTCCCTTTCACTCTGGAGTCAAGCTTTCAGTCACTTGTACTACCCCTGAAGTTGATGCTACCTTATATCGTCAACTCGTTGGTAAACTTCTGTATCTAACCCATACCTGTCCTGACCTTTCATTTGTCATTGTTCTTGTCGCTCTGTTTATGCACCAACCTCATGAAAGTCACTGGAAAGCAGCGAAAAGAATACTTCGATATATTCGAGGTACAGTTTAGTTCGGGATTCATTACAGACTACAGTGTAGGAGCATCTCCATTGTTGATTGGTTTCACTGATTCTGATTGGGCTGGTGACCTTGATGATCAAAAGTCTACTGCAGGATATGTATTCACTCTTGGTTCATGACCTATTACTTGGTCTTGTAAGAAACAAAGTGCCATCTCTCTTTTTTCAGCAGAAGCAGAGTATCGTGGTGCAATTGAAGCTAGCAAGGAAGCAATGTGGCTTCGTCAAATTCTGTCTGAATTTGGTCTTTATCAACAACATCCAACTACACTTTGGTGTGATAATCAGAGTGCCATTCAGCTATGTAAAGATCCAGTTCAGCATCAGCGTATGAAACACATTGAGCTCCACATACACTTCATCAGAAAGCTCATTCATGATCGTGTTTTTGAAGTGCAATACTGTCCAACCAATGATCAAGTAGCTGATATCTTTACAAAGGCTCTCACAAAAGCGAAGTTTACCAAACTTCGATCCATGCTTGGAGTTAAGGAAAGTTGTCATTAAGGGGGGATAGGCTCTAATGCCTCCTTCCTTCTCCTATTGTATCACTTTTGAAAATCCTTCAATCCTATCCCAATTTGTTCTTAAGTGGGGATGTTAGGATTTTTCGACACATAGGAAATAGGCTCCTTTTGTGTCACCTTTGTAAATCCTTCAATCCTATCCCAAGTTGTTCTTAAGGGGGGATGTTAGGATATTCCGACACATAGGAAATAGTTAAGAATAACTTAGTCTAGTATAGAGTTAGGTAAAGTGTGTTTCTTTACCATGTACATTTGTAACTTATAATCCGACTGTCACGATTTGTAGTGATCCGACGGTTATGTCTCACCTCGGTATTAACGACACTTGATTCGTGGCTTAACACCCGATTGGTCCATGAACTCTATTTAAAGAGCATGGAGGGTCATTTTTCCAGTAATCGTTTATGAAAGAAACATATGTAACTTTTCTTTTTATATTAATAAATTGCCTGAAGTGGCCGCATTGGCTCAGGCCGTGGACTGTTTCCCTCTTTGAGGGTTTTAACCACGTTATTATACTGGTGTACTGATTTGTGATCTGTTTGTGAGCGGTGACCTTTGGTTCTTGATCTACGGAACTTACCCTGTAAATTCCTACAATTTTTTCCAAAAATGAATATTTTGTATTTTTTTAAGTTTTTCCAAATTTTTGTCGACTTTTTCAAAAAACTCCCGACTTTATCGAGTTTTTCAACTTTTGGACCCTTGCCAATTTAATCCCGACTTAGAATTTTTCCACATTGGTTATGAAATTAGGGCAACATCGGTCCTCTGCGTTGTTGATGCTCGGCTGCTGCCCCTCATCCACTATGTTGTTGCCTTCTTTATTGATGCACATGTCACTGCCGCTGATACTGCCTCATCTTTACTGCAACTCCCTCTCAAATGTTGCATCATGCTGCCTATAGCACTGCCACTGCTAACTACTGCACTACAACTCAGTTGCTGAGAAGTAAGGAACTGAAAACATCTCCCAAAAATCCTAACATACAAGTCAGTCTAGGTGTACCTCGATACTGAAGCACTCTCTGTTTCCAACTGTGTTGTCCCTCTGGTGGCTCTGCGTTGCTGCTGCTTTGCACTGTGTAAGCACTTGCTCTGCGTTGCTGCTACTTTGCATTGCATAAGCATTGCCTCTGCGCTATTGAAGTCCATCAACCTTTGCGTTGTTGCTGCCTTTGTTTTGCACTGCTCTATTCTTCAATGTTTTATCTCTGCAATGTTGCTCCATCATCACTCGCATCAACTGACTCCAGTGATCCTACTACTGTCATATAGGGCTCTCATAGCTCGTATATGATCCAAGAGTTTAAGCACCTCAAGGATCTTGACCCCCATCTGACGTTCAAGAAAACTACAGATCAATGTCGCCCCACCTCTTCTCCCAAGGCACATGAGCACTCATAGCCACATCGTCATCATCCCCATCATCGTCCTTAGCTGCAGCAGCCTTCGAATCAAAATCTTCCTTGGCCTTCTTTTTCATGGGGCAAGTTGTGGCGAAATGTCCTAGTTCACCATGCCTGAAGCATTCCACCTTTGAAAGGTCTTTCTTCTTCTTCCTCTTCTTGCCATGTTGTCCCTTAGATGCGAGAGATACATCTTCCTCCTCCTCCTTCTTGATCTTGATCCCTCTGCTACTCATGTCTGCCTTGGTCATCCTTCCGATCTCTTCTTGTTGGAGACCTGCCCACATGTTTTCCCAACTTGGAAGCGTTGCTCTACCAAATATGCCTTGGACAAAGCTCTCCCACTCATATGAAACTGCATTCAGATTAGTCCTTACCATAAGACCTTCATTAGGTGTGGTTCCCACGACAACCCGCTGATCATGGATCTCCTTCAATCTAATGAGGAAGGGGTTGGTCTATTCTCCCTTCATCGAATAGACCAACCCCTTCCTCATCTAGAGTAGTCGAAGTTGATTCTCCAGAAGCATTCTCCTCTGAATAGAAGTCCTCTGATACAATGTGGTCAAAGAAGTCCACATCTCATGTGTTGTTGCCTTCTCAGCAATGTGTGGGACCACATGATCCTTGACACAGTCGATGATCAAGCGCTTAGCCTTCACTTGAGCTTCTTCATACTTATTCAACAAATCAAGATCAACATGAACAACAATCGTGCTCTCGGTGAGATGCTTTATGCGATGCTCATCTAGAACTGATAGGATTTTGGCCTTCCAGATGACGAAGTTGGATGCACCATCCAACCTGTCCTGATCCCTCAGTCCATGTGTGGTCATCTCTTCTCAACTGAAAGATGTCGAACTAGTTCACTTCTCCCTCTTTTGTTGTTGCCCCAACAAAAACTCGGATCTAAGTTTCCTGGCACTAGAAACTCTCTAAGGATCTCGCTCCCTCTGAAATGTGATTTCCCTCCCGGAAATCCTCCGCCAACTAATTTTGAATCAACCCTCTCCGATCACTCTTCGCTGCTGCCCAACATTGGATCTAGACTTCTTCGCAAGAAATATTCCAAGGAACTGCTTCCCCTTACTTTGCCACGCCCTACTAGACATTGTTTTGCACCAACAGAAACAATGCCCCACCAGCAACTACTGAAGAAAAACGATCTACACTTCTAGCCACAACAGCCGGATGCTCAAAATTTATGCGCTGGCCCAGAAAGCACTACGCAACTACAACGTCACCTCTCCTAGCTGACGCAGGCTCTGTGTGAGCCGCACAGGTGACTGCGTCACCCTTCCTTTCCTCTTTGGATTTGCACTATCACTCGGGACAACTACATTCCTGCAAAAAAATTTCTTCAGTCTTCTGTTGATGGCTTCAACTCTTCCTAATCTGCGAATGCTCTAATACGATGTGAAAATTTCTGAATTCTCTAAACAAAATTCCTACTATAGAAAAATGTGATTTACTTCTCCTACTTGTTTATTTAACTTTACAAGTTATTTTCTGAATTATTCATGAAAACATCGAATTAAATACACTGCAGCCTACACAATTATACAGATCGAGTACTGAAGAATAAGCAATCATGCAAGCAAAGGACAGAATTTTCGGACAAATGTCCTTGGAAACACCCAATGCAGGAAATTGGTGCAACAAATCTTGTGGCTCACCCAACAGAGAATTTCCTCGACAAAAGTACCTCTATCCAGAGACAAATATTATGGCTAATCTAGCATCAGAATGAAGAACCCCACAAGTGCCTATGTAGTCCCCAACAACCTCTGTGCTGCGATTGCGTCACCCTTCCCTAGTGGTTGCCACCCCTCTTCTATCTGTTGAATCTGAGCTCGATTTGCCCCACGTAAACCCTAGCGCTGCAGCCTTTGGCTCTGCGTCACCTCCTTTTGGACTATGTCACCCCTCTAGGCCTGCGTCAGCTTTGCGTGAGCCCAGTTGGGCCTGCGTCACCCTATCAAGTGTTGTGTTATCTCTCCTGGTTAGATCTGCCTCTCTGCATCTATATTCTCGGCCTTGGATTCGAAATCCCGCTGTTGGAATGCCCCTCACTGCACTGCAAGCTCACTCCGAAATTCTCAGCAAATCTTGTCCCAAAATTTCAACTTAGCTCAAGTGCTGCCACTCTGTGTGTTCTCCAATTAACCCCAAGCCTTCCTTTAATACTTTTCCTGTTGACGAATCAACGACCCTGATCTAATCTCCAATCAACGGCCAATATTAGAAAATACTTGATCCACGTCACTTAGAACATTCTCACCCACATGTTTAAATTAATTCACTTTAATTATTTAATTTCCCTAAGTTAGACTTAGGGTCTCCATTAAAATAATTAATTATTTGAATAGCTTAAGCTCCAAGTGGAATTTCTCCAAATGATTTCTGGGTCTTGGAGATCTCATCTATTCTAGCCCCTCCACAAAGTTTCAGAGCTAGAGCACATCCGATGCTACCCAAAAATCAACAAATGAAAATCGCACCACTGAGTCTTTGTTGTGTTGTCTCCAAGGCCCCATCGACTTGCTCTTATAATCTCTTGTTGAGCAACCAACAACCACGATCCAATCACAATCGATTTTCCTCAATTAATCCAATTTAACTAACCAATTTTCTTAAGTGATAATTGCCTAGTTAATCTAATTGAGGTGTTTCCTGCAAAACCTTTTTTGGATATTGGAGAAGATGTGTTCCTTAGACTTATAGACACCATAGAGACTAGAACACCTGTATGATGCTTCCAACAACTAACACCCTCTTTATGTTGTGAAAATTTCGAGTTTGAAATCCTATTGCAGCAACTAGAAATTATTTTTCTAATTTTAATTTATTTAACAATTTATCTACTACGACAAATACCAAATAATTCACACTGCAACCTTCATAAATAAACTACAGAAGAAAATAGCACTGGAAACGGAGAAAATAGTCGCACACACACATCAAAATTAACACAGTTATTTTTGGACAAATGTCCTTGGAAAAACCCAAGTTGGAAAATTTCTACAATCTAGATGCCAAATTTGGCTATCCTACAGAGAAAAACACTAGCAAAAATCTAGTGAGCAATTTTTCTCATCCCACAAGCATATTCGGGGTCTGACTGCAGCTCCAAGTGAGTCATCCAAACTGGTTTGCACAGGCCTGTGGCATCCTTGTGTAGTCTCTTCCTATGCACAACTTGAATCAATTGCCCCTGTAGCTATCCTCCCTGCCATTGGCTGAGAAACTCTCTCTGGCCTTCTGGAACCTTTTCCTAGCCTCTGTAACTGAAACTCAACTTCTCTCCAACAAAGTCGAATTGCCACTAGAGGCTTCTGTGCAACATCTATGTCAGCCTCACTGTGGCTATCTCTGCCACTTTGCAAATGCACTCGCCGGATCCGGAAAGCTTCCTCCAGCCTCACTGTCTCTGCTTCCTTCTCTGGCTTTCCGACAACCACTGATGATCTCTAGAAATCGAACTGCAAAAGAAATCAAAGTTCATAAGTGTATTCTCCAGCTACCCATCGACTTCTTATAATCCTCTATTGGACCTCCAACGACCAAGATTAAAACATAATCGATGGCCCAGATAAATTCCTTGTCGATTCATGTAAGTTTTTAGATGATTCACACCTTATCTCAATTAATACTGATTAATTAACCAATTTTCTTAGTTTAGACTTAGGAAACATAAAAAATTAGGTTAATAATCTAATTGAGACACTTCTAGGTGGAATTTCCAGAAACGATTTCTGGGTTATCGATAATTCTTGTGTTTTAGCCCCTCCACGAAGTTTCGAGACTAGAACACCTCTGATTCTACAGAAACTAACATATGTGACATTTTTTTTGAAAGATTCTGAAATGCTTGACATTTTCCAATCTCCCTTTCCATAATTCCTCTGTTTTGAATGTGCACAATTGTCTCCACTGCTTGAACCTAGAAGACATTACTTAATTTCGAATCATTCATCATGGTCCTAGTCATTTCTTCTATCGTCCTTCTTTTCTTTCTATGACTCCATTCGATTGTGGTGTCCTTGCTACCGATAATTGTCTTTTTATCCCTTGTTCTTCACAAAATTGTTGGAATTCTTTAGATGTGACTTCTCCTCCATTATCTGATCTAAAACTTATGATCTTCAAATCAGTTTCGTTTTCAACCATCTCTTTGTAAATTCTGAAATATTCAAATGCCTCCGACTTTTTCTTCAGAAAACTTAGCATCATCATTCTGGTGTAATCGTAGATCATTAGCATGAAATACTGTTCACCATTCAATCATTTGGTTCTCATTGGCCCACATAGGTCACTGTGTACTAACTCTAATGGTTTTGATGTAGAGTGTTTCTTGGTCCTAAACTCAACCTTTGTTTGTTTTCCATGCCTACAATGCTTACCCATGGTACTTACTGGTTTTGAAATTTTTGGCATCTCTTGGACGGCTTGCTTTATGCTAATTTTTACTAGATTATTGAAATTTATGTGACCCATTCTCCTGTGCCAAAGCCAAATTTCATCCCCTTTTGCCAAGAAACAACCTTCATATCGTTTGGAGTTCTTGTTGCAATTGCCAATAATCTGCTTGATTTTTCCCTTATCTCACTTTTCCTTGAGTCAAACAAAAATATGTTTCCTTGTTCACACATTTGACTCACACTTACCAAGTCATGGTTCATATTTTCTATAAGTAAAACGTCTTCTTCCATGGCATTCTTGTTTCTGAGATTAACTGTACCATTTCCTATGACTTTAGTTGAACCATCATTCCCAAATGAGATTGTTCTCTCTTTTTCTTCCTACAGAGATACAAATTTGTTTTTACCACCTGTCATATGTGTTGACAACCACTGTCGACATACCATACGCTTTTCTTGCTTTGAGATTTTAAGGTAACCACACAATGTTCACCCTTCTTCTTCCAGCCTCTTGAAGGTTCTTTTGCCAAAACATTTGATTCATGCTTTCTCTCCCTTGGATGAGTGTTCAACCTGCAATATTTTGCTACATGTCCAAAATTGTTGCATTTGGAGCACTCTACTTCATTACATAGGGATCCAAATATGCTATAATTCTTGTCGTACCTTTCCTGAAATTTTCTAGGATAATCATTCCCAGAGTAGCTTCTATTGTTTCTTTTGTTCCTAGCATCAACTTTACAGTTCACATCTTTGTGTTGATAGTTATTGGAAGAGCAACAAACAACAAGGAAGATAGTGTGATACCTGGGAGTGGGTAATCGTTTATGTGATATAGTTTTTCAAAAACCTCCTTTTTCAAATTGTTGATTTTGCATCTTCTAATCTTGAAACTTCTCTTTTGCAAGTATGCTTTCCTTTTCCTTGATAGGGTCCTTGATGATATCTGCATAAGTATTTTGTTCAACTTATGTTATCATGGAGCTTGAACCTTTAACAAACGCAGGCTTTTATCCTAATCTTGATTGATCGTCACATAATCTTTGACTGCTGATAATTTCATCCAACACTTGTGTTATTTGTGAAATTCTGCTGGATATTCCTCTTATGTGCTTCCTTTCATAGTGAGACTATCTCTGCTTCCAAACTTTCTTTTGTCTGGGTGCTTTCTTCCAATTTATTTGAGTGTTTCTTCACTTTTCTTGGCCTCCTCTAATTGCACTTTTAGATTGATGATTATCTTCCTGTGACATTTTCGCTATCACTATCGCTTTGTTCCTCGAATGAAGAGTTATCTTCTTTTGAGTAGAAATTTTTTCTGAAGGATTTCTTCTTACTTTGCTTCTTGTATTTTCTTTTATTCTTCTTTACTTTCCTAGGAACTTCTTCTCCATTATCATTGTTTGAGTTCTTTACATAAAAACACTTTGAAGCAAAATGACGAATTTCACCAAAATTGAAACAGTTCAAGGGAAGCTTACCTTTGCACCTGCATGTTCCTCTTTTCAAAATTTTCACAAAGTTGGCTATTCATTCATCTAAAATTTCGTTGCAGCTGCAACTGGAGCTTGGATTGGATTGTTGCTTGTTTTTTCTGTCTTCTTAGATGTCATAAAAGGCTTCTTCTCTCTTAGATGGATTCTCTTGCTCTCTTCTCATTTCCTAGGTTGTAAGAATTCCATGTAGCACGTCCATGTTGACAATTGCTAAGTCAACGATCTTTCTTCCGACACTCAGACTTTAGCATCAAATCTCATCTGAAGTGATCTCAGAATTTTTCAGACAATTACCTTGTTTTCCATTGGTTCTCCCAATCCTTGTATGGTATTTACTAATTCATCAATCCGGAGAAAATAAGCTGCAATATTTTCATCTTCATTCATTCAGCTGCTCAAATTTTCCTCTAAAGGTCTGAAGCTTAGCCTCCTTGATCTTTTTGTCCCCTTCATATATATTTTGGAGCTTATCCCAAATGTCTTTCGCTGATTTGCAGTGCATTAATTTAACATATATAGACTCTACTAGACCATTCAAAATAGCATTCATGGCTTTAGCATTACTATCATAAAGCTTCTTACCTCCATCTGCCCTTGGAGGAGTAAAGGTCTCTTTAAATCCAGTCATTACAGAGTGCCAAACATCATATCCTTGTGCTTGCAGATATGCTTTCATCCTTCCACTACAAAGCACATAGTTTTGTCCATTAAATACGGGAACTCCGTTCTTTGTGCAATTCGTGATTTCCTTTACAATGGTTAGATTGTTTGTGAAGGAACCTACTCTGATTCCAATTGTTGGAAATACTGAGGGAGGCGAATCAATATTTGACTTACAATTAGAAAATTATTAATTTTAGAGCATTAGAAATAATTGAAACATGAAATATCAACACATCACCCTAGTTTACAAGCTCCAACTAGAAGGACACTCCAATGCCCTGGTTTTATTAGCTCCAACTAATAGAGTGCTCCAACACGCTGCAAGCTCTAACTTGCCCTAGCACCACCCTGCCACCCTGAAGTATTTCTGGGTCCAACCGAAAGGAGACTTCACTCTCCTACCTTGCACCACACAACCACCTTTAAAATAAAACTGAATGAAACAATTTGTGGGCTCACATACAGGGACAATGACCCACTTACACATGCATTCAATGAAACCATTTCTGCGAATGTGTGCTTCATATATACAATGAATATTAGACTTCTTCAAAGCTTCAATACTACTACTTAATGATGTAACAATGTAACTAAACAAAAATTAATCTGAATTCATGTACCTCAAGTCTTCTGATGCAATGATGCCTTCAAATCTGTTGATGCAAAGTGTATCATAGTTGAACATAAAGATGTCCTTTAAGTCAGTTGATGTCAAAATATCTCTGAAGATGCCTTCCCCCACTACAGAACTGACCTCTACCTTCTCTGCTCTTATCTTGTCCTCAATGCATTGATGCTTCTACCCTTAATTTTCACCGCTATAGATGTAACCTTTTCCCAAAGAGGTCTGAAGATGATCAATAGCTACTGTGGCCAAATATTATAATGACCTTGATCTTAAAGAGCTTTGGAGACACTCTAAAATAATCCACAAATTACTAATAAGGTCAGAAACCCTTATTCTACAAATTGAAATTCAAAATAATAGACTCGGAGAAATCACTCATAATGTTTTGCTCCATATCTCAATTATGTGCCAAAAATGCCATCGATCTGTGCCCTAAAGGGGAGCAGGAAATCCCAGACCAAACTTTCCATGGAACAAATGACAAGCAAGCTCAGAAAATTTGGACAAGGAGGCCGAACGGACTTTAGTATTCAACCAACAAGAAGCCCTTCATAAAATTACAGAATGTAATATTCCTAATTAGCTGATAGCTAATCAAGAATATTAAATTTTCCAATTTTGATTTCTTAAGTTTAGTAGGTGAATAAAAGGGTGAAGGGACCCATAAATCCAGCAGTTTGAATATAACCTCTTTTCTAGAGCTAGTGTGAATAGCGCAACATCTTTTGGGCCAAGAGGCCAAGAAAGCAGTGCAGCATGTGTGAATGCCAGGGGGTGGAGTGATAGCGTAGTTAATGAGTGGACCCAAGGTTGTTGGGGTTTCACAAGAATAAGAAGGGGGTGAGGGAAGCCATTGAAATCATTCAGGATTATTTTGATTTTCTGGTCTTTACGACTTGAGCATGCTTGAGCTGTTTAGCCGAGTCTGCAGTGTTGTTTAGCACACGGGTGTCTCCGAGCGGAGATCCCAACCTCATCCTTGGGGGACTTTGAGTGCCCACTCAGGAGAGCAGTTTTTGAGGAGACTTTCATTCAAGAGTTTCACCGAGCTTCAGGGATATTGGAGTGAGGATCATTCAGATTCTAAATTGGTGCTTCATTGTCTTCAGTGATTCAGTGGTAGCAAAATTCGAAATTAGAAGAGGGACAACTTTCTGGGTTTTTTTGGGTTTTTTTAGTAGAGTCCGTGGTTAAAATCCCGACATTTTCTGAGCAACAAATCAACCCATTTACACAATCCCTACTTAGCCAACAACTATATGAGCTAGGAAAAAGGGCATATTTTGAAAGTTGGAATTAGAGAAAATCATTTTTGGGTTTTTCTAAGTTTTTTGAGTAGAGTCCGTGGTTAAAATCCCGACATTTTTTGAGTAGCAGATCAGCCCATTTACGCAGTCCCTACTCAGCCAGTAGCTATAGGAGCTAGGCAAAATGGCATATTTTGAAAGTTGGAATTAGAGAAAACCATTTCTGGGCTTTTCAAAGTTTTTTGAGTAGAGTCCGTGGTTAAATTCCAGACATTTTTTGAGCATCATATCAATCCATTTACGCAATCCCTACTCAGTCAGCAACTATAGTAGCTAGGCAAAAAGGGCAGATTTTAAAAGTTGGAATTAGAGAAAACCATTTCTAGCTTTTTCTAGGTTTTGGGCTGAGATCACCTTCCAAATTCCTAGAATTTTCTGAGCAGTGGAAGCAGCCCAACTAGCAGTCCGAAGTTGGCCAGCTGCAACAACGCAGAGAAAGAGTCCAGCAACAACAGCAGTAGAGCAATGTTTTGAGTGGGAGAATATGAGGGCCATTCCAGCTAGCTTAGCAGGTTAGAGAGCTATCTTTTTTACCACTGTTTTACTTATTTTTCATCTCTAGTATTTTCATAAAATGGCTCAGTAGTCATTTTTGGCTCCAGTTTGCATGTTTTGATGATGTATTATCTGTTGCCGTAGTTTTTTTTGTCTATTTGCACTTTTATTATTGTTAATCCCAATTTGGGATATTGCACAGAACCCTCAGCCCTGAAGTGATGCGAGTAGCCCAGAAACAACCACAATAGCTGCAATGAAGATCTTCAATCAAAGCTTAGAAATTAAACTCATAAATTCGACCTTCCACTTCATATTTCCTTGACTATTCAAGGCCGTCGTGATCTCACGAAAGATTAGAAGTTTATCTTATATACTTTGTAGAGGACCCGAGTCTTCCTTTTATAGAGATGAAAGGGGGTTTTAAATGGAGCCGACTTGTTCCCAAATGGAAGGAACCGACTTGAATTTTGAATTTCAGAATTGGATTTTGAAGCCAAAGCCTCACACTTTATTGAGATCGATTTAATTTAATTTTTGGTTATTTTTACCCTTAATAAAATATTCTTTTGACTAGGCCCATGTTATTTTTAATTTTTTGGAATAAAAACAAATTTCTTGTAGCATACCCTTTGGGGCTTTTAGACCAAAAATGGGGTTCCAATCTTTAAAGAGGTGACACCTATAATTGGAATCGATATGATGAGGAGAATCAAATGATGATGATCTTGAACCCAAAAACACTACTCTTCCTTGTCAAATGTGGGATTCTTCTTGTAGCTGCTTGGGTTGACATCAATGACAATCATGATCCAAAAGAGTCTTGAGTGTGGCCACAGCTGGCAGCAAGTTGAAACCTTCACCCATCGAATGTCGCCACAAATATGGAGACGCAAGTTCCCAAGTGCAGCAAATCAAACATTGCCATAGTGTAGAGCTGAGGCCCAAGGGTTGGAACTGGTCCTGTTGGTTGTAAGAGAATGTGCATAGGTTAACCATTAAATTTTGAATGAAACTCACTGCAACACATAAAACACTCTGGCGCAAGCTCACAACATCATGTGGAAATAAGTTGCAACCAATGGTTTAAACACCAATAGACCTTTTGTTGAATTGAAACAAACTTTCAAATTTCTTTCTAGTTCGCTAAATTTCGAACTTCAACCTAGAATTTTGGTGAACCCTTTGACTTAGCTGGAAATTGTACATGCCTTAATTTGATCATCATTTTAATTTCTATTGTGAAAAATTCTTAATATCTCAAACAAAAACCCTACTGTTAAATTTCAAATTTACTTTTCCTACTTACATTAAGTTATTAATGTGAAATATTCAACATTAACATCGAAGTAAATACATTAACAGCGTACAGATATAGATCTAAACTGATAACATGCACAATGACAAATTGACACACAAGTGTTTTCTGGACAATTGTCCCTGAAAAAACCCAATGTGGGAAAACTAGTCTTCTGGCTATTGGAGGTTTTTATTATTAAGCAAAATCTAAGTACAACAAATATGGGGACCAAATTGGTTAACTCGACAGAGAACTAAATAAACTGCAGCTATAATTTTGTTCTGGAAACAGAATGTGAAAATTATGCTGCAGTGTATTGGTTTATTTCCTCTTACTTAATTTAATTAATACAAGTTATTTCTAGAAATTAGATTCAGAAAATAACGAAAACAAACACAACTACAATCTACACATGCAGATCGTTTACAGAATAATTCACTCATGCAACAAAGTGACACATGGATTTTTGGACATAAGTCCCCGGAAAAACCCAAAGCGGGAAAACCAGTTTAGCAAATATGAGGGTTTATTATTAAGTAGTTCTGAGTACAGCAAATCTGGGTTACAACCTTGGAATACCCGACAGAGATATTAGATCTGTAGCTAACTTGAAGATCTAGTGCCAAATATTTGACTCATCCACACCCTCAAATGGGATTTACAGGACTCAGCTTGGATCTGACCCTAGAAGCCCTCAATACTGCTTCAGAAACCCCAGCGTTGCCCTAGAGATCCTGCGTCAGCCTCTGCGTGGCTCTAGGAGGGCCTGTGTCACCCTTGGAGGGTCTATGTTACCTCTGTTAGGCCAACGTCAGCCCTGCGTGGCCCTAGTTGCCTTTGCGCTGCCCCTGTTGGATTGCGTGGCTCTGAATCCCCTCTGCGTTGCCCTTGTTGTTGCTCCTCTTGCCTCTTGCTATCTCTTGGCCCTGGAATCAGAACATTCCCTTGGCCAATACTACCCCTCATTGCAGGAAATCCCTCCGGAAATTCTTAGAAAACCCGCCCTAGAATTCCAAATCTATTCCTCAACTCTATAGAAATTGTGTGTCTTTAATTGACCCTCAAGCCTTTCTCTTATCCTTTTTTGTTGAACCCTTCAACGACCAAGATTAAATCATCCATCAATGGCTGAGATTAAAAGACTGTTTGATCCATGTGACTTAAGACAATTTGAGCACATGTGTTAATTAATTCACTTTAATTATTTTATTTTCCTAAGTTAGAGTTTGGAAATCCATTAAAAATAATTAATTATTTGAATAACTTGAAAACAACTTGAAATTTCTCAAATCCATTTATGGGTCTTGTAGATCAAGTGTACTCTAGCCCCTCCACAAAATTTGGGAGCTAGAGCACAACTAATGCTACCCCAAATACACAAAATCTCAATACATAAAAACTGACTAATTCACACCCTCAAACGGGATTTATAGAACTCGGCCCTTTTCAGTCTTCAGAAACCCTAGCACTGCTCTGAAGCCCTCTACGTCAGCCCTGATGGCCTGCATCAGCCCCTGCGTTGCCCTGGCTGGGTTTGCGTCACCCCAAACTGGGTTACGCTACCCCTGCACTACCCTGGTTGGGCCTGTGTCAACCCTGCTGGCCTCCTGTTGCCCCTACATTGCCCTTTTTGGCCTTGCGTAGCCTCTGAAGCCTTTGCGCTGCCCCTGTTGTGCTCTTGGCTGAGTTGCGTAGCTACTGCCTCTGAGCTGCCTCGGTTTACTGCTTCTTTGCTCTCGTTGCACTCTTGGCTTGGGATCAAACCATCCCTCTTGCCAATACTCCCCCTCATTGTGGTTGAAAAACTTATGAAATTCTTAGCAAACCACGCCCTAGAATTCTAGCTTAGTTTCAGTGCTCTGCCACTTTGTGTGTTTTCCGAATGACCCCAAGCTCTCTTCTTATACTTTTCTCATTGAAACATCAACGACTGTGATCTAATCTTGAATCGACAGCTAAGATTAGAAGATGCTTGATCCGTGTGACTTAAGTCATTTTCATCGCATGTTCAATTTAATTAACTTTAATCTTTTAATTTTCCTAAGTTAGACTTAGGGTCCTTAATTAAAAATATTAATTAATTAAATATCTCTTAAACATGATGGAATTTCTTAAATTGATTTTTGGGTCTTGGAGATCTCCTGTACTCTAGTCCCTCCACAAAGTTTGGGAGCTAGAGCACATCCGATGCTACCCGGACACCTCAAAATCTCAACACTCCTTCGTAGCAAGGAATGTGCTTTAGCACCAATACTTCACCTTGAAGTTCTGCACTGATCTCTGGTATGGGTCTCTGCGCTGATGCTTGGCCTGATGCCCTTCATCACTGCGCTGTTGCTGCTCTTCTGTACTGTTGCCCATGATGGTGCCACCACCACTACTACATCCGTACTGCAGCTCCCTTTCAATTTGTTGCATCGTGCTGCCAACTGCTACACTGCAACTTAATTGTTGAGAGGAAGCAAATTGAGTTCTCCTCCCCAATCTTTGACAGACAAGTCAGTTTGGTTGCATCTCATCACTGAAGCTCCATAGGTTGATGCTTCGTGTTGTCATTTGGAGGTTGCTGCAGCTCTGCACTACGTAAGCAGACCTCCTCTGCGCTGAAGTCCCCTACGCTGCATTTTCCTCCTGAAGCCTATGCGCTGCTGAAGTTACATCAGCCCCTCTGCATTGTTGTTGCTACATCTGCACTGCGATGCTCCCTCTCACCATCCAACTCTGCCTCTGCTCCATCTATGATCCTATGCACCCACTACTCCACTTGTCCCGCTCCTGTCTTAAGGCTCCCGTAGCTCGTATGTGATCTAAGAGTTGGGCTACTCAAGGATCCTGCCCTCACTCTGTAGTTGCTCTACAGATCAAGATCGCCCCCCTTTCGTGGTTCATGAGCGCTCGTGGCTACGTCATCTCTGGACCCATTGTCCGCCACAACAACCTTAGAGCTAGAAGCTTCCTTGTCCTTTTTGTTTTGAGGACAATTGCTGGTGAAATGTCCTAGTTCGCCACACTGGAAACACTTGATCTTCGACAGATCACGCTTCTTTCTCCCTTGCTACCTCTTTGATGCCAAGCTTGCATCTTCCTCTTCTTTCTTCGTTACTTTGCTCGAACCAGTGTTGTATTGTCTTTTAGTCATTCAACAGATTTCCTCTTGTCGAAGGATAGCCGACATGTTGTCCCAGTTGGTAAGGTCTGCTCTGCCCAAGAGACTTTGGACAAAAGTTTCCCAGTCCTTTGTGACTGCATTGAGAGCAGTCCTCACCATGACATCATCATCTACCTTGATCCCCATGGCAGTCAGCTGATCCCGGATTGATTGTAGTTTGAATCTTCCTTCATATGGTGTGGTTAGAGCTACCCACATCTCATGAGTCATTGTCTGCTCGCCTATGTGTGAAACCACATGATCTTTGACCCCGTCCATAATGAAGCATTTGGAATGTGTCGCTGCTTCTTCATGCTTCTCCAAGAGTTTCGCATCTGTCGGTGTGGCCAGGATTTTCTCTGCATGCTCTCTCAAGCCATATGCCTCCATTACTACCAGGATTCTAGCCTTCTAGATTGCAAAGTTGGACAGGTCATCCAACCTATCCTAATCACGTAGTCCATGGGGTGCCATCTGCTTAGAAAATGTGTCAGAACGAATCCTCCTCTATATGCTAGAGTCAGATCTAGGGTCCTTGACGAGAAAGGCACCCTCTACTCCCTCTGACAACTGACTCCCTTTCTTGGAAGTCTGCCAAACAAAACGAATCAGCGCTCTTCGATCCTCTGATTGATCTTCAGACTTCTTTGGCAGGAAATCTTCTGAGAAGTTGTTCTCCTCCCGCTCTTCATCAACATAGCTTGGGCTAAATTCTGCACCGACAGAATTTTCACCCCACCAGCAATTACTGAACTGCAGCTCAGCTTTCGGCACTCTGAACAGCAATGAGCTTCTGGACTGTGTCACCCTTGTTGGCGTCTGCGTGAGCTAACAGTCTCAGCACTGCCTCTGCGGAGTAAGTGCGTGGGCCTGCGTGGATCTGCATGGAGACTGCGTCACCCTTGCCTCTGCTTGGCTCTGCTTCCTTCTGCTGTTGCGCTACCTTCTCTGGTCCGGTTTATTTGCTGTTGTTGCTGCTTTCTGCAGCACAGATTCTTCATCCTTCTTGTTGGAGATCCAGGCTAGATTTGCAATCACTTTGATACCATGTGAAATTTTTTGAATATCTCAAACATAAACACTACTATAAAATTTCAGATTTACTTCTCCTACTTACATTAAGTTATTAATGTGAAATATTCAGCATTAACATCAAAGTAAATACATTAACAACCTACACATACGGATTTAAACTGAATAACATGCACAATGACAAAGTGGCACACAAGGATTTTCTAGACAACTGTCCCCAGAAAAACCCAATGCGGGAAAACCAATCCTCTAGCTACTGGAGGGTTTTTATTATTAAGCAGAATCTAAATACAAAAAATCTGGGCACCAAACTGGTTAACCCGACAAAGAAATAAATAATCTGCAGCTATACCTCTGTTCTAGAGACAGAAAAACTGACTAATTCGCACCCTTAAACGCGATTTACAGAACTCATCCCTTTTGAGTCTTCAGAAAACCCAGCGTTGCTTTGAAGCCCTCTACGTCAGCCCTGATGGCCTGCATCAGCCCCTGTGCTGCTCAAGAAGGATCTGCATCACCCCAGATTGGGTTAAACTACCCCTGTGTTGCCCTGGCAGGGCCTACGTTAGCCCTGTTGGCCTCTTGCTGACCTTGCATTTCCCTTTCTGGGCCTGCGTCAAGCCCGCGTAGCCCCTGAAGCCTCTGCGCTGCCTCAGTCTGCTGCTTCTCTGCCCTCATTGTACTCTTGGCTTGGGATCAAACCATTCCTCTCGCCAAAACTACCCCTCGCTGCAGCCTGCAACTGAAACACTTCTGAAATTCTTAGCAAACCACGCCCTAGAATTCCAGTTTAGTTTCAGTGCTCTGAGACTGTGTGTGTTCTCCAACTGACCCCAAACCCTCTTCTTATACTTTTCTCGTTGAAACATCAATAGCCGTGGTTTAATCTTGAATTGATGGCTAAGATTAGAAGATGTTTGATTTGTGTGACTTAAGTCATTTTCATAACATGTTTAATTTAATTAACTTTAATCTTTTGATTTTCCTAAGTTAGACATAGGGTCCTTAATTAAAAATATTAATTAATTAAATATCTCTTAAACAAAATGGAATTTCTTAAATCGCTTTCTGGGTCTTGAAGATATCATGTACTCTAGTGCCTCCAAAAAGTTTGGGAGCTAGAGCACATCCGATGCTAACCCAACACCCCAAAATCTCAACATCGATTTGGTTTCTTAGTCAATCTAAACCTACCTGCACTCCTGTCATGTACTCAACGATTGGTAGATTGATTTATAGGCTAGGGTAGCTTCTCCTTAGTCTAAAGTGTGAACAAGGCTATTGAGGTGACAATGGTAACATGCTTGTTGTATCTCTAGGATCTCTTGTTGAGGTTAGGACTTCTTCTCCTTGGTTAATGTTTGAGAGCTAACAGTTTAGTGAGTTGTATTTCACTCCAAATTTCTAAATGTAGAAATGGAATATTTTGTAAAAGAAACCTCATTTGATGCATAGGATTCATGCTCTTATCCTTATTGAAAGGCATAAAGATTGTTTTCATTTTTATGGGAATCCCATTTGACTAATGGTGGTTCTAGGACCAAAATTTCACATTTTTGGTCTTTTGGGCAGCGACATAGGCTAGAATTTTTTACAGAAAATTTTGATGTTTTTCGTTCAGCTATGATAACTAATAGTGCAGATTTGGAGCAGCATATTTTGCATCATGAAAGTGCAGAATTTTCCAACCTTGTGTTATGAACAAATAGGTGCGAACTCTAGATAATTTTCCAGCTTGTTTTCCCAAGTTCACTGCACTTTGTTCATATTTATGGCAGCCAAAATTCAGGGTGTTTTCAGTTATTTTCTACCTTGAATATAATTCATAACATTTCAAATTTTGAATGTAAAAATTGCATAAACTTTTCAATCCTTGCTATCCTCTGATTTTTGTATATTTTTATATGAAGATATGGCTGGAAAATGGATGTTTAGTGCTGGGAATTATTCGAGACAATAGGTTTTTTCAAGTTTAGATTTGTGGTAATAATTTCCAGCTATCCAAAAACACGCAACAAGCCCTAAGTTGCAAACAAAATCTTAATGAGGAGCTTCCAATCTGCAATTTCCAAGCTTCAGCCCACATCAATATGGGATTGACTTAACATATGTTGGTTTGTGCCACTTTCTCACATATTTCTGTTTTGGCTTCCATGCCCATGTTAGAACCATCACATTCATCTTCTAATATGGTGAGATCTGGATTCTCTTGAAACAAACTCAGCATTATTGAATCAACATAATTGTAGCATCTGAAATTTCACAAGAAGCACTTACTTTAAGAAATATGTTAAATTTGATCTTTCACTGCTGGAAATCTAAGTCACAGTGTTCACCAAACTTCTAGGCTGAAGTTCGAAATTTGGTGAACTCCAAATATATTTGAAAGTTTGTTTCGATTCAGCAAAAGGTTGATTGATGTTTAATCCACTGGTTGCTTCCACATGTTGTTTTGAGCTTGAACCAGAGCCTTCTAAGTGTTGTAGTAATTTTCATTCAAAATTTAATGGTTAACTTTTGCAAATTTTCCTACCACTAACGGGATCAGTTGCAACCCTCGAGCCTCAGCTCTGCACTGTGGCACTGTTTGATTTGCTGCACTTGGTGACCTGTGTCTCCATATTTGTGGCAACAATCGACGGGTGAATGTTTCAACCTGTGGGTGAAGCTTTCGACCTGCCGCTGGCCACAGCCACGCTCATGACTCCAGCTTCCACTCTGCTAGCCATGATCATACTGCCACGATGCATAGGTTTCCGTTCACAAAACACAATCCACAAATTACTAGGCGGTTGTTTACAATTTTCTGTTTTTTCATATTATAAAATATTTATAATCTGTGAGAAAGTGTCACAAACCAACATATGTTAAGTCAAACCCATACTGAGTGGGCTGATGCTCGGAAATTGCATATGGAAGTTCCTCATTAAGATTTTGTTTGCAACCTAGGGCTTGCTGTCATTTTTGGATGGATGAAATTTACTACCACAAATTTAAACTTGAAAAAACCTACTGTCCCGAATAATTGTCAGCTCTAAACATTGATTTTTCCAGCCATATCTACATATAAAAATATTTAAAAATCTGAGGATAGCAAGGGTCAATTTTTTTTTTCTTTTTTTACATTCAAAATTTGAAAATTTGTGAATTATTCAAGGTAGAAAATAACTGAAAACACCTTGAATTTTGGCTGTCATAAATATGAACAAAGTGCTGAAATAAATTTGCAATGAACTTGGGAAAATTGGATGAAAATTATCTAAATTTGGCACCTATTTGTTCCCAATACAAGGTTGGAAAATTATCGACTTTCATGATGCAAAACATAGTCCAAATCTGCCCTATTGGTTATCATAAATGACTGAAAAACATCATCAAAACTTTCAGTAAAGATTTCTAGCCTATGCGGTTGCCCAAAAGACCAAAAATCTGCAATTTTGGCCCTAGAACAACCATTATTCAAATGAGATTCCCATCAAAGTGAAAACAATCTTTATCCCATCTATGCCATTCAATGATGGAAAGAGCATCAATCCCATGCATCACATGATTGTTTCTTTTACAAAATCTTCCATTTCTAAATTTAGAGAGGAATACAACTCGCTAAACTGTTAGCTTTCAAACATTATCCTAGAGAAAAAGTCCTAACCTGAAAAGGAGAGCCTAGTGATACAACAAACATGTTACCGTTGTCACCTCAATATCCTGGCCCCACACTTCAGTTCAGAGTAAGGGGAAGCTACCCTAGGCTAGGGGGAATACCTATAAATCAATCTAAACCAAAAGACCAAAAATCTGCAAATTTGGCCCTAGAACAACCATTATTCAAATGAGATTCCCATCAAAATGAAAACAATCTTTATCCCATCTATGCCATTCAATGATGGAAGGAGCATCAATCCCATGCATCACATGATTGTTTCTTTTACAAAATCTTCCATTTCTAAATTTAGAGAGGAATGCAACTCGCTAAACTGTTAGCTTTCAAACATTACCCTAGAGAAAAAGTCCTAACCTGAAAAGGAGAGCCTAGTGACACAACAAACATGTTACCGTTGTCACCTCAATAGCCTGGCCCCACACTTCAGAGTAGGGGGAAGCTACCCTAGGCTAGGGGGAATACCTATAAATCAATCTAAATCAATCATTGAGTAGAAGATCGCAGCGCAGGTGGCTTTAGATTGAGTAAGAAACCAAAAGAAATTGAAATGACAATCAAATTAAAGCATGTATGCCTACAATTTACAGCAGTGAAAGATGAATTTAACATATTTACTTAAAAAGTAAGTGCTGGTTGTGGCAAATTTCAGATGCTATAATTATGCTGATTCAATAATGTTGAGTGGGTGTTTCAAGGGAATCCAGATGTCACCATATTAGAAGATAAATGTGATGTTTCTAATACCAGTACCATATTAGAATATAAATGTGATGTTTCTAATTACAGGTCCATGCTTAGTTGATGTCCAACACCAATTTATAAGTATTGAAAACCATCCATCATCACATGTGGCATCCACCTTCAATGTATCTTAAAATGCGTTCAGTGATTAACTTGTATGCATTATTATGTTAGCCAACAGAGCATAGATTCCTCAACACAATTTTATCACAACTTACAATGTTTTGAGTTATTGAAATAGCAAGTCATTTTGCACAACCGAATTCTTTCTAGCCAACAATAGTTTCCCTTAGAAAAAGAGAGTTGTATGAAATATTAACCATGAAAAGGAGTAGCTTCAGATTAGAGATCATTCAAAACCCTCACAGTAAATTACATCCTGAAGGGCAAACTTTATTACCCAAAGAAATGTTTCCAACAATTTGTGATCACCGTGACATATGAATATTGAGATTCATTGTGGAATTCAACCATGTAAATTCAAGCTGAGTCACCAGTGAGCCAATTGTGATTCTCAAACAACAAGCCTTTGAAGTGCTGTTGTGAAATATTGGTTTCAGAGTTGAAAACCAAATTCAAATATTGCTGTTAACAAAATAGTCAATTATTAAAATTGCAGATTTACTAGCACAGAAATATTTTGTATTTCAAGAATATAACAATGCCTGAACTTGAAAAATAGATTCCCAGAGTCTGAGAAAGAGAGTTCACACAGTATCAGACCATCCACATTAGAACGATACCAACCCATTGACTGCTATCAAGTACAATACCCAGTGAGTATACCAACTTTCATGTAATATTCCAAATTAACAGTGAGCTATTTGGAATATTAATTTTGTCAAATATTGGCTTTTTTAATGTTTAGCAGGAAATAAAGTGGGTAAGGGGGCCCACAAATAAACTATATGGCTAACTTACTTTCATAAAGTCATTAAGGCAAATATTAGAGCTGGAGTGGCACCCATGAGGCCAGCCACATGTCAAAGACAGCATCCTAGTGGCAGCGCGGGAGAGGCAGCAGCGTAGGCAGCGCAGTGACAACGTGGGAAAGGCAACAATGCAGTGATTGGATGGCAAAGGTGGCAGTGCAGTCCAGTGGGGCCGAAGGGAACGTTGGGCTCAGCTAGGTAAAAGAGGATGAGAAAAGCTCATTCCTCATTCATTCATCCATTGATTTTTCTGTATGATAAACTGAAAGCACATTTGAGCTGTTTAGCCAAGTCTGCAGTGCTATTTAGCTCAGAGATTTCCGAGCAGATCTCAACCTCATCCTCAGGGGACTTCGAGTGCTCGCTTAGAAGAGGAGTCACATCCAGTTTCGAGGGAGGAGTCACGACCACACATTCAGACATACGCAGTTCCTTGAGGACAACGTAGAGACCACGCAGGTAGCAGGAGAATTACACAGTCCAGCGATGAACAACACTTGGGACAGAAGGGGAAAGAGAAAATTTCAGTCGGGAGCTTGATAGGGGGTTAGCCACTACCTAGCAGAGTTCTCGGACAGATTTTCAGTAGCTTCTTCAAGTAGTTCAGCCAAAAAACCAGAGAACCCAGCGGAACAGTGTGCCAAGCCCAAGGGGGTGAATTTTTGGGGTCAAGATTTCTGGAAACCCTTCACGGGTTTTTCTAGATTTGTTGAGGAGAGACCGTGTCTAATTCCCGGAATTTTCTGAGCAGCAGAGCAACCTCAACACGCAATCCCTTTTCAGGCAGCAACAACGGTTTCAACTAGTACAACATAGAGGAGGAGCCACACAAAGCAGCAGCATAGCAGAGATTTCTCAATAGGGTTGAGGGGTTATTTCAGCCTGCCTTGTGCAGGCCAAGGTGTCATCCTTGTATGCACCTTCTTGTACCTTTTCCCATCAGAGATTTAATAAAATGGCTCAAATGTTTTTTGCTGTATCATGGTGTTTTTAATGGCTATTTTTTGTTTGTTGTAGTTTTAGTCTTTGTATGCTTTATATTACTTTTTGTTCCTAATTTGGGATATTACAGTGGTATCAAAGCTCATAGACTTGACTTAGCCTGTGCAACACGGTCTATGACACCGGAGCATAGGCAAAACATCACATACCGAAGGTAGCGGTACAGAAGCAAGGAAAAGATCCTTGAAATCACGCTAGATCAAGTAGACAACGTTCCGGAGGAAGAGAAGGGAAAAGCACCAATGTCAGAGGAAAGAGATGATGGAAAGGAGTTTGCTAGCCTCCTTCTAAAGTCGATGCAAGAGCTCACGAAGAGGATAGAGGTGATGGGGCAGAAGTTTGTCGGAGATAACAAACAGCGAGAAGTTCTAGATTGGAGAGGGATTTGGCACCTTCCATCATGCACCTAAGCCTAACATTGCACAACAAGTGGTGCCATGCACTCTACCACGCTCTACCATCCCCACATTCCTGGCTTCGGGAGCAGGAGTAGGAGGGCCACAAGAGCCGGAGGTGGCTCACTACGGAGAATACTTTGTGGAGTATCAATCTTATGGGCCGAAGTTCAGAGATGCCCTCACTTTCAACGAGTGTTGTTAGTTGAAGAATAACAACAGACCACGAGGCTAGACCAGAGGAGGAGGCTACACGTAGGGCAATGACCTGCAGTGTACCGTAGGCAGACTTTTCTTGCCTACTTTCAATGGGTCGTTGAAATGTTCAGCGAAAGCTTGGGTGGAGAAGTTGGATATTTATTTCCAGCTTAACGAGATGGCAAAGGTGGAGGCCATCAGGCCATCAAGGTGGCAGTGCTGCATCTTGAGGGGGAAGCCCATGACTGGTGGTTCAATGGGATGGCTACGCTGAGTCACTCAGCAGTGACAGCGTATGATGAGTTCACCCGGAGGTTGATAGAAAGGTTTGATCGGAAAGATCCGGAGGAACATTTTGCTGAACTAACCAAGCTCAAACAGGCGGGGAACCTGGAAACCTACATTTTCGAGTTTTTGAGTCTTTCAGTGATGGTTCCAGATTTGTCTGTGCCCAGGATAGTATACATGTTCATTAACAGACTGGCTGAACCCTTGCATAGGTTGAACCCTTGTTGAAGTTATTCAAATAATTAATTCTTTTTAATGAGGACTCTAAGTCTAACTTAGGAAATTAGAAAAATTAAAGTGAATTAATTAAACACATGTGATGAAATGTTCTAAGTGACGTGGATCAAGCAGTCTTTTAATTTGAGCCGTCGACTAGAGATTAGATCACGACAATTGGTTTTCCGACGAGAAAAGTATAAGGGAAAGGCTTGGGGTCAGTTGGAGAACACACACACACATTCCAGAGCACTGAAGCTAAGTCGAATTTCTGGGGCAGGGTTTACTGAGAAATTCGAAGCGAGTTTGTGGTGCACTGAGGGGCAGAGATCGACAAGGGATGATCTGATCCAAGGTCTAGAATACAGTAGTAGAGAGGCAGTGAATACCATATAGCGCAGAGTCAGCCAGGAAGATGTAGTTCAGCCAACTCCATGCAGAGGACTGTGCAAAGTTTTCGTAAGCCCAGCCAGGGTGACACAGACCCAGCCAGCGCAGCGCATGGGCAGCGCAGCACTAGCCATGGTGATGCAGGCCCATCCAAGGCAACGCAGCGCCAGTGAGGGTGACGCTGGCCAGTGAGGGTTGACGCAGAGGCTGTTAAAGGGAACGTTGAGGGTTCCAGTGGGCCAAAAAGTGCTCGTGATCTGTAAATCTTGATCAAGGGTGTGATACAGCCATATTTTCTATCTCCGCATGAAAGGTACTTCTGTCGTATAATTTCTCTGTAGGGCCAACCATTTCTGGTGTCCAGAATGTTGTATTCAGATTCTGCATGATAATAAAACCCTCTAGAGCTGTTGCACTGGTTTTCCCGCATTGGGTTTTTCTGGGGACATTTGTCCGAAAAATCGTGTGTAATCTTGTCACATGTGCGTATTGTTTAGTAAATGATCTGTAGATGTGTAGGCTGCAGTTTGTGTCTACTTTAATGTTTTTCTGAATACTTCAGTTAATTAACTTTTTAAGTTAGTAAAACAAGTAGGCGAAGTCGACTAGACATTGCAGTAGGGTTTATGTTTTGAAACTTTCACATGGTATCAGAGCATTGCAGATCAAGTTGATCCACCAGTAGAGCGGTTGAAGAAAATTGATGCAGAGGGCAGCTGAAGCAACAGAGTTCTATAAGAGGGCAATGCAGCACTAGGAGGGACGAATCCCAGCTAGGCTGACGAAGAGGCTACACAGTGATTGATGTAGAGCCATGTAAGTGACGTAGAGGTAGCACAGAGCCTTCCAGAGTGACGCAAGAGTAGCCTGTGTTGAGCCAGTCGGCTCACGCAGACGCCAGCTAGAGGGACGCAGTGCGTGTGGAGATTGTTGTGCAGTGTGCCAAAGTCTGCAAGTGAAGCTTCCGATCTTCAGAAGTTGCTAGTGTGGTATAGGTTCTGTTGGTGCAGAACAATGCCTAGAAAAAGTGGTAAGAGCGGGAGGAGAACTGTTGCTTAGCATATCTGCTCCAAATAGATCTGAGATTCGATCAGGAGGGTTATCGTAGAGAACTGATTCAATTGTTTTGGCGGAGGATTTCCAGGAGGGAAATCAGTTGTCAGACGGAGCAACTACTATAGAGGGTTTCTATCACCAAGAAACCTAGATCCAGTTTCTGTTGTGTTGCAGCAGGAAGAGGAAGAGGAGTACCTGTTTCGAAAGATTTGAGCATAGATGGTTTCTCATGGGCTGAGAGATCAGGATAGGTTGGACGGTGTGTCCAACTTTGTTATCTAGAGGGCCAGGATCCTGACAGTCATGGATGAGTGCGGCATCAAGGACCATGCTCAAAATGTCTTAGTTGTGCCTACCAATGCATATCCCCTGAAGAAATTCAACGAGAATCAGGTGCGGGCTAAATGCTTGATCATGGATGGAGTCAAGGACCACGTAGTTCCACATATTTCCAGGAAGAACACGACAAATGAAATGTGGACAACTTTGAACACGATGTATCAAGGAAGCTCCGTCCAGAGGAAGATGCTTTTAGAGAATCAAATGCGGTTGTTCCAGATTTAGAAGGGTGAGGAAATAGATCCCTTCCTCTTTAGACTTCATACTATTTGGGACTAGTTGATTGCAATGGGTACGACTCCAGATGAAGGGCTCTTGGTGAGGACTGCCCTGAATGCATTCACCAATGAATGTGAAACGTTTGTCCAAAGAATATTGGGCAAGGCAGCGTGACCATCCTGGGCGAACATGTGGGAAATCCTCCATCAGGAAGAAATTAGGCAATTTACCAAGAGGCAAAGCAGCATCAGTGGAGTCAAAGTAAAGAAAGAGGAAGAGGAGGATGCAGCCCTTGCATCGAAGGGACAAACGCAACAAGGGAAGAAGGAGAGGGACCTATTTGAGGTCCAATGCTTTAATTGTGGCAAACTTGGGCACTTCCCCAACACTTGTCCTAAAAAGAAGGACAAAGGATCTTCCGATGCCAAGGCAGCAACAGCAAAAGGGGCCGATGGTAGTGACGATGACGTAGCCATGAGTGCTCATGAACTAAGGAAGTGGGGCGATATTGATCTGTAGAGCAGCTACAGATGGGTGGCAAGATCCTTGAGGTGCCCAAACTCTTGGATCACATATGAGCTACAAGAGCCTTAAGACAGCTGCAAGACATGTGTAGCAGTGGGTGCAAAATATCACAGTGAAGCAGAGGCAAGATGGGACGTTGAAGTCTAGGGTAGCGCAGAGGAGGGGCAGCAGCAACGTGGGAGCAATAGCGTAGAGGCTGATGGGATTTTAGCAGCGTAGAGGCAATGCTTACACAATGTAGTGCTTCAGTGAGACAACACAACGCAGCTACAGAGGGAGCTTCAGTGATGAGTTGCAGCCCAATTGACTTCTCTGTCAGAGATTGGATGATGGTCCTTCAATTGCTTACTTAGCAACTGAGTTGTAGTGCAGCAGTTAGTAGTGGAAGTGCTATGGGCAGCATGATGCAGCAAATTGAGAGGGTGCTGCAATACAGATGTGGTAGTGTTAGTGGCAGTGACATGGGCAATAGTACAGAGGCAGCAACGCAGTGGATGGAGGACAACAGGCCAAGCATCAGCAGCACAGAGACCAATGCCGAGATTAGGCAATATTTCATTGTGGGTGTATTACTAGTGCACACTCCTCGGTAAGAGGGAGTGTTGAGATTGTGGGGTAGCGTCGGGTGTGCTCTAGCTCCGAAACTTTGTGGAGGGTCTAAGACACACGAGATCTCGAAAACCCAGAAAGTGTCTGGAGAAATTTCATCTGGTGTTGAAGTTATTCAATAATTAATTTTTTTTAACGAGGACCCTAATTCTAACTTAGGAAATTAGAAAAATTAAAGTGTATTAATTAAACACATGTGATGAAATGTTCTAAGTGGCGTGGATCAAGCAATGTTTTAATCTGAGTCGTCAATTAGAGATTAGGTCACGGCCGTTGGTTTTCCAACGACAAAAGTATAAGAGAAAGGCTTGGGGTCAGTTGGAGAAGACACACACACATTGCAGAGCACTGAAGCTAAGTCGAATTTTTGGGGCGAGGTTTGTTGAGAAATTTGAAGCAAATTTGCAGTGTAGTGAGGGGCAGAGATCGGCAAGGGATGATTTGATCCAAGGCCGAGAATACAACAGCAGAGAGGCAGTGAGTACTCGACAGCGCAGAGCCAGCCAAGAAGACGCAGTTCAGCCAGCACCACGCAGAGGACTGTACAGAGGCTGCGTAAGCCTAGCCAGGGTGACAAAGACCTAGCCAACGCAGCGCAACAGCAGCTGGGGTGACACAAGTCCAGCCAAGGCAGCGCAGAGGCAGCACAACACTAGTGAGGGTGACGCAGTGGGAACGCTGGCTAGTGAGGGTTGACGCAGAGGCTGCAAAGTGAATGTTGAGGGTTCCAATGGGCCAAAAAGTGCTCGTGATCTATAAATCTTGATCAAGGGTGTGATACAGCTATATTTTCTATCTCCGCGTCAAAGGTACTTCTGCCATGTAATTTCTCTATAGGGCGAACCATTTCTGGTGTCCAGAATGTTGTATTCAGATTCTGCATAATAATAAAACCCTCTAGAGTTGTTGCACTGGTTTTCCCGCATTGGGTTTTTCTGGGAACATTTGTCCGAAAAATTGTGTGTAATCTTGTCACATGTGCATATTGTTTAGTAAATGATCTGTAGATGTGTAGGTTGCAATTTGTGTTTGCTTTAATATTTTTCTGAATACTTTAGTTAAATAACTTGTTAAGTTAATCAAACAAGTAGGCGAAGTAGATCTAGACACTTCACTAGGGTTTCTGTTTTGAAACTTTCACACTTATGCAGTGCAGAGCAGTAGACAATGCAGTGCTTCAGAGAGATAGTGAAGAGCAGCAACAGAGGGTGCTTCAGTGATGAGATGCAACCCAATTGACTTGCCTGTCAGAGGTTGGGTGATGTCCTTTAGTTGCTTCTCAGCAACTGAGCTGCAATGTAGCAATTAGTAGTGGCAATGCTATAGGAAGATGATGCAACAATTTGAGGGGGAGATGTAGTACAGATGTGGCAGTGACATGGGCAGCAATACAAAGAGTAGCAATGCAGTGAATGGAGGGCAGCAGGTCAAGCATAAGCTTGAAGATTGATGCCAAAGGTCAGGGCAATGCTTCAGTGGTGAAGTATTGCTAGAGCACAGTCCTCGCTAAGAGGGAGTGTTGAGATTTTGGGGTAGCTTCGGATGTGGTCTAGCTCTAAAAATTTGTGGAGGGGCTGGAACAGATGAGATCTCCAAGACCCAGAAAGCGTTTGGATAAATTCCTTATGGTGTAAAAATTATTCAAATAATTAAATTTTTTAATGGGGACCCTAAGTCTAACTTAGGGAAATTAAAAAATTAAAGTGAATTAATTTACACATGTGATGAGAACATTCTAAGTGATGTGGATGAAGCTTCTTTTAATCTTAGTCGTTGATTAGTGATTAGATCATGGTCGTTGATGTGTCAACGAGAAAACTATAAAGGAAGGGTTTGGGGTCAGTTGGAGAACAAGAGATCGAATTCTTCTGACGAAGCAGTGCTTAGACGAAGATCAGATTTGAGCGATTCAGAGATGCAGTGAGGGGCGGATGGAATGATTGGTTGGAGGACCAAGCATACAACGCAGAGCAAGGGCAGCAGAGACGTAGTGGAGGAAACGTAGCCATCAAAGGGTATGACGCAATCCCTAGAGAGGGCGATGCAGGCCCACGGAGGGCGATGCAGGGGCAGCGTAGAGCCTCCAAGGAAAAGTTTGAAATTCATTGGAGGCGGGGGTTTCTAAGCCGGCAGGGCTGAAACCAGACCCGGGAGAAGCTTATCAACACAGACCTAGGGTGACGCAATCCCTTAGCCAGGCACATGTAACCTTATGCAGTGGCAGCGTAGAGTCCGTGTAGAGCTAGTTGGGGTTTCACCAGTGGCTCATCTGGATCAGCAAGGACTTGCGAGAGTGAGGTATAACTCACATTTTTCTCTGCAACCGAGGTTTTCTCTGTTGGGTGAGCTGGTTTAGGGCACCCTAGATGTACTCAGAATACTGTTGCTTAATAATAATAAACCCTCATATTTGATGCACTGGTTTTCCAGCATTGGGTTTTTCCAGGGACATTTGTCTGAAAAATATGTGTGTCCTTTTTCATATGTGCGTGATGTTCAGTAAATGATCTGTATTTGTGTAGGTTTCTAGTTGTGTTTACTTCGATGTTTTTTTTAATATTTTTCAGTTAAATAACTTGTGCATAATAAAACAATTAGGAGAAGTAAATCAATATTTGGCAGTAGGATACCTGTGCTCAGAAATCTTCACAATTTCCACGAGCCCCTTCTTTTGGAGGGTTACATTCAAGATTTTACTAGCTTCCTCAACAGTTTGAAAACTTGGCCCTATATATGCCAAAAATATGCAACCAATATAGGAAAATAAGGAATGCTTTTGGGCCTGTATGAAATCTCAAGCCAATCATTGTGCCAAGGTGCAATGGAAACAAGAAACCACAAAATGAGGACATTTTGATGAACCACATTGATGCTCGAAGTATACTTAATGAACTTAGCCACATGATCAGTTTCTTTTGATGGATCACCATCAAATTGTGGTAATCTTTTGCAATCATTTAGCTTTAATGCATTTAGATATCTAGGGACCCATGCAATGTCCAAAGTCGGGTATGATTTTTCCAAATCACACATGACTTTGAGCCCTTTATAACAACCATAAGGGGAGTCGCATGGGTAAATTTTAAGATGCCTTGAGAGATACTTGCTACTCCTTATAAGCAATTGATATGAATTTTAATGAAGAACAAGAGCTTTGTTCTTCTAATGGAGTCACCAAATAATGATCTATATTGTCATATGCAGACAAGACACATGCTTCGTGTCCTAGCAATGACACCAAAAATGTTTCCACAATATCTAGCAAGCCTTGTAAAGTGAAAACTTACAAGGTAGAAACTAGACCTATAAGAAACAATGGGGTAGTGAACCATTGTCACAACAACCAAAACCCCTTGCTTTTTACATACATTCATTGATGGGAGGAGTCTCGATAGGAAAGAAACCACTTATAATAGGTATTCTAGGGTTAAGGTATGAAATGATTTCGTTAGAGGTCTTCAAGAAAGACACAATTTTAGCTCAAGGCTTCAATTCAATTTCTACGAAGATACTTAGAAATAAAGGCACAGTCCCCACGGTTTGATTGATTTGTTGAGTGTTGGAGTAACTCAAGGTCAAGGCGAGGAGAAAAGGTTTATTACAATGTATATTAGCAAAGCCAAGGCTCATAAAACCTTCAAGAATGTCCTTAAGTTGAGGGAAGAACACCTAGGCTTCCTTCTTAGGGAAAACATTTAGGGAAAGGGAATTTATGGATGAAATTGAAGTGGATGCCCAAACCCTACTTGATGTTTAGGCTCTCCAACCGCTAAATACCCTCCCTAGAAATTTGCAGCAAGCCCTAGCTCCTTCTATAGCCTTGGAAGGATGGAAGGACCAAAATTTAAGAGAGATAAATATGGAGAAAAAGTGAGAATGATCACCAACAATTTGGATTAGTGTCTTGTCCTTGGAGCATATGGAGTCAAGAATGTCTTGGATTAGCTAACCTTGCTTCTAAGGAGGTCAAAAGTTGATGTGGTAGCAACAAATTTCAAGCATTTACCTACTCAAAGTAATAATGGAGTTTTATGGAAGAGCTATTAGAAGTTCATCATTAGGAAAATTCTTACATGTCATGTGTGAGTAATGCATGAAATATTGATATAGCTAGCATTCAATTGATCTTCAAAAAAATTAGGGCACAATTTGAGCATGAACTAGAATCAATCATTCCATGCATTGGACATAGAAATAGATTTTAAACAATTAAGGGTACTTACAAGACAATATGCAAGAAATCCATCCATTAATCCAAAGAATAGCTTCAAATAGTGCCCAAAAATTAGCGCCAAACACCAAAATATATCCAACATCCAGTATAGTCCACAAAAGAGCAAGTGTGAGTTATGACTATGAGGTCGAATTCTAAGTGTGATGATGATGAGAAATCAAATGATGTCTCTCTAATATATATGTGATCTAATACGTCTTATTTTAGCCTAGAATCCCCTCTAATAATAAAATAATGTGCAAGAAATGGCCTAGGTCACTAGTCGACCTAGTAGCTTTTACAATTTTAATTTCATCTACACAAATGCTAGCCAAAATGTTGATGTCATGCTTGTGTGGGCTTCTATAAGGTTGACGTTGAGGCCTTTTGGTTCCATGACAAATGTAGAAGTCCTCTAAAATCAAAATCCATGGGTTGGCCCCTGTATCTTGGTGCAAATCATCCTGTGGAACCAAAATGCGAGTTTGGGACACAAAATTGGGATTCATGGCTCTCCAAGTGGTAAAATATTTGTCTCTAATCCAACGTTGAGGGCACTAAAGATGGTTCTAGCCCTCCCATGTCTCAAGTCATGAGACAAAACGTCATCTAGTTTTTTACAATGTATATTAGCTAAGCCAAGGCTCATGAAACCTTCAAGAAAGTTCGTAAGTGGAGAGAAGAAATTAGAAAGGGAACTTATGCATGAAATTGAAGTGGATTCCCACCAAATTGATAGGTTTTGTGGAAAACCTTATCGACTTGGTAGGCTCTCTAATCACTAAAATCCCCTATCCCTAGAAATTTGCACCAAGCCATATCTCCTTCTCTAGCCTTGAAAGGACAAAAATTTAAAAGAGAAATATGGAGAAAAAGTGGGAATGATCACCAACAATTTGGATTGGTTCCTTGTCCTTTGGGCATATAGTTTCAACGATGTCTTAGATTAGCTAGCCTTGCTTCAAAGGGCCCCAGAATTTGATGATTTCAAGCATTTACCCACTCAAAGTAATAATGGAGTTTTATGGGAGAGCTACTTGGAGTTCACCACTATGACATTTTTTACATCTCAGATATGTTGGAAACATGACTAAAGTGAGGGGGGGTGTGAATCAGTTAAGTGTATTCGTGTATTCATGGTCAACTTTTCTTTTCTTTTTAATGTTTATATGAACTATTTAATAAGCAATATAAGACCATATAAAATGCAAATTAATATATGAACATGTAATACGTGAACAACAACATCAAATCAACACATAAGGACAATGCATGTGGACACCAGATATAAGTGGAAACCCATAAAGGGAGAAAACCACAAATTTGTTATTGTTGTGATGCAAAGGCAAGCCCCTACTCCTGTATTACATTAGATTTTCTATAGGCTTCAACATATAGGAGGATGCTACTTCAATTCTTCTACGAGCTTCAACTTGTAAGGAAGCTCAAACTCACACAAATTTTCGGCAGGCCACAAACCACAGGGGTCTCCTACCTCAACAAGCTCCAACCTATTCTTTATCAAGCTACAACTTGAAATGAGACTACAATCCCTGATACAAACAAGAAACAAAAGGAGACTACAATCCCTGATACAAGCAAGAAACAATATGTTGGTTTTCTTGGAATCAATTTAGTGTATTCATGGACAACTTTTATTTTCCTTTTAATATTTATCTGAACTATTTAATGAGCAATATAAGACCATATAAAATGCAAATTAATATATGAACATGTAATATGTGAACAACAACATCAATCAACACATAAAGACAACACGTGGTCACCAGATATAAGTGGAAACCCATAAATGGAGAAAACCACAAATTTGTTATGCTTGTGATGCAAAGGCAAGCTCCTACTCCTTTATTACATTAGTTTTTATGTAGGCTTCAATGTACAGGAGGATTCTACCTCAATTCTTTTACAAGCTTCAACTTGCATGGAAGCTCCAACTCCCACAAATTTTCTGCAGACCACAACCCAGAGGGGACTCCTACCTCAACATACTCCAACCTATTCTTTATCAAGCTACAACTTGAAAGGAAACTACAATCCCTGATACAAACAAGAAACAATATGTTGGTTTTCTTGGAATCAGTTTAGTGTATTCGTGGAAAACTTTTCTTTTCTTTTTAATGTTTATCTGAACTATTTAATTAGCAATATTAAACCATATAAAATGCAAATTAATATATGAACATGTAATATGTGAACAACAACATCAAATCAACACATAAAGACATGGGCACCAAATATTAGTAGAAACCCATAAAGGGAGAAAACCACAAATTTTTTATTGTTTTGATGCAAAGGCAAGCTCCTACCCTTTATAGATTTTCTGTAGGCTTCAACGTACAGGAGGATGCTACCTCAATTCTTCTGCGAGCTTCAACTCGCGCAAATTTTCTGCAGGCCACAACCCACAAAGGACTCCTACCTCAACAAGATCCAACCTATTCTTTATCAAGCTACAAGTTGAAAGGAGACTACAATCCCTGATACAAACAAGAAACAATATGTTGGTTTGTCTGGTATATGACTCTGCATACCTCCATCTCTATCTTTTCTTCTTTGTCTCCTCAAATATGCTTCACCTATTATCTATATGTGCTAGTTAACTAAGGAATAACAACTCAATCAACTCTCACATTCTCTAACTCTCCAATATTCTCCTCCTGAAATATGCCTCACATATTATCTATGCTAGTTAACTAATGGATAACAACTCAATCAACTCTCACATTCTCTAACTATCCAACATTTCATCCTTCCAATCTCACACATTTTTATAAACAATCTTTGATGGTTGTTAGTATTCCAAATATGAATCTAAAATGACAAGCCTTCTCTTCATTTACGAGTATTATTTCTCAAATTTGAAAGATAATTCAAGACAAATAAACCTCATGTTAATTAAAACCGAAATAACAGAAGCCAACATTAATGATTGCATGAGTTAGGGCTTGGATGGATAAGCAAACACGTTGTAATGTACGCTGGCTGAAGATATGGTGTGTTACTGTCGAGGGTAACATAATCTAAATAGTGAATTACCAATGTTATAATTTTGTTTCTGGGAGCAAAAGGTGCATTACAACCATAACACATTTGTTTTGATGTCATCACCTTTGTTCTGTGGTCACACCTTTGTACTACTGTTGCCATTTATGTTTTGTTCTGCTTGGAAGACACTTAGACACTTATGTTCTGCAACATATCTCTGTCGACATCTACATCACAAGCAACATGTTTGTTCTTAGAAATCTCTGCAACATACCTTGTTGTTCAACAACAAACATTAGCAATCTTTGCAATCATAGCATCACATAATTTTCCTTGAGTCTTTTGTATGCCAACATTGCCTTGCATCACAACTTTGTCTTGCATTCTCATTGTCTTTCCTTGCATTTCTGCAAGGCCTCTTTAGCAGTGATCTTTGCAACATCTCATAGCAATCACGACAGTATAACATATGCATATGGAAGTAGCCTCAACTTCTCTGCAACCTCAACAACCTTTGCATCCCTTGACTGATAACACATATAGAACTTAGCAACAATGAGCAATCCCTTCTCTTTTGCTTCTTTGCTAACAGTCTCTTGTGGCATTCTGTTATCATCTCAACAACATGCTCACTTATTCTGTCATAAGCATACCTTGCTTCGAAACACACCTTGTTGTTTCTCCTTTTCCACACACCTTGTTGCTCCTCCTTTGCCATCAAGCACAACAATGTTAACAATCTCTCCCTTTGGCATTGATAGAAACACTGGGATCCTCTCCCGTTTGTCCTGAGAAACATATCTTCTGACTTCTGCTTACATCTCCCTTTGACATCAATGGCAAGGGGGTTTGGTTTACAATGAAAGGGTCACTCAAGTGGTTGAAAAAAAGCTTTCATTACTGCAATTTTCTTATCATTTCTGTCAACTTTCTTAAATCATAACAAAGAGGGCTCAATAATTATGGAAATCTTCTCATAATTTACTAGACTGCAAATTGTTGAAACTCATTGGAAATTCCTTAGATTAGTGTATATAACCACATATAGAAGGCTTATCAATGTCATTTGGCAAGAACTCCCAAAGGCCCCAAGTAGCATTCTTCAATACCTTCAAAAACTCTTCCAGCAAAATTTTTATGATGTCTCCCAGTCCTTTGTTACCATACCAACATTCATATCCTTTCGAAGAAATCTGCTTTTTTAATTTTGTTCTACTCACAAGCTTTGTATTAATAGAATTAGTCTTTTTCTCTATATTTTATTAGCAATTTATTTTCTTTAATTTGTAAGTTTATTCTTTAATTTGTAAGTTTAACCTCACTGAAGCTTTACAGTGGATTAAGGCCAAAGAAAAACCTTAGAACAATGATTAGTTTGCTGCTTTGGATGTTTGGTTTTTTATTTGTTGCTTTAGATGTCTTTTTTTATGTTATTTTGTTGCCTTTAATTTGTAAGTTTAACCTCACTGAGGCTCTACAGTGCATTACGGCCAAAGAAAAACCTTAGAACACTGATTAGTTTGTTGCTTTGGATGTCTGGTTTTTTTATTTGTTTCTTTTGGTGTCTTCTTCTTTTTTAATGTACACGTTTATATTTCAGAATTTCCCTGAGGCTCTACAGTGCATTAAGGCCAAAGAAAAAGCCTTAGAACACTGATTAGTTTGTTGCTTTGGATGTCTGGTTTTTTATGTGTTGCTTTATATGTCTTCTTTTTTAAGGTACACATTTATATTTCAGAATTTTTATAAAATTTCCAGATATTACTTCGTATATATTAATTTCAATTTTCTGTTTTAATCTTTTGTATATAATCTTCCTAAATCATTAAAAATTTGTAAATTTTTATATCCTTTCAAAGAAAGTCACCATTAATGGCATAAAACTTAGGGAAAACTTGTCCCATTATTTCACTTGCCCTAGTGAGATTTGAGGGGTTGGTTAGGAGAAGCATAGTACTTCGCCCTGATAAATAGTAAGCATGACCTGATACTCCAATTCATTTTATTAATTGGAAATTTCTTTATTTACTAATTGGAAATTTCTTTTTCTTTACAAGATTTGAGCTTGATCAATAATAAGCATGGTTAGCATTTACAAGATTGGAGCTATAGTAAGCATGGTAAGCATGACCTGATTATTTTCATTTTTGAAGTACTCCAATTCATTTTACTAATTGAAAATTTCTTTTTCTTTAGAATATTGGAGCAAATTTCTTTTTCTTTAGAATATTGGAGCTACACTGATGGTTACATTGGAAATTCCATGTCATTTAGCAGTACTAATTGAAAATTTCTTTTACTAATTGAAAATTTCTATGTCATTTGTGTTGGTACACTGACATTATTGTTTATCACCAAAATTTCTTTTTCTTTAGGATATTGGAGCTACTTTGATGGTTACATTGGAAATTCCATGTCACTTAGCATTACGCTCATTAAAGTTGTCTATGCTCATTAAAGTTGTCTAGAGTACCTTAAACTTAAATAGTTTAAGCTTACTTTATTTTTGTCGACTAGAATAATGTAGTTATGAAAATATTTTTGAAGTACTCCAATTCATTTTACTAATTGGAAATCTCTTTTTCTTTACAATATTGGAGCTACTTCGATGGTTTAAGATTACTTTCTTTTCTTCCACTTGAATAATGTAGTTATTAAAATTTTGAAGTACTCCATTGGAAAAAATAAATTTCTTTACAATACTGGAGCTATTTTGATGGTTAGATTGGAAATTCCATGTCACTTAATTAGTTTAAAGTAGCTTAATATTGTGTAGAGTAGCTTAATTAGTTTAACCTTACTTTCTTTTTGTCGACTAGAATAATGTAGTTTCTTCTTGTCTACTTGAATAATATAGTTATGAAAATATGCTATTATTAAGCTGGTTATATTGGAAATTCCATATCACTTAATTAGCTTAGAGTAGCTTAATGGTTACATTGGAAATTCCATGTCATTTAATTAGTTTAGATTAGCTTAATACTGTGTAACTTAGCTTAATTAGTTTAAGCTTACATTTTTTTATTTTTTTTGTTGACTCCAATAATGTAGTTTCTTTTTGTAGACTTGAATAATATAATTATGAAAATATGCTAATATTAAGCTGGGCTATCATCAAGATATCCTTGGTGAAGCTTATTTTAATTCTCTTTATTTCAAGATATTCATAATATAATTATGAAAATATGCTAATATTACGCTGGGCCATCATCAAGATATTCCAATGGAAATTTATTTTATATGGTCATATTAAGATGAGCTGAAGACGGGCATCATCAAGATATCCTAGGTGAAGTTTATTCTTTATTTCAAGATATCCTAAGATATCCTAAGTGAAGTTTATTTTAATTCTCTTTATTTCAAGATATCATAAGTGAAGTTTATTTTAATTCTTTTTATTTCAAGATATCCTAAGTGAAGTTTATTTTAATTTTCTTTATTTCACTATATTCATAATGTTTTTACTCAAACTTTCTTTTAAATCCCAATTTTTTAGTTTAATTTTCTGTTTGTGACTTAATTGAGAAATTTTCAACGCTTGTTAAAGCTCTGATTTGCAATTTCAGATTTATTTTTGTTTAGCATCCTTAACCATTTGGCTTGCCTAAGTCACAATCTCTGCAAGTAGTATTGCTTTCATTTTCTTATGTAAAATTCAATGTTTTTCGCAAGTAGTATTGCTTTCGTTTTCTTATCTAAAATTCCAGTGCAACATGATATTTTGCCACTTAGTTTACTATAGGCGGAGAGCTCTAAGGTTGAAAGCATCTAAATATTGCATAACGCAAATGGAATTCGGGTGGTAAAATCCCCTAATCAATATAAGTCATGCACGGTAATTTTGAGAGGGGTTTAGTAGACTAGCCTGCAAACTCAGTAGGACATCACAGTTTCTGATGTACTAGAATATACAAGACAATTGTGTAAATTATTTCGTCATAATATAAAAATCTGAAACGGACATCTAGTTGAGGGCAGAGACCCAACTAGGTTGAAACCTCTGAAAATGCTTTTTTTTAAAGAAGAAAACGGCACTTTCCATTGAAGTTGGGTAGTATTATAATAAAAGGTCAAAAAAGAGTATTACAGGTTCAATCCTTATACATTAATCATAGCTCTTTTTCATAATCAATACTAGTAAGAGAAGGATGAAACTATTTTGAAGTACTCCAATTCATTTTACTAACTGGAAAACTTTTTTCTTTACAATATTGGACTTACTTTGATGATTACATTGGAAATTCCATGTCACTTGGCATTACGCTCATTAAAGTTGCGTTAAAATATTGGAGTTACTTTGATGGTTACGTGGGAAATTCCATGTCACTTAGCATTACGCTCATTAAAGTTGTGTAGAGTAACTTAAATTAAAGCTGTGTTAAAATATTGGAGCTACTTTGATAGTTACATGGGAAATTCCGTGTCACTTAGCATTACGCTTATTAAAGTTGTGTAGAGTAGCTTAATTAGTTTAAGCTTACTTTCTTTTTGTTGACTTAAATAATGTAGTTATGAAAATATGCTAGGGCCTTCATCAAGATATCTCGAGAGAGGTTTATTTTATTTGCTTATATTAAGTTGAAGACGGGCCATCATGATATCCTAGGTATAGGTGAAGTTTGTTTTAATTCTCTTTATTTCAAGATATCCTACGTGAAGTTTATTTTAATTCTTTATTTCACTATATTTATATTTTTGTTCATAATGTTTTTACTCAAAATTTCTTGTAAGTTTCAATCTTTTTATTTAATTTTATTTCTCGATTTAGTTGAGAAATTTTCAATTATTTCACTATATTTGTATTTTTGTTCATAATGTTTTTACTCAAAATTTCTTGTAAGTTTCAATTTTTTTTACTTAATTTTATGTTTGTGACTTGTTAATGCTCTGATTTGCATTAAAATTGATATTATGACTACATATTTAATTTCAGATTATTTTTGTTTAGCATTATATTTTTTCATTTTGATTTTTTTTTCTAAAGGGCCAAATCTGTGAAACATCTTGTGCATTATCTAATGAAATTTTTAAAGATAAATACATACTTACACCACTAAAGAATCAAATAGGAGAAAAATATTTAAACTGTCAAAATTCATCTTTATCTCTTCAAATTTGATTTTTTACTTACACCACTAAAGAATCAAATAGGGGCAAAATATTTAAACTTTCAAAATTCATATTTATCCCTTCAAATTTGATTTTTTTTTATCATTTATACTCGTGATTTGATTGTTACATTGTTGGATGTTCATTTACTCATGGCTTGTTGTATGTTTTCGTTTTCTTCTCTTTAGCATTTGTAGTACATTTTTGGATGTTCATTTACTCATGGCCTATTGTATGTTTTCATTTTCTTCTCCTTAGCATTTGTAGACTCTCCCAGATTTTCTTTCCTTAAAGTTTTGTGCTTTTCATTATTATTTAAGAACTTTACTTTTAACCCAATAATAATAAAATAACAAAATACATTTAAGAACTTTGCTTTTAACCCAATAATAATAAAATAACAAAATAACAAAATATCTTTACAAGATAGTTTACTTTTAAGGTAATAAATCTTTATGTTGTTGTAATACTAGCCCTTGCTCTTAAGGAGTCTTTCATATTTGTTTCCCCATCTATTAATTAATCTCTGGAAAGATTAATAATAAGCATAGTTCAATCTTAACATGAATATTTAACTAAAGGATATGAGGTCTCATCACGAGCCGACCTACAATGATAATGTGTTCTTACTAAGTGACATTGTCAACTGATCTACGAGCCAGGGTAATGGATTTTGGTTGCAAAATTAAAAGACAAGAGGTTTCATCACGAGTTGGTTGGTTTGTTCACATTTTTAAGTTTTTATGCATGAAACTATTGTTAAGTAGTTACCAAGCCTAGGTAGTGACCTTCAATCGATTTCTAAGAAAAGTAATAATAAAGTAAATGATCTAAAAACTATGTATTTATATGTAATAGATGAGATAAAAGCATCTGGTTGAGTTAAGAGGTATCCTTGCCGAGGCTATAGAGGTTTGGTGACAACAATGTCCATGCTTGTGGTATTGAAATCATTTTAATATTGTAATTTTTCAAATCTACACATAATGGAATTATGGGCTCCTCTTTTATAAATAATAATGGAAATGATTTGGGCGTGTTGACAAGTTTTAAATTTAAACTATTAAGTCAAGGATGAATCTCTTTGGGTTATTTGAATTTGCATTTTGGAACATCTTATTTTTATTTCTCCATGTTTATAGATTTCATATTTTTCCCAGTGAGTGGCCATTTGTTGGCCTATCAACAACTCCCTTACATTTTACTTAAAATGAAAGAGGTCCCTATATGATTTTTTGAGAAAATCATATTTTAATTGCTTTGGTTGTTTGATCTTGTGTGGATTTTCACATCGTTTGATTGTCCTATTTTACTTCACTTCTCCAAGAACTATCTAATGATATATAATATAATTCATTTGATTTCGATACTTGGTTTTAAAGTTATAATTGCATGAACTTTGAATTGGTTTCTTTGCCTAGAAATTTTGTTCATATATATATATATATATATATATATATATTAAGTACGTATATAGAAATAATTTGTAATATAAATTAATGTTATATATTAATAAATATAAATGATATATATTTGTATCCTTATTATAAATTTTATACCTATTATACTCTAAGATAACATAAAACACATTACAATAAAATAAACACAAAGCATAAAAAGTTTTATTATTATATATATTATAATATTATTGGTTTCTTTGCCTAGGAAATATTATTAGGATAAGTACGTATATACAAATAATTTGTAATATAAATTATATTTATATATTAATAATTATCCCCGGATGCGGGTGTTAAGGCTTGATTATACGGTGCATGGCCTGTGGGACGGCGCGTGGCAAGGCCACATGGCCACCCACAGGCCTCACCTATGGTGCCCCTCTGCATTTATGTATCCAGGCCGTCACCTTGCGTAGCATTTATGTCGTTGCAAACGTCGAGGTGGCCTCCACTGTTTCAAAATGTCGCTCCCTGGTTCTTTTCCTTGGCAATCTGACTCTGCGTCTTGTTCACCTATGATGCTTCGGCTCCTCCTTGTTTCTTCTATGCCACCACTGCTCTCGCTCCTGCGAACTGGATGTTTCCTTGAAGCTACGAAGCCCAGCTCTCGCACATCTAATGGGCGGCGCTACAACCTGGGCAGTTGTGTTGAATTTCTCCTCGGCTTCCATTACTCTCAGAGCCTCTTCTGTCAATTGAGTTTCTCTGCCTCCTTCGACCTCAATTCACCTTCCGCTTCTCCGCTCGCCCCTGCCAGCATTGCCCGCTCCACTGCTCTGAGCACCCTTCACCCACTGCATGTCAACATGCCATGACTTAGACATCGCATGTGATGCCGGAGGGGCAATTGCAGAGGTCGCTCCTCTTGTCCACAACACTCCTCCATGTCCAGCTCTTCTCTGTCATCTCTTGAGCACTCCTGGGGCTGATACCATGACACTTGCAGTGGGCATGGTCGCCTTCTTGGCTCCTCCCCTTGGCATCTTGCTTCTGAGCCAACGACGCGTCCTCCACCTCGCCTCAACGCCTCTGTCTCCACGCAAAACCCAGCCACTGCCCACTTTCAATTCCAATGCAGCTTCGATCGCCCTCTCATTGTGGCGACTATCTCTGTTTCTTTTTGCGAGGTCTCTGGTGTGGGTCCTGGCTCCTGTCAACCCACACCGCCTCCGCGTTCGAGCAACGACCCTAGTCCCTCTAAGGAAGTGAAAACCCAACAGGTCCCTACAGGGCATAATTTTGGTTCGACGAGCGGTAGCAGTTCGAGCTGCTTCAGGGAAACGTGTATGCAGGGAGGAAACAGTGATGATGCTGCAGTGCCTCAACATGGCCCCCTTCTGGCCGATGATGATGAGTACAGATGTCTGATAGTTGAAGAACCTCCTCAAGCTTCTCATGGCATCTAGATCCTCAGGTCTTTTCTGAGTCAATTTTTCTAGTTCTTTTGTTTGGTTGTCTACTCACTTCTATGCGAGATGTATTTGCTTATGTCATTATGTCGTTGGTTTCCTCTATAGAGGCAGCACTTCAAACTTTACATGGGCTGGTTTCCCCACGAGGGCTGCTCCATTTTTGCTATTTTGCTGGACTTATGCCACTAATGTTGGCCTGAACTGTTGAGGCCCAAGTCTCTCTGTACCATATGTTTTACTCATAGAATTTACTCTTATATATATATATATATATATATATATATATATATATATATATATATATATATATCTTTTATTATCAATTGTATACCTATTATATTCTAATATAACATAAAACACATACTACAATAAAATAAACATAAAACATACATACATATATATATATATATATATATATAGATATCTTTTGTAACTTTTCCTATTATAATATAATATAATATAAAAAGATATATTATTATATATATTATAATATTATTATAAATTGTTGTGACTTTTGTATTTCATTACATTAAAACCGCTTATAATATATATTAAAATTGTGAATATTAAAGGCATTTGCATATGCTATAAATGATATATTATGTAGTTGTACACGTCACAAACATTTTATAATATAACTCACTACTTATTTTAGGATTGAACCTATATAATGTAAATCTTTTGTAAATAAAACCATAAACCTAGAAACAAATGTGTGGCATATGTGAACTAAGCAAGATACAGAGTTGATTACCGTCTTCTTGCAGGGGAACAAATAGATTACAACTTTATAACAATCTTCTTGCAAGGGATAATATATCTACAACTAGAAAGAGATTTGATAGAGTCTTTTTGCAGGGGAAAAAATAAATAATGCAGTTGTTTGGTATATGTGTATTAAACAACCTAGACACAGAGTAAGACCCTAGAAACCACAATTTGGTATATGTGTATTAAGCCCTGAAACATATTATTTAAGAGCTAGAAACAACATAAAGTTCTATAGGTGGACTAGCCTAAAAATAGTCAAATCATTACATAGTGGATTGGGGCATCTGGCTGGCTAGGAATGAAGATCTCTTCGAGAACAGATATATCCCCCTTTTCAATGTGCATCTCAAATAAGAACAATCTTTGGAAGCAGCCATTCCAAAGATGCAGATTCAGAGACAGCTAATTAATGAACCAATTGACAAATCGGGAGCATGGGGTACTTTGACAGTGCCAGTTAAGGAACTCCAACTATGTGTGGGGCAGGAGGCATCATCTTCCTTAGTGAAGTACACCTAATAAAATGAAAAGCTGGGTTGGGAGGAGGCTCAAACAATTATTCAGAACTATTGGCATTGAAGTTACTAATGAAATTAGCTGCAAAGAAAGGTGTTACAAGTTCCCACGTGTTTGGAGACTCCTCGGTAATTATTAATTGGATGAATGGGAAATTCAAGATGGGCAATCTGGTGTTGAGCCCTACCTTTGAACAAATGAAAAGAATAAGGCAGTGTTTAATACCATTTCCTTCTCCATGTTTACAAGGATCTTAACACAGAGGCATACACACTTTCCAAAAAAGGAATTCATTTAGTTGTTAACAATTGGGTGATTATGGATCAGTCTTGAATAGAGCTTAACACATAGGCATAGACACTTTCCAAAGAAGGCATTCAGTTAGTTGTTAACAATTGGGTGATTATGGATCAGTATTGAATAGAACTTTACTGGTTGTGCATGAATCTTGAGATATAAATATATACTATTTATATTTATATTTATATTTATATTTATTAATATATAACATTAATTTATATATTATATATCTTATAATATTATCATATATGGTTGTAACTTTTGTATTTCATTACATTAAAACAGCTTATAACATATATATTAAAATTGTGAATATTAAAGGCATTTGCGTATACTATAAATTATATTATGTTTGTACATATTATGTAGGCTCTGCACTTGACCCATGTATATAGTTCAAATCAAAAACATTTCATAATATAACTCACTATATATTTTAGGATTTAACCTATATAATGCAAGTCTTTTGTAAATAAAACCATAAACCTTGCTCGTAGTAGAGGTTTCTAACAATCGACATATCATCCAATTTATGGAAAGCAAGGAGACTTTAATTTATTCAAGCTAGGGAGGTAGGTCATGAGTGCCAATTGTTGGTTAACATCGATATATATATATATATATATATATATATATATATATATATATATTCACCATGTTTATTGACCATGCCCGTAGACACCAAATTGGTGTATGAGATTTTTTTGTTTGTGGGATAAGAGACACATCTCAGGGCAGAGATTTGACTGCTAAGTCTACCAAGGCATACATACTCTACCCCTCTGGTTTTGAACCTGTGACCTCTTTGGAGGAAACACATGCTCTTCACCATTAGGCCAACTCAAGTTGTATTATATATGTTATCAACAGAGCAAACTGAACAAATCATGAAATCTTCCATTACAAAGAAACAAACTAAACAATAATCTCATAAATTAAGATAATGGATTTGTTGTAGCCGCTACAACACCACCCAAAATTTTGGGTATATCCAAAATTTCAGACCCCCCTCCACTCGCTCAGCCATTAGGGTCGCTCAGCCATTAGGGTTTCAACCCAGCCTTTATTCAATGACACCCTCGTGACCTATTCCCACCAAACCCTGTCACCACTCCCACTTGTCTTGATACCTCATCTACGCACTAGGGTTTTGGGGTTTACTGCTTCAAAGGGCATTGAGAGTCCCTTCGCGGATTCAACGACATGTTCCCCTCGTAGTCATCACCAATCAATGGGGCATTGGGCTGTAGGTGAGGTCTTGCGTCTAGCTCGCATTATGAAACCCTAATCACGGTAAGGTTTGGGAGAAACCCTAGTTTGTCAAAAGGATGATCCTCTTTTCTGAGGTTGCACTCCCATTGGCTTCGTGCGACATCACAGTGGGAGTCAAGGCCTAGCCTATTCGCCCCAAGTGCTTGTTAGGTCCTACCCTTCAACATGCGCATTAGGTTTTGCGTGAACTGTATGCCCCTTTGTGCCCTCGCAACCCTATATGCATGTAAACTAGCCTTGATTTGCATTTAATTCCCCACCCTCCAAAAGCACAGTCCGAGTTACTTAAAAGAAGCCATCTCTGTGAATGAATCGTTACCTTGTGGCATCATGAAGTATCAAGGTTTACTACAATAGATTCATGAAAATATAAGTTTTAAGCCAGTCCCCATACTCAAATGTGCTTGAACAATCAATTTAATTTGCAACATCTTGGAGGCTCCTCAAGTGAATTGTTTTATTTGATTGTCTGTGTATTCTCACCACTACCGAGAGCTAACCTGTTCTCGACCCACCACTTCCAGGAAATTGGTCGAGGAGGCCATCAACATGCATTGAATGGTGGAACAAGTTCATTTAAGATCTATTAATGCGTCCAGACTGCTCAAATATGAAACGCCAATTCTTTGACACGTGGGGTGGTGGATGCTCAAATCGGATAGAGGATTAATGTTTTTTTTTTGTGTTATAGAACATAGTAGTGCACTCAAGATATTTAAAATGTCGCATGGGTAATTACCATAAAGGCTAGTGCACTCCAAAGAAATACCTAGGGACGAAAACGAGGAAGGAGGTGAAAGGCGTATCTCAATTTTCGATTGCCATCAGAGGTACATGTCAGAGAAGTTGTTTCAGGCGAAACCAAGGTATAAAGAGGCCGAGTGGCTAACACACCTTCAATGCAGATAAAAGGGCCATGCACGGTAACCATTTCAACATAAACAAGGGAAGAACGCTTTCAAATAATCAATGTTGATGAGGATGCCTCCAAAATGATGTCGTGGGTACTGCGTTACAACGTTGGCTTCAAATGCACATAGTTAATGATTATGTGTTATGCCCATTCTTCAAGTAGCATTTGGATACTGCAACACAAGCACGACAGGAAAGCACGTATACATCTGTGTCCAGCATGAAGAGAAGTTGTGTATGATTTCTTTCTCAAACAATCGCAGACTGGTGGGGTACACATGCTAACACACGACGTTCGCGTAACTAAGTACCTCTGGGAAAGGTCAAATCCTTTGCACCATAACATCGGTGGGCCGACCACTGTATTTTAAAAATTGCATTTTCTTTTCTGATTGCGCACTGATGCTACTACGCAACAGCGGCATATGTTCGAACGCGTCTTGGCAACTGGTAACCAGCCTGAGAATGGTGGGCATGGAAGGGATCAGAGAAGATCAGGTTCGTAAAAGGTATAGTCACTCATCCACAAGGCAGAGAAAATATGCGTGTAAAGGGTAGTCAAGGCAGTGTTGTTTCTTCACCTGCTCGATCCATTGGTGGCATCTCACCCTAGTTCAACATTTTTGAATGAGAAACTCATACCCAAAAGGAGATACATGTTTCGCATGGTTCAAGAGGGGTCCTAAGAGACACTATGTGATCAAGTCGTGCAGTCGCACTTCTTTTGCAGCAGTGACAAGTGCGACTCATCCCAAAATGCGACTGTGCGACCTCTTTTCAAGTCACAGACCTCCACAAGTCGCGAAGTCGCAAGCCTGAGGCATGAAAGCAAGGTGCGACCCAACCCCAAACGCGACTATGCGACCTCTTTTCAAGTCGCAGACCTCCACAAGTCGCGAAGTCGCAAACCTGAGGCATGAAAGCAAGGTGCGACCTACGGGGAGCTGTGACTTTGCGACTTCCATAAGTTTTTATCTTCGCCTAGGTCGCCAAGTCGCACTCCCCAAAAAGAGCCAGAAACGTTGAGTTGAGACCTTGTGACTACCACAAGTCGCAACCTTCTTCCAAGTCATAGTCTCTCAAAGCTCTGTTGGGGTCACACATCGCAGTCTTGTCCTAACACATACAACACGTAAATATTCGCCTCAATCTCTGGCATCATCCATGAGAAGGAAATATTAAGCTAGAACTATCCATACGTTCTAGTTATGTGATGAACGTCGATTTACATTTCAAGTTTTATCCCCATTCCATGATTAAACGAGCTTGGTATAGGCATGCACGAGTTGTTCATGCATTCTTTAGCAAAACAGGACTACACAGGGGTCCAAGATGATTCTTAATTTCCATAAATATATTACGTTGTTCCTTCAACGCATCTGCGATTTTAACTACCATAAATATATTTCATTTGCTTCCTAAACGTCTATATGTGTGTGTGTGTGTGTGTGTGTGTGGCTAATTTAATATTTTCACTTGCAAGTAACATGAGGAAACTATAATGCCGACCCAGATGAAGAAAGTTGCTCACTTCCTCCAGAAGTTGCACAACTTGGATTCAAACCAACAAGAAAACCCACGTTATGTGGATGCTCAAGATCTTGCTCAAAATGGAAAATCACTCTTCCATTTATCGACTCATACAAAATTCCCTTGGCACTACGATGGCATCACCCACAGATAGAAGTTATTGGGGCACGTGGCGAAAGCTAGGGTTGGCCTCCGGCGAGCAAAGTCATGAGATCTCCAAGAGGGAAATGCAGAAGAAATAGTCATAGGTCGCAACCTCACAAGTCGCAACTAAACTCAGGTCGCAGGTCGCATGTCGCGGATGACCCTAGGTCGCAGGTCCCCTATGACCTTGGGTCGTAGGTCGCGAATAGCCCAAGTCGCAAGCCGGCCCAACAGTCGGGAAGGCCAAGAGTCAAGGGAACTCAAGAGTCATCGCAGCCTATATGTACAACTTCGGGATATTATGAGGTAGACTTTTAGCTATGCAATTGAAGCCAGGACGACAGAGGAATTGGTGCTTGAGAGCTAAAGGCACTCAGCTCTTGGTATCAAGTAGAGAGAAAGTTAGCGAGGCTAGGGTTTTGGTATCATGCATTGAGATGAATAACCCATGTTCCACTATTGGGTTTTGACGAGTTGTAAAAATGTATCTGATGTTGTAACATCATTAATAATATATTCTCTTTTCCAGCACAGATTCGCATGCTTACTTGTGGTGATAGTACTAGTTGTCTAATATTTCACTATGTTGTACGTGTGCTTTCATGCATGCAATTGGTTATGAACTAATTCACAGTGGTTGCATGTACGTTTGCTCTCGAATCAATATTTTTTTGTTCCTTGCCATGTTAGTGATCTATTGTGAACTACTTTGCAATTAACTTCTGGCATGTTTTCTTACATGTATGTTTGACTGGTTTTTTCGGCTCACCAATGCCACTCATGGCGTACCCCCCTTTTATTTTGCTACTTAGACTTGCTTGTATCTTTATTTGTGGTTCATTAATATTGGGCTGATTTTGCTTCATTGATTGGTCATTTCACCTTTTTGCCTCTGCTATATCATCTTCTCATCCGACAACCAAGAGTGGAAACACTTAAGGCGACAGTCGAGCCCACATTACAGATGGGGCTCCTAACCCAAACAGTGTGAGGTCTAATTGGGACCTTTTACCGGGGAGACCCCCTTCTTGTCGGCAGTACAATTTTTCTCGTCAACAAATTGGCGCTAGAAGGAGGGCCAAATGACAAGATGAGCCCTTGGAGCCTGAAGTTAGTATCATATCTGTAAATGGCTCATCCCCAAATCATTCTCTCTACATGTTTATCGGATTTATCTGGTTCTCGATGCTTAATCCCTGATGAACCTCTATATCACTTGTCTCAGTTAAAATTCAATGATGAGAATGGAATTTCCATAGCCGAGCACCTTTTGGATTTCTTTGAGTTTTCTAAGTAATACGAAATTGACGATGAGGAGTTGGTTTGTGTGCTTTTCTCCCTCACTCTCGAAGGTCGCATTAAGCAATGGTGCCGCACATTGCTGGCAGCTTCCATCCATTCGTTCGAGCAGCTCGTCGGTGAATTTCAACAAGATTTTCACACATACGATTTTCAAAATGTATTAATAAGGTTAAATGAGATCAGAATGGAACCTCAAGAATCTCTAGAGGAGTTTTCTATTAGATTTGTTCATTTTTGTTTTGAGTTCCCTGAAAGGGATGTCGATTGGGCATATTTAATTGAACAGTTTCAACAGGTGGTTTTCATTTCCCTAGAACACCTTCAATTGACAACAAAGCCTGATCCGAATGTTTGTTATGATAATCTTCAAGTTTCTAGTTGTTCGGATTATGTCCCTAATATTTCCTTGTCTATCTCCATGAGTCTGAAACACATTCAGGCCTCCAAGAAGAGTATTACTATTTGTGATATTCCTTTTCCTCCTCCTGAATTTCCGTGTAATGGAATTTTGGTTGCAAAAGTTTTGAGTGATGATAGACGTGTACAACAAAATAAAACATGTTGTATCACCTCCGAATCTTTCACGCATCCTGTCAAATCAGAACTTGAAAACCATATTGGCCTAACATCTCTCCCTGTTAATGAAACCAATCTCGAGTCCACTGAATGTTTTCCTGAGTACAGTTCTAAATCTCATTCACATACTGATAGTGAATCGGGCCTTGTCTCGAATAAAGTTGATTTCCCTACAAAACCATTGGACCATGATGTGTATGCAGGATCATTGGCCTCTCTGGATAACACTGATATGCAAGTTGAAGGTCCTTATACGATTGATACCCCCACATCTAAATCATTTCATCCATTATTCCCAGATTCATTTCTTGAGTCTGCCACACCAGTAATCTCTTCAAATCATTCAAAATTGTCTTATACTAGTGTTGACGACAATCACGAATGGGCGGGCGGTGTTTCACAATCACATTACAAAATTGATGAATCTCTTATGTTTGATCTTTTTCATCTGCAATCTTTGAATAGCCAAAGGAGTGACTGCCTATCTCTGCAACCTCAACATGTCTCTCTTGTTGATTCATCCCCATTGTTAACCCTTGAGGAGTCTAATATACCAGATGCCCAACCTGATCAAATTGATGGCTCCAATTATCATTACTTATTTGAGAACATCTTCACTCATGCCTCTAGGGACTGTCATTCATATCTATCTTTCGACCCTATGAAGCCACCGAAATTCAATGATCCACTTTGTGATGATTCAAGGACCCATTAGGAAATCGAAGCAATTCAGCTTCTACTGACGGTTATCTCAGGTTCTCATGATCCTAATGAGACCCCTTAAACAATTCAAACTAGGGTTCCTCGAATTAGGGTTTCTGAAATTACGATTCCCGCGTACCACACTCCTCTTAGCATAACCGTGTCGGATGTCAGCTCATATGGGCAAGCCTTGCATTCAAGTGATGTTTCTCTGAGCACATCTTTCTGTCCCCTAATCGCTGATATGCAACAACCAATATACCCTAATTTATTCACTGGAAGGAAAACACCGGCCATTGTCTCCGATATTTTTGGTTGTTTCCCAGCCAGTGCGAGTTGCATTCAGGGACAAGCTTGTGATGTTTTGCAAGCCTTTTTGCCTGAAAATCCCCCGGTCAATTCCTCTCATCCTGGGAAATCTAAAGAATTTGATATGTTGGATTGTCAATCTGTCAGTTCGCAAACATTTGACCGAATTAATAATAAGCCCACTGATTGTTTTCTAATCACCACAAATAATGATCACATCCATTCGCCAATTGATCTCACGAAACCATCAAAGTTTGAAAGCCCCCCGCTCCAGGGTCCAGAGTTTGTCCAAGATGGCAAGGCACTTCAGCCTCCACTGACGATAACTTCAGATCCTCACATCCTCGACGAAACCCAGGGACAACTTCAAACCAAGGTTTTCAAAATTAGGGTTTATACACTCGGATTCGCGAGCACCTCAAATTCGCTTGGCGGATGCTTATTTTCCCATTCCATCAAATTGATAATCCTCAACATCATGATGAGATTCTCGGCTGGTTTGACGGATCCTATCCGATGAATATACCTGCAAATAGGCAATGTCTTACCCCGCTTCTGATGGACCTAGGGTTGTGTGTGGATGGATGTGTGTTATTTATAAATGATTTAGGTTTCAAGTACATATTTCTGTGTATCAGGATGAAAGTGAAATTCAGCTCGAACAATCCATTCTGGCGCGTTCTCTAGTAAGTAGCCATGACCTTCTTGTTGTTGCACATGCTTTTTAGGTAAGTCTTGTTGTCGATGCACAATTTTGTATGCTGGCGTTGATTGCGAACATTGTTGTTCTTTCAGGGTGAGAACTAATGCAGTGGCTGCACTAGAATGTTGATTTCACATAACCCGACCGCCTCTTTGGTTAAATTAGGGTTTTAGGTTTAGGCTAGCCAGGATCTATTAATAAAAGTTTGTTAGTTCAAGTTGTTAATTAGGTTTACTTGCTAAGGTTTTTCTTTATGGTTTAAAATTATGTTTGTTGTCTTTTCTTACGGTCAGTAGCTTTATGCATTATAATTTTCCATTTATTTTGCACTCGTGCTTTTTCAGTTTGCTTATTGCTGCATAATATTCAAATAATCACTGCATGTGCTTTGCCTTATTTTTTCACCTGCAACTAGTTGATCTTTCTTGCACAAGGCATTGCATTGCGTCATAAGCCTCGCCTGTTGCATCGTGTTGTAACCTCTCTTCCTCGTATCATATGCATTAGTTTTTTACCTTGCTTTGAAAGTTTTTGTACATTGCATACCACTGCAAGAGCCCTCATTGATCTTGGAGCCTTCAAACCCTCGGTGCCCCGAATAGCCTTCTTACTCCTCCTTACACATGTTTAAAGCCGAATGAATTGCTTTCCCCCCTTTGCACACACCGAAACCCTAATGGTTTTTCTTGCTGCCCTTTTCATAATTGCTAAAACCCTGACTCCATTGTTTGCGTGAGGTTGTGGTGGTTACCTCAAGAGGCAGCTTCTCTCAGAACAGGTCATCAAAGTCACATTCTCAACATAAAGCCTATGAGTCTAAATTCATTACCTAGGGAGATTCGAGTAGGTTGGTTGGGGGGAACCCTAAGCAATTTGAATGGCCTATATCCACAACCTGATTCTTGTGCCTCGGCATAATCGTGAATATCTTAATGATTTGCTTTCCATGTTTCACCTGTGGGTAGAAGATAGGATGCGAAGGCTTGGCATGACGACAAACCCAAATCAGAATATCTTTCAGTTTCTGTCAAACAAGAAACAACCTCTCTTGCCCATAAAATAAGTCGGGATCCCTCATCCACCCATGCAAAATAAGTGTCAAGAGCACATACAAATAAGTGCTACAAGCACATGAAACAAATAAGGTTAAAGGACTTAGAAAGGCTTCCTGCGCAGAGAGGTGATGCAATGACTCCGCTGGGGTACTGACTAGGCTCGCTGGCAGCAGAGCAACGTTTGTGATTTCTTGAAGTGACTCCGTCGGGGTACTGTCCAGGACTACTGGAAGTGGAGCAACACCAGAGACTTATTTTATAATTATAAATATAATAAGCCCGCTGCCTTGCTCTCTACATCATTATCAAACTACTAGCATGCGTGAACTTCTTGGGCGTTCTCTGATTAACAAGACATAACTGAGGCACAAGGATTGGGCATATCTGTAAAGGTCAAAGTAATACGAAAGGTACCCACAGTACCTGTTCAATATTCCCTTGCATCACTATCCAGACTCAGATTATTGCAGGGAAGTTGATAGAGATGTTGGATTCTACCAGTGGTTTGCCAACTGTTGTAGTCGCTACAACACCACCCAAAATTTTGGGTATATTCAAAATTTCAGGCCCCCCTCTACTCGCTCAGCCATTAGGGTTTCGACTTGGCCTTTATTCAGTGACACCCCCGTGACCTATTCTCGCCAAACCTTGTCACCTCTCCCGCTTGTCTTGATACCTCATCTACGCACTGCGGTTTGGGAGTTTACTGCCTCAAAGGGCATTGAGAGTCCCTCCGTGGATTCAACGACATGTTCCCGTGGTAGTCATCACCAATCAATGAGGCGCTGGGCTCGGGTAGGTGAGGTCTCAAGTCTGGATCGCATTATGAAACCCTAATCACGATAGGGTTTGGGAGAAACCCTAGTTTGTCAAAAGGATGATCCTCTTTTTTGAGGTTGCACTCCCATTGGTTTTGCGCGACATCACAGTGGGAGTCAAGGCCTAGCCTATTCCCCCAAGTGCTTGTTAGGTCCTACCCTTCAACATGCACATTAGGGTTTATGTGAACTGCATGCCCCTTTGTGCCCTCGCAACCCTAGATGCATGTAAACTAGCCTTGCTTTGCATTTAATTCCCCACCCCCCAAAGGCATTATCCCTGTTACTTAAAAGAAGCCTTCTCTGTGAATGAATCGTTACCTTGTGGCATCATGAAGTATCAAGGTTTACTACAATAGATGCATGAAAATATAAGTTTTAGGCCTGTCCCCAAACTCAAATGTGCTCGAAAAATCAATTTAATTTGCAACATCTTGGATGCTCCTCAAGTGAATTGTTTTATTTGATCGTTTGTGTATTCTCACCACTACCAAGAGCTAGCATGTTCTCGACCCACCACTTTCAGGAAATTGGTCAAGGAGGCCATCAACATGCATTGAATGGTGTAACAAGTTCATTTAAGATCCATTAATGCAACACCATGAAGATACTCAACAAGTTGAGGCTCTAATTGTCCATACAGACTACTCAAATATGACATGCGACAATTCTTTGAAACGTGGGGTGGTGGATGCTCAAATTGGATAGAGGATTAACGTTTTTTTTTGTGCTATAGAACATAGTAGCGCACCCAAGATATTTAAAAGGCCACATGGGTAATTACCATAAAGGCTAGTACACTCCAAAGAAATACCTAGGGACAAAAATGAGGAAGGAGCTGAAAGGCGTATCTCCATTTTTTATTGTTGTCAGAGGTACATGTCAGAGAAGTTGTTTCAGGCGCAGCCAAGGTATAAAGAGGCTGAGTGGCTAACACACCTTCGATGCAGATAAAAGGGACATGCACGGTAACCGTTTCAACATAAACAAGGGAAGAACGCTTTCAAATAATCAATGTTGATGAGGATGCCTTCGAATGATGTCGTGGGTACTGCGTAGCAGCGTTGGCTTCAAACGCACAGATTTAATGATTATGTGTTACGCCCATTATTCAAGTAGAGTTTGAATACCGCAACACAAGCACGTATACATCTACATCTAGTATGAAGAGAAGTTGTGTATGATTTCTTTCCCAAACAATCGCAGGCTGGTGGCGTACACATGCTAACACACGATGTTCGGGTAACTAAGTGCCTCTGGGAAAGGTCGAATCCTTTGCGCCATAACATCGGCGGGCCGACCAATGTATTTTAAAAATCACATTTTTTTATTTTTTTTCTGATTGCCCACTGATGCTACTGTGCAGCAGCAGCATATGTTCGAACATGTCTTGGCAACCGGTAACCAACCTGAGAATGGTGGGCATGGAAGGGATCAGAGAAGATCAGGTTCGTAAAAGGTTATAGCCGCTCATCCACGAGGCGAAGAAAAAATGCATGTAAAGGTTAGTCAAGGCAACGTTGTTTCTTCACTTGTTCGATCGATTGGTAGCATCTCACCCTAGCTTAGCATTTTCGAATGAGAAACTCATGCCCGAAAGGAGATACATGTTTCGCATGGTTCAAGAGGGGTCACAGGAGACACTGTGCGATCAAGTCGCGCAGTCGCACTTCTTTTGCAGCAGTGACAAGTGCAACTCATCCCCAAACGCGACTGTGCGACCTCTTTTCAAGTCGCAGACCTCCACAGGTCGCGAAGTCACAAGCCTGAGGCATGAAAGCAAGGTGTGACCCAGCCCCAAACGCGACTGTGCAACCTCTTTTCAAGTTGCAGACCTCCACAGGTCGCGAAGTCGCAAACTCGAGGCATGAAAGCAAGGTGTGACCTACCGGGAGCTGCGACTTTGCGACTTCCATAAGTTTCTATCTTCGCCTAGGTCACCAAGTCGCACTCCCCAAAAAGAGCCAGAAATGTTGAGTTGCGACCTTGCAACTACCACAAGTCGCAGCCTGCTTCTAAGTCGTAGTCTCTCGAAGCTTTGATGGGATCACACAACGCAGTCTTGTCCCAACACATACAACACATAAATATTCGCCTCAGTCTCCGCCATCATTCATGAGAAGGAAATATTAAGCTAGAGCTAGCCATACATTCTAGTTATGTGATGAATGTCGGTTGACATTTCAAGTTTTATCCCCATTCTTGCAAGGGATAATATATCTACAACTAGAAATAGATTTGATACAGTCTTTTTGTAGGGGGGAAAATAAATAATATAGTTGTTTGGTATATGTGTATTAAACAACCTAGACATAGAGTAAGACCCTAGAAACTGCAGTTTGGTATATGTGTATTAAGCCCTTAAACATATTCTTTAAAAGCTAGAACAACATAAAGTGCTATAGGTGGACTAGCCTAAAAATAGTCAAAGCAATAAATAGTGGCTTAGGGCATCTGGCTAGCTAGGAATGAAGATCTCTTCGAGGACAAATATATCCCCCTTTTTAATGTCCATCTCAAATAAGAACAGTCTTTGGAAGCAGCCATTCCAAAGATGCATATTCAGAGACAACTAATTAATGAACCAATTGACAAATCGAGAGCATGGGGTACTTTGACGATGCCAGTCAAGGAACTCCAACTATGTGAGGGGCAGGAGGCATCATCTTCCTTAGCGAAGTACAACTAATAAAATGAAAAGCTGGGTTGGGAGGAGGCTCAAACAATTATGCAAAACTATTGGCATTGAAGTTACTAATGAAATTAGCTACAAAGAAAGGTGTTACAAGCTCCCACGTGTTTGGAGACTCCTCAGTAGTTATTAATTGGATGAATGGGAAATTCAAGATGGGAAATCTGGTGTTGAGCCCTATCTTTGAACAGATGAAAAGAATAAGGAAGTGTTTAATACTATTTCCTTCTCCATGTTTACAGGGAGCTTAACACAGAGGCATACACACTTTCCAAAAAAGGCATTCAGTTAGTTGTTAACAATTGGGTGATTATGGATCAGTATTGAATAGAGCTTAACACATAGGCATACACACTTTCCAAAGAAGGCATTCAGTTAGTTGTTAACAATTGGGTGATTATGGATTAGTATTGAATGAAAGCACACTGGTTGCATGAATCTTGAGATATAAATATATACTATTTATATTTATATTTATTAATATATAACATTAATTTATATATTATATATCTTATAAGATTATCATATATGGTTGTAACTTTTGTATTTCATTACATTAAAACAACATATAACATATATATTAAAATTGTGAATATTAGAGGCATTTGCATATACTATAAATTATATTATGTTTATACATATTATGTAGGCTCTGCATTCGACCCATGTATATAGTACATGTCACAAACATTTGATAATATAACTCACTAAATATTTTAGGATTTAACCTATATAATGTAAGTCTTTTGTAAATAAAACCATAATCCTTGCTCGTAGAGGTTTCTAATAATCGACATATCATCCAAGTTATGGAAAGCAAGGAGACTTTAATTTATTCAAGCTAGGGAGGTAGGTTATGAGCACCAATTGTTGGTTAACATCGATATATATATATTCACCATGTTTATTGACCATGGCCTTAGACACCAAATTGGTGTATGAGATGTTTTTGTGTGTGGGATAAGAGACCCATCTCTAGGCAGAGATTTGACTGCTAAGTCTACCAAGGCATACATACTCTACCCCTCTAGTTTTGAACTTGTGACCTCTTAGGAGGAAACACATGCTCTTAACCATTAGGCCAACTCAAGTTGTATTATATATGTTATCAACAGAGAAAACTAAACAAATCACGAAATCTTCCATTACAAAGAAACAAACTAAAAAATAATCTCAGAAATTAAGATAATGGATTTGTTGTAGCCGCTACAACACCACCCAAAATTTTGGGTATATTCAAAATTTCAGGCACCCCTATACTTGCGTCAGCCATTAGGGTTTAGAACTGACCTTTATTCAGTGACACCCCCATGACCTATTCCCGCCAAACCCTGTCACCGCTCCCGCTTGTCTTGATACCTCATCTACGCACTACGGTTTGGGGGTTTACTGCTTCAAAGGGCATTGAGATTCCCTCCGTGGATTCAATGACATGTTCCCCTCATAGTCATCACCAATCAATGGGGTGCTGGGCTTGGGTAGGTGAGGTCTCAAGTCTGGCTCGCATTATGAAACCCTAATCACGGTAGGGTTTGGGAGAAACCCTAGTTTGTCAAAAGGATGATCCTCTTTTCTAAGGTTGCACTCCCATTGGCTTTGCGTGACATCATAGTGGGTGTCAAGGCCTAGCGTATTCCCCCAAAGTGCTTGTTAGGTCCTACCCTTCAACATGCGAATTAGGTTTTGTGTGAACTGCATGCCCCTTTGTGCCCTTGCAACCCTAGATGCATGTAATCTAGCCTCGCTTTGCATTTAATTCCCTACCCTCCAAAAGCACAATCCCAGTTACTTAAAAGAAGCCATCTCTATGAATGAATTGTTACCTTATGGCATCATGAAGTATCAAGTTTTACTACAATAGATGCATGAAAATATAAGTTTTAAGCCTGTCCCCGAACTCAAATGTGCTCGAACAATCAATTTAATTTGCAACATCTTGGATGCTCCTCAAGTGAATTGTTTTATTTGATCGTTTGTGTATTCTCACCACAACTAAGAGCTAACTTGTTCTCAACCCACCACTTTTAGGAAATTGGTCAAGGAGGCCATCAACATGCGTTGAATGGTGTAACAAGTTCATTTAAGATCCATTAACAGGGCACCATGAAGATACTCAACAAGTTGAGGCTCTAATTGTTCGTATGGACTGCTCAAATATGACACACAGCAATTCTTTGACATGTGGGGTGGTGGATGCTCAAATTGGATAGAGGATTAACGTTTTTTTTGTGCTATAGAACATAGTAGTGCACTCAAGATATTTAAAAGTTTGCGTGGGTAATTACCATAAATTCTAGTGCACTCCAGAGAAATACCTAGGGACGAAAACGAGGAAGGAGATGAAAGGTGTATCTCTGTTTTTTATTGCCGTCAGTGGTACATGTCAGAGAAGTTGTTTCAGGCACAACCAAGGTATAAAGAGGTCGAGTGGCTAACACACCTTTGACGCAGATAAAAAGGCCATGCACGGTAACCGTTTCAACATAAACAAGGGAAGAACACTTTCAAATAATCAACGCTGATGAGGATGCCTTTCGAATGATGTTGTGGGTACTGTGTAGCAACGTTGGCTTTAAACGCACAGAGTTAATGATTATGTGTTACGCCCATTCTTCAAGTAGCGTTTGAATACCGCAACACAAGCACGATAGGAAAGCACATATACATCTGTGTCCAACATGAAGAGAAGTTGTGTATGATTTCTTTCTCAAAAAATCGCAGGCTAGTGGGGTACGCATGCTAACACACAATGTTCGGGTAACTAAGTGCCTCTAGGAAAAATCGAATCCTTTGCGCCATAATACCGGCGGGTCAACCATTGGATTTTAAAAATCACATTTTCTTTTCTTATTTCCCACTGATGCTACTACGCAGCAGCAGCATATGTTCAAACGCGTCTTGGCAACCGGTTACCAGCTTGAGAATGGTGGCAATGGAAGGGATCAGAGAAGATCAAGTTCGTAAAAGGTTATAGTCGCTCATCCACAAGGCAGAGAAAATATGCCCATTAAGGGTAGTCAAGGCAATGTTGTTTCTTCACCTGCTCGATCAATTGGTAGTATCTCACCCCAGTTTAGGAGTTGCGAATGAGAAACTCATGCCTGGAAGGAGATACATGTTTTGCATGATTCAAGAGGGGTCGCAGGAGACACCGTGTGATCAAGTTGCGCAGTCACACTTCTTTTGCAGCAGTGAAAAGTGTGTCTCATCCCCAAACGCGACTGTGCGACCTCTTTCCAAGTCGCAGACCTCCACAGGTCGCGAAGTCGCAAGCGTGAGGCATGAAAGCAAGGTGCGACCCAGCCCCAAACGCGAATGTGCGACCTCTTTTCAATTCACAGACCTTCACAGGTCGCGAAGTCGCAAACCTGAGGCATGAAAGCAAGGTGTGACCTACCAGGAGTTGCGACTTTGCGACTTCCATAAGTTTCTATCTTCGCCCAGGTTGCCAAGTCGCACTCCCCAAAAAGAGCTAGAAACGTTGAGTTGCGACCTTGCGACTACCACAAGTCACAGCCTCCTTCCAAATCTTAGTCTCTTGAAGCTTTGTTGGGGTCACATAACGCAGTCTTTTCCCAACACATACAACACGTAAAGATTCACCTCGGTCTCCGGCATCATCCATGAGAAGGAAATATTAAGCTAGAGCTAGACATACATTCCCGTTATGTGATGAACACTGGTTGAAATTTCAATTTTTATCCCCATTCCTCGATTAAACGAGCTTGGTACAGGTATGCACGAGTTTTTCATGTGTTCTTCAGCAAAATAGGACTACACAGGGGTCCAAGATTATTCTTAATTTCCATAAATATATTACGTTGTTCCTTCAACGCATCTGCGATTTTAACTACCATAAATATATTTCATTTGCTTACTCAACATATATATATATATATATATATATATATATATATATATATATATATATATATATCTGTGTGTGTGTGTGTGTGTGTGGCTAATTTAATATGTTTGCTTGCAGGTAACCTGAGGAAACTATAATGCCGACCCAGATGAAGAAAGTTGCTCACTTCCTCCAGAAGTTGCACAACTTGGATTCAAACCAACAAGAAAACCCACATTATGTGGATGCTCAGGAGCTCGCTTAAAACAGAAAATCACTCTCCCATTTATCGACTCATACAAAATTCCCTTGGCACTACAATGGCATCACCCCTAGATAGAAGTTACTGGTGCACATGGCGAAAGCTAGGGTTGTCCTCCAACGAGCAAATTCTTGAGATCTCCAAGAGGGAAATGCAAAAGAAATATTCCTAGGTCGCAACTAAGCTCAGGTCGTAGGTCGCAAATCACCGCTGGTCGCAGGTTGCAAATGACCTCGGGTCGCAGGTCGCAGATGACCCTGTGTCGTAGGTCGTAGATGAACCTGTGTCGCAGTTCGCAAATGACCATGGGTTGCAGGTCGCGAATAGCCCAAGTCGCAAGCCAGCCCAACAGTCAGGAAGACCAAGAGTCAAGGGAACTCAAGAGTCATCTCAGCCTATATGTACAACTTCCGGAGATGATGAGGCAGACTTTTAGCTCTACAATTGAATCCAGGACGACAGAGGAATTGGTGCTTGAGAGGTAAAGGCACTCAACTCTTGGTATCAAGTAGAGAGAGAGGTAGCAAGGCTAAGGTTTTGGTATCATGCATTGAGATGAATAGCCCATGTTCCACTATTGGGTTTTGACGAGTTGTAAATATGTATTTGATGTTGTAGCAGCATTAATGATATATTCTCTTTTTTGGCACTGATTCATGTGCTTTCTTGTGGTGATAGCACTAGCTGTCTAATATTTCACTATTTTGTACGTGTGATTTCATGCATGCAATTGGTTATGAACTAATTCACAGTGGCATGTACATTTGCTATCGAATCAATGTTTATTTGTTCCTTGCCATGTCAGTGATCTATTGTGAACTACTTTGCAATTAACTTATCGCGTGTTTTCTTTCATGTATGTCTGACTGGTTTTTTCGGCTCATCGATCCCACTCACGACGTACCCCCCTTTTATTTTGTTTCTTAGACTTGCTTGTATCTTTGTTTGTGGTTCGTCAATCTTGGGTTGATTTTGCTTCTCTGATTGGTCATTCCACCTTTGCCTCCGCTTCATCATCTTCTCATCTGACAACCAAGAGTGGAAACACTTATGGCGGAAACCGAGCCCACATACCGGATGGGGCTCCTATCCCAAACAGTGTGAGGTCTAATTGGGACCTTTTACCGGGGAGACCCCCTTGTTGTCGGCAGTACAATTTTTCTCGTCAACAGGATTCTAAAAAAACTAAACTCGAAATTAGTTGCCAGGGAGGCTTCTCAACCAAAGTCTCACACATTTTCTCACATCGACAGGCAAATTTCGTTCAACTTACATATGTGCTCTCTGTTGGCACATCAACAAGTTCAACAAGTTCCTAAAGACTAAGAAAACTTAGACCCTTGAAACATCATATGTGCAAATATACAAGAGAATATTTAGATTTGAGAGCTTTATTATTATTAAGCAAATTCTGCAATTTATGAATATTACAATATTTATTTCCAAACCTAAACAAAGCTCCAACGAAATATCTCTTCACCCCCACAAGTCGATCCGACCATTGGAAGGCTCACGACCTCCCTTTGCAACCTAACACGACCTCTCCTAGAAAATACGATGTGTATGGCCTTACACGAGTGGCTACTCTAGCTCTTTGAGGTTCACGACTTGGATAATTAGCCTCTCAGCTTTATTAGCAACTCGTACAACCTCCTCCTAGAAATCTTTGCCTTTCATAGAGAAAACATGGCCACTCCTGGAATGCTCATGGTCTTAATAACTCAAGATCCTTGTCTGCAAAAAAATGCTAGGAGAATTCCTCCTTCGGATCTCGAAAACTATAAGAATACTGATGAAAGAAAACTCCAGAAATATTTGTTGTTTCTCGGAAACTAGAAGAATATTGATGAAAGAAAACTCCAGAAATATTTTTTGTTTCAATTTTTGTTTAAACCCTAATTGGTGTCAAACCCCATGCTATCACTATCCTCATCATCAGTCTTGGATGAGGATCCATCCTGGTATTCTACAGAAATTCTTCTTGTACCAAATCCGACCATAGTCACTCCCAAATCTAGTAACTTCTACCTCCCATTCACAGAGTCCTAGTAACTATGTCAGCTCTTGGGAAGGCCTAGAAGTGATAGGCTCACCAAGTCATCATCAGCTACAGTAATCCCAACACTTCCAAGCTTCTTGACATTGAGTGAACTTGGTCAAGTATTTCTGGATTGTGTCGCCCTTCTCCATTTTGATTTCCTGAGCTTTGAGTGCCAAATTTTTGTGGTCACTGTTGCTTTGAAACGGATTTTTCAAGGCCTTCCACATCACATATGGAGTTGCCTTGCCATGGGGACTCGAGACAATATGATCTCGAACACCCTCTAACAAGATCCTTCTCACCTTTGCTACCTTCTTCTGCGATGCATCAAGAAGTTGGGCATCTGCTGATGCGGGATTGGGAATATCAATATCTATGAATTCCTTCAACTCGTTGTCCTCCAACACTGCCTCCATATTGTCCTTCCATGCAAAATAATTCGAACTTCCCTCGAGTGCATATTTGAGTCTCAAGCCATTAAAAGACATCTCGATCTGTTGTTAGCTCCAAAGAATGTATCTGCAAATTTGAATATTGTTCAACACAAACTCTATTTCTTCTTCGCTATTGTGATTCCTGGTGTTAGCCACCAATAAAATTTGTCATATCAAATGGTGGCTAAAACATTTTTGGAGCCTTCAAGCAACAAATTTTATTGCTTAAAAGTGTTCTCTTGAAGACTCTTGCAGACATCATGCCCTTGTTTCAATCTTCACTGCTGTTTCCATATAAGAAATCTGAAATTCTGCTGATTCCATAAGAGAAAATACTGCTGCAAACACCATGTTCCCCTCCTTCCACTTCAAAACTAACCTCCATTTTTACCCCTTTTCATTCCCATGAAATTCCTCTATTTTTCAATTTTCCCCATTTCTCTTTCGTAAAATCCCCTTTACAGAGTTTAAAAATCCTTTTTGAACTCTGCCGAAACCCCCAAATCCATCAGAAAACTCTGAAAATTTCATAAAAAATAAGTTTTTTCACTAAGGGTTTAAACCCCTTTGGGCTAAGTCCTAACCACTTCCCCATTATATGCCCAGGTGCTAGAACCAGGCGCTAAGCCACTTAAGCGCTAATCGCATTGCAAAAATCCGAGTGCACAAGTCTTTTGGTTAAATTGAAAGTTTTGATGCGATTAGCCCTTTATTACATAACTCCCGATCCTATAGCCACTTCATATAACCTTTTGGCCTGCAATCGGGCGCTAAAACTTGTGAATAAACCTTTCCGATTGATATTTTCCTTTGTAAAGTTATAAACCCACTTACCTAAAGTTTTAATCTAAACCCGTTGGAGTTATGATTTTTACTCCATATAACTTGTGCCCGGGACCAAGAGTTAAAGGTCCTGAAGCGCTAATCGCATCGCAAATTGCAAATGGGTAGATTGAAAAGCCCGAAGGCCCAACCTTCCGATTGCGATTGGCCCTTTTCATATATAAGCCCCGAGCATATTATCCTTCATATAAACCAAAGGCCCCGCAGTTGGGCGCCATGCATTTCATATATATTTTGCCCCGATGCAGAAAAACCTTTGTTTTTATTAAATTTTTGGGTTTTCATATATTATAAAGGGTTTCCGTCTGTGCAAGTTTTAAAACGATATGGACCGTCGATCTAAAGTCGATCAACGATCAGCGCATGATCGCATCGCAAGTTTTATCGGGCTCACTTTTGCATCCCCTCTGATTGGCCATTCCTCGATCTATCTTGGACCGTTGATTTCTTCCCCACATTCCCAGATCCAACGGCCACGCTCCTTCCCCACAACCTTCTAAGTAGTAAAACCCAATAAACGCAGAATTTCATAACAGTTGTGTGTTTTGTGCAGGTTCAAATGAATTTCAAAATATTTTAAAGAGAAAAGATAAAGCTGAGAGTGACGATCCTCCGAGCTTTGTTTATTTAAAGGGAAGATCATTCCAAAGGGTTCTACGCCACGTTTCATCAATGCTTCATGGGCATTAATGCCATATGAGCCCTGTGCGGCCCTGCACATCAACAAGACACAAAGAATGAAATAAAAATAAAAGAGTATCAGTGTCGAAGACAAAACACAGCAGAACAGAGTATTGAAGACAGTTTTGGGGGATTACGGCTAAGATTTATTATCAAAATCCTAATCCTCCAAATTAAAACAGAATTAAAGACAAATCAAAAGATTCATCAGACAAAAAGAGCCTCCACCGCCACAACGGAGGCCAATTGATTCCTCTCAGCTACCACAGCGCCACCTATTGCCTCAAAGCATTCAAACAGAGGCCGAAGTTATTGATCAAAAAGAAGATATTTGCCTCAGCGCAGCCAAATAATTAATTCTACCAAAGAACCTTGAATGCAAAATATCAGTAGAGTTATTACATCCTAAAACAGAGCCTTAAAAGTCAACAAAAGCTCCCACCGAGCTTAATATTTAATGTAAATCAATTAATATAGTGAGAATATTTGTACTCTTCTCCATTGAGCCCCTCAAAGGCCGAGAAGCACTAATCTATATTAATTGACCCAGGAGATCTTTTATCAAATCCCACCTCCTCATTTCTTCTATAAATACTTCTGTAGAAAATGAGAAAATGTTGGTTGCAGAACTTTGAAATATACTTGTGCTCGAAACTTTTGATTGTAGATAGTGTTCAAAGGCTCTTGAAGCTCTGCTTGTGATAGAATAGTTAGGCTGAGTAGTGAAGATGATTGGTGACCTGAAACACTGGACTTAAAGCTGTAACTGGTTTGAAGCATCAATACAAGTTGATTTATGGGATCATGGCCTATGTCTACGGTGATGTTTTTCTTATTGTAAATCGTTATTTTATTTATGTTTTCACTTCGTTCATATTCTCTGATAAATAACAACAAGCATAGAGTTAGGATTTACGGTATATCAATACCCTTCTCTGACTGAAAAGTTTTATCTTAATGTTTTCTTCCAATTTGTGTTATTTAGGAATGATTTAATTCAGTTCAAGCAGTAGGAATGTTGGCGTTCCCTCGTCCTCCTGTCTTAGCTAATTGTTATTCTTGAAAGTTATTTTCATTTCATGTTAAATAGAGATGAACTAAGGAATATATGGTGAGCCCTGGTCCTAGTTTTATCCCAAAAGACTCACTGAAAGTTTCCCTCAGAATGTGTTGAAAGCTGGCTAGTTTCGAAGTACTTACCAAATCTTAGACCATTCTTTGTTATCATTTGTGTTTTCCCCTGTGTTTAAATGTTTTTCTATTGAAAGTGTATCAAAGGCTGGCTAGTTTCGAAGTACTTACCAGATCCTTGATTGCTTTTATGTTATTCTTAAGTGTTTGTCAAAGGATGGCTAGTTTCAAAGTACTTACCAGATCTTGGGTTGCTCTTTGTTCTTCATCTGTTTAATTCCCCTTCTTGTTGTATCATTTCATTCCATAAATCAACTTTAAAGAGATCCTTAGACATAGATGACTTTCCCCATAGACCACTCTTGAACCTGATTGTTTCAATTAAACCCTATTATGACTCCATAGCCCAATGGACTAAAACTTGCAATTATCCATCTTTTTGGCCAAAGGTTGTTCTTTTTGCTTGCAACTTCTCACCTTTGTAAACTCTTTCCATTTATAACTTTCCACTCAAGCCATAATCATGCTCAACCATCCAAAACAAAACAAAACCCTCGGCCTTCATAGCTAGCCTAATATCATTACCCAAAACTTCAAAGACAAATCCATATTTTCACTTATTGGAGAGATCCCTCTACGGATTCAGGAGAGCTAAATCCTAGAATCCCAAAGTGGTTGAAATGATGTTTCTCCCTGCTGTCGGACTTTGCCAATCTTGTTGATTACAGGGAGCTAACATTTATGGTGACTCCACTGGGGAACCTATCTGAGTTGTTTTCATTTTGAGATAATCACTTGATAAACAGAGACCGCTGCATCAAGCACAATTGGTATATTAACCAGTTGAGCCACCAGCAACTAACATTTCTGGCGACTCCACTGGGGATCGATCCCACAATCTCTGGTTCCCTAAAAAACTTAATAAACCTTGTGAGTAAAAGCAGCCTTTTCATGCACTACCAAGTAATGGTAATCATGGTAAAACTTGTTTGAATCAGTGAAAAACTAGGTAGACCCTAGGATTCTCATAAGAGTTTATCTAACCTTGAAAAATCAGCTGGCTTAGCCATAAGAGTAGATTGTCTTTATCTCATAACCGTAGCTAAGTTTCAAAACAGATTTAGGACACTCTTAGAAACCGCACAACTGAAAATAACTCAGAAAACTAAAAAATATTTCAGATTGGAATTAAATAAACATGGTGGTGGACCATAAAACCTTTTACCTCCAAAAGAGCTAAAAACTTCCACTTGGCGACTCCACAATCCTCAACAGACCTTAAGGCTCCACTGGGAAGAACCCTTATCATTGTAATATCATTTAAACTCAGTTACAGGACTGTAGGATTAAAATTTGTGTAAACAGATTAGTTAACCTCTTAAAGACTGTCATATCTAGTTGAACTTGTCTTGTTTAGTAGGGTCTAAAAAACACAGCATGGTGGCTCCTAGAAAGATTCATACTAGAGCCCATCTTGACCCTAACCCACCAGAGATAGTTGATAACCCGGAAACTATCCTTAGGAAGTCTCCTAGGATTAAATTATCAACTGTTTTCAGATCACCCTTCAGAGCTAATTCAGTTCCTAAAAATCTTTCAGCTCTACAACAATCACAGGTTGACTTAGTAAATCCATTTAGAACTAGTTCATTTGATGATATAATTCAGCTAGACTCTGAGTCTTCACTTTCATCCCCGGAAGCAAGTGAACATCTTGGTAGTAGAGAAACAACACCACCTGATTCACATTTCCTTTCCAATTTAGGTGTCTCTCATCCAAGATCAGCTTAGCAATCTATTGTTGTTCCATCCACATCTGTTCACCAAACATCCACTGTCCAAAACACTCCACTTCAACCCACTTTACCTTTTGTTAATCCACCTCTTGTAAATCCTCTTCCACCTCATATCATGGCAGCATGGTATGCTCCCTTAGTCCTTCCTGTACCATTAGTCAATCTTCCACAGGACTCTCAGTCCAAAATTCCATTACATGATGCTAGTAATGCTACTACTGCATCACAACATGTGGATAAGATGAATGACTACTTTGACAGAAATGAAATTGATGATGATTCTGTCAAGCTTAGATTATTTGCTCAGAGTTTGGGGGGAGAAGTAAGAAAATTATTTAAAGGCTTAACCCCCAATAGTATCAATGATCTCCAAGCCTTCCATCAAACATTCTTAAACAAATTGGAAGTGAAGAAGAATCCTCTCCAAGTCCTTTCTTATTACAAGAACCTCCATAGAAACACCGGGGAAAGTGTCCAAGCTTACTGCACTAGATTTAACAGTGTGTATAATGCCCTTTCCCCAGATCTAAAACCTCCACAAGGCTTAGCTCTAAAGAAGTTTCCTGAAGGGTTTGACCCTGAGATGGCCTATCAGCTGAGAGACAGAGATACTGCAACTCTTGAAGATATGAAAAAAAGAGCTCTTGCTGTGAAAGTTAAATTAATGGAGAAGAGAGCGAGAATGAAGAATGAGAAGAGAGTATCCTTTAGAGAAGAATATACCCCTTCTACTTCTAGCTCAAAGATAGAAAAAATGATGGAGGAGATGATGAAAAAAATGAGCATCCTTGAGAGAGCACAAGTAAGTCAAAACCAAACTGCTCCTCAAAATAGAAACCAGAACCAGAATCAGAATTTTAGAAGGAACCAACCTCCAAACAAACCTAGGGAAGATGATCAACAGATCACTCCTCCCTTTCATCAAAACTATGTGAGTGAGGTTGAGGAAATAGACGAACCAATAGAGGAAGATGATATCAACAAGCTGGGAGTAGATAATGATGACTTTGAGATTCATTATGATAGAAAACAAGGTCTTTACACACCTTATGATGACAAAAGAGATGATGATGAGAGTTATTATCAAGACATGGAAAATTTCATCATAGAATCTCAAAGGGAATATGACCTTAGAAGTAAAACCAGTCAACAAACTCCCAACACTAAAACCTCTGACAAATCTTCACAAAACAGCACTGCAACCAAGCCTAAAATTCTCAAACAAAAGGACAAAACAGTGGCTGTGAATTCTAATAAAGATAGAGAGAAAGGCACTCAAAACGTTACAAAAAAGAGTACAGACCTTAGTAGTACTAACACTTCAGCTAGTACTCCTGTTAAAACCATTTTGTCAAATGTAAATAGAACAAATCAGCAAGTTGATGTTGCTGATAGAGTGGCAGCTAATAAGGCTGAGACAAGTACTTCAAAGAATCAAATTCCTTTCAGCCTGGAGCAGGAAATTTCCAAAATTAAAATCTCTGTTCTCTTGACTAAGTTAGCTGCCCATAATGTATATAGGACCCAAATTTTGAAGGCTTTAAACATCGAAGAGAATAATGACACAGTTAATCTTAACGATGATCAACCAGAGCTTATTTTTGGTCCAAAGATTGAAGGTAAGTATCAAGAGGGACCTGTTCCTCCCTTTTATGTGAGTTTAAACGTTCATGACAAAATTTTGCACAACGCTATGCATGATTTAGGGGCTTCTCATAATTTAATGCCTAAAGTTGTGATGGAGAGCCTAGGATTAGAAATCACCAGACCTTATAAAGACCTTTACTCCTATTACTCGAGCAAAGTAAAATGTTTAAGATTGATCAAAAATCTCTGCGTTAACTTAGCCAAGATTCCAGCCAAATGCTTAGTCATGGACATTGTTGTGGCTGATGTGCCCCCAAAGTATGGAATGTTATTATCAAGATCTTGGGGGGCTAAGTTACAAGGGACTATGCAGATGGACATGACCTATGCGACCATCCCTGTTTTCAATCAGACAAGAAGACTTTATAGGGAGTCCCATATGAAATACACAGTTACAAGTCAAGACAGACCTAAAAAATCTCCTCTGTATTCTGTAAACACAGGCCTCGATTCTTTTATTTTGTTTAACGACGAATCGTTGTGTGAACAGGTCACTTTAACAGAGTTGATGGCTGATAGAGAGGAAGAGGTAAACAACACAGAAGTGTCACAACATTTTGTTGTATTTGAAAACTTTAGCAAACCAAACACAGGTCTTGAACTACAAATCATGCTTCCATCACTTTTTAACCTTGACAGTCAAGAAAACATTCCTCGAATAAATGAAAAACCAGAGGATTTAAAGCAAATTCAACTAAGTGCCGATACTCATGAACAATCGGAAGGCACGCTAGTTGAAGAGGACAATACCCAAGATCAAACCGAATCTAGTCCTCTGTGGAGTATGAACTTTGACGGGTCATGTACTAGAACTAATGCCGGTGCGGGTGTCTGGATATACAACACTGAGAACAACCACTCAGAGAGTATTTCCTGTAGATTAAACTTTCAGTGTTCTAATAACATAGCGGAATATGAATCCCTGCTTTTAGGCTTGCTTTTTTTGAAAAAGTTAGGAGCCAAAAGAATCAAAGCATATGGGGATTTTGAATTAATCATTAGGCAGGTCAACGGGGAATACAACGCAAATCACCCAAGACTTAGGGCCTACCGAAACGATGTCATGGATCTTTTAAAAACATTTGAGGAGTACCAAGTAATTTTTGTCCCAAGGAAAAGAAATATCGCGGCCCACAACTCAGCCTTTGCAGCTACAACATGCTTAACACCATATGAAACCAAAGACTGCACAACTCAGATAAAATTCAGACCAGCCGTTCCTGATAACGAAAAATATTGGCAGGTGTTTGACGGAGACAAACAAATAGAAGACTTCATGCAATTCAGAAATGAATTCGAATTAAATAGCTTGGATTCAGATTATGATACCGACTTTAGTGAAGAAAATTTTCTTGGTGAAGAAGAACCATCTCCTGAACTTGTTAATATTAATCTACTGTCTAGCAAACTTGAAAACAAAATAGAATTGACTGCAGAGTTAGAAACACAGGAGCTAGAAATCCTGCAGTCTAAAGATCAGAGTTTGTCTAAGGGTCTGGCCCCTTTAGAAGAGTTGTTCGACTTTAACAATGTGGCCAAGAAGCCAAAACTGGAACCTATTGAGACTGAAGTGGAAGAGTGCAATATAGGCAGTGAACTAAATCCTATGATGATTAAACTGTCTAAGACCTTACCAGCTCAAATTAAACTCAAATACATAGAGTTGTTTAAGGAGTTTTCTGATGTTTTTGCGTGGATTTACGAAGATCTTAAATCTTATGACACTGAACTAATACAACACAAAATCCCTCTCAAGGAAAACCAAAAGCCATTCAAACAGAAGCTGCGCAGAATTAACCCTATTCAGCTGCCTTTGGTTGAGAAGGAGATTAAGAAAATGTATTAAGCTGGTATTATTGTCCCTATAAGATATTCTGAGTGGGTGTCTAATTTGGTGTCAGTCAGGAAGAAAACTGGAGAGATCAGGCTTTGTATAGACTTTAGAGATTTAAACAAAGCTTCATTGAAAGACAACTACCTTTTACTTAAGATGGATCATATTCTACAGAGGTTGGTGGGGTCTAGAAGAATTTCTTTGTTGGATGGCTACTCAGGGTACAATCAGATCTTAGTTCACCCTGATGATCAATTAAAGACAACCTTTACTACACCATGAGGCACTTTCATGTATGTGAAAATGCCCTTTGATCTAATGAATGCTGGTGCGACATTTCAGAGAGCCATGGACATAGCATTCTCCGAAGAACTGGGCTACTTCATCATTATATACCTTGATGATGTTACTGTTTTTTCAAAGACAGATGAAGAGCACTTAACACATTTAAGAACAATCTTCGAGAGATGCAGAAAGTTTGGTATATCTTTGAACCCTAAGAAAACACTTTTTGGTCTCCAAGAAGGTAAGTTTTTTGGGCACATTATTTCAGAAGAGGGTATTAAGATAGATCCAAAAAGGATTGAGGCCATAATGCAAATCCTCGAAACATCAAGGAGTTGCAATATTTCATTGGAAAGATTAAATTTTTGAGAAGGTTCTTCCCCAACTTGGCTGAGCTCCTTAGGAATATAACAAACATGTTGAAGAAGGAGAAGGGGGTAAAATGGACCTTGGAAGCAAAGAAGTCCTTTGAGCTGGTGAAACAAGCGTTAACCAAAGCACCAGTTCTAATAAGTCCTGATTTTTCAAAATATTTTTATATTTTTTCATTTGCATCAGAACATACAATAGCTGCTGTCATTTTACAGAAAAATCCACAAGGACAAGAGCAGCCTATTGCATTCTTTAGCAAGGCTTTGAGGGATGCCCCTCTGAAGTATAACATTATGGAAAATCAAGCTTTTGCTTTGGTTAAAGCTTTAAAAGACTTCAGAGTATACATCTTGCACTCACACATCATTGCTTTTGTCCCAAATTCGGTTGTCAAAAATATTCTTACATAGGACCCAGATGGTAAGAGAGGTAAGTGGATTGTTGTTATTCTTGAATATGATTTGGAGATAAAACCCACTAAACTCATCAAAGGCCAAGGTCTAGCTAAGTTGATGGTTGAATCCAATTTTGAAGTTCTTGATATTAATATGATTAATGCTTTAGATGATCAAGAGGAAATTTCAACACCCATTGTTGAAGACTATTTTATGAATTCCCCTTGGTATGCTGATATTCTTTATGTTTTGCTTAATTTGAATACACCTCCTGGTTTGACAAAAACAAAGGCAAGGTTTTTGAAATTGAAAGCTGTAAACTATTGCATTATAGATAAATGTCTTTATTGGAAAAATGTAAGTGGTATATTGCTTAAATGTTTGTCTAAGTATGATGCAGAGAAGGTTAAGCACGAGTTCCATGAAGGAGAGTGTGGAGGCCATTTATACTGGAAGACAACAGCCAACAAAATCTTGAGGGATGGTTACTATTGGCCTACTCTTTTTCTGGGTGTACACAAGATGATAATTGTTTGTCATAAATGTCAACTTTTTGAGGGAAAAATAAAGCTGCTACCTCTGCCTCTGCATCCAATCATTTTTGAAGCCCCTTTTCAACAGTGGGGACTTGACTTCAGAGGTGAAATCCATCCATCATATTCAGCGCAGCATAAATAGATTCTCACTGCCACAAACTACTTCACTAAATGGATAGAAGCCATCCCTTGTAGGCAGGCCAATGATTCTATTATCATAAAATTCATGGAGAATAATATTCTCTTTAGATTTGGCTGCCCTACCAAGATCATCACTAATAATGCAGTAGCATTTGGATCAAAGAAAATGGTTGAGTTCTGTCACAAGTATCAGATAACATTGGGGCGTTCCACGGCCTATTACCCTCAAGGTAATGGACTTGCAGAATCCTCAGACAAGAGTTTAGTGAACATAATCAAGAAGTTGTTAGAGGACAACAAAAAGTCTTGGCACACAAAGCTTGTGCATGCATTTTGGGCTGACAGATTGACTTTGAAGAAATATATTAGCATGTCACCCTACCAGCTTGTGTATGGCACTGATGCAATTTTTCCAACCAGCCTTGGTGTGCCAGTTATGAAGTTGATTCAAGAGGTTCAGTCTGAAGATAATGACATGATCAGAAGGATAAATCAGACTATCCACCTTCAGTAAACCAGAGAGGAGGTTTATAACAAAGCATTGCAGAAGCAAGACAGCATTAAAAGGCTTTTTGACAGAAGAACAAAGGCCAGCAATTTTAATATTGGGGACAAAGTTTTAAAATGGGACTCAAGAAAGGAAGACAAGGGCAAGCATGGAAAATTTGACAACTTATGGCTTGGCCCTTACCTCATTCATTCAGTTGCTGGTAATAATGTCTTTTTCTTGCAAGAGTTGAATGGAGCAGAATTGTTTGGGGGTCTTGTCAATGGCAGGATGCTTAAACATTACTTCTCTTGATCCTTGTCATGTTATGAAAAGCCTTTTTATTTTTTTCTCATTATAAATATTTCATCCATCATTGCATTCAAAGTTAGAAAAATAAAAAATACAAAAACAATGAAAAAAAGAAAAGAGGGCAGATTGTAAAAACAATAAAGGTACAGACCCATACCAACAAAAATAGAAACAAACCTGAAAGTGTGCAAGCTTAAATGCCACTCCTGAAAAACACACTCTAATTAGTCATACAGCCTAATCATGACTAATTATCTTTAAATTGACTGTTGATAGGATAGTGAATTCGATTTGCCAAACTGTTTAATCTTGGCTTATCAGTAGGTAGATTAGGCTAGAAATTAAAGGTTCAAACATGCTCAAAATATGAACCTAAGTTTCCAAGAAAGAATTGACTCCAATCTATTTCAAATTCCAAGTCAAAACAGAGAAATAATTGGTTCTAATCAGCTCAAAATCTGAACCAGTTAATAAAAGAAAAACAACTCAAGCAAGAGTCAAAACAGCGCTGTAAAAAGATGAAGGAAGTGCTCAAACTTTCAGATCTTAAGCCTTCCATTTTGTTTTAATTTTCTGCAAAATAAGATCTATGTGCAGCTTGTTTTTTATGCCATAGATCAGCATCAAGTTAGACTGTTCAATCCTAACTTGTATGCTTTTAAATTTCTGTTGTAGAATTTAGAGAATAAAAATCTGTTAGGCTGTTTAATCCTAACGGATTGATAGATTAAGTAGAGAAGCATATGGACTCAACTGTTTAATCTGAGTCCATGGAGAAATAAGGACTAGATTTAGATTAGTTTTATGTTTTCAAAGGAAATAAATGTTGTGAAAAGAGTTTTCCAATCCAAGTGCATTCTAAAGAAGAAAAAAATGTTATATTAGTAGGATTGGATAGGTAGAAAGCTTGTGTTGATAAAGATCCATTGTTTTCCATGGCTGCTAACATGTTTTCAGAGCAAAAGAAGATCATTCAAGCAAAGGAAGGCAGCCCAATGGATAAGGCACTGATCAGCCTCCCAGAGAATGCGGGTCTGAAGTTCTTGATGCCTTCAAGAAGGCACCATCCCCAAGTGGAGCCACTGTTAGCCACCAATAAAATTTGTCATATCAAATGGTGGCTAAAACATTTTTGGAGCCTTCAAGCAACATTTTTTATTGCTAAAAAGTTTTATCTCTTGAAGACTCTTGAAGACATCATGCCCTTGTTTCAATCTTCACTGCTGTTTCCATTTAAGAAATATGAAATTCTGCTGATTCCATAAGAGAAAATACTGCTGCAAACACCATGTTCCCCTCCTTCCACTTCAAAACTAACCTCCATTTTTACCCCTTTTCATTCCCATGAAATTCCTCTATTTTTCATTTTTTCCCATTTCCCTTTCATAAAATCCTCTTTACAGAGTTTAAAACTCCTTTTTGAACTCTGCCGAAACCCCCAAATCCATCAGAAAACTCTAAAAATTTCATAAAAAATAAGTTTTTTCACTAAGGGTTTAAGCCCCTTTGGGCTAAGTCCTAACCACTTCCCCATTATATGTCCAGGTGCTAGAACCAGGTGCTAAGCCATTTAAGCGCTAATCGCATCACAAAAATCTGAGCGCACAAGTCTTTTGGTTAAATTGAAAGTTCTGATGCGATTAGCCCTTTATTACATAACTCCTGATCCTATAGCCGCTTCATATAACCTTTTGGCCTGCAATCGGGCGCTAAAACTTGTGAATAAACCTTTCCGATTGATATTTTCCTTTGTAAAGTTATAAACCCACTTACCTAAAGTTTTAATCTAAACCCGTTGGAGTTATGATTTTTACTCCATATAACTTGTGCCCGGGACCAAGAGTTAAAGGTCCTGAAGCGCTAATCGCATCGCAAATTTCAAATGGGTAGATTGAAAAGCCCGAAGGCCCGACCTTCCGATTGCGATTGGCCCTTTTCATATATAAGCCCCGAGCATATTATCCTTCGTATAGACCAAAGGCCCCGCAGTTGGGCGCCATGCATTTCATATATATATATATTTCGCCCCGATGCATAAAAACCTTTGTTTTTATTAAATTTTTGGGTTTTCATATATTATAAAGGGTTTCCGCCGGTGCAAGTTTTAAAACGATATCGACCGTCGATCTAAAGTCGATCAACAATCAACGCATGATCGCATCGCAAGTTTTATCAGGCTCACTTTTGCATCCCCTCCGATTGGCCATTCCTCGATCTATCTTGGACCGTTGATCTATTCCCCGCCTTCCGAGATCCAATGGACATGCTCCTTCCCCTCAACCTTCTAAGCAGTAAAACCCAATAAACGCAGGATTTCATAACAGTTATGTGTTTTGTGCAGGTTCAAATGAATTTCAAAATATTTTAAAGAGAAAAGATAAACCGAGGGTGACGATCCTCCAAGCTTTTTTTATTTAAAGGGAAGATCATTCCAAAGGGTTCTATGCCACATAAGCTCTGTGCGGCCCTACACATCAACAAGACACAGAGAATGAAATAAAAATAAAAGAGTATCAGTGTCGAAGACAAAACACATCAGAACAAAGTATTGAAGACAGTTTTGGGGGATTATGGCTAAGATTGATTATCAAAAGCCTAATCCTCCAAATTAAAACAAAATTAAAGACAAATCAAAATATTCATCAGACAAAAAGAGCCTCCACCGCCACAACAGAGGCCAATTGATTCCTCTCAGCTACCACAACGCCACCTATTTCCTCAAAGCATTCAAACAGAGGCCGAAGTTATTGATAAAAAAGAAGATATTTGCCTCAGCGCGGCCAAATAATTAATTCTACCAAAGAACCTTGAATGAAAAATATCAACAAAGTTATTACATCCTAAAACAGAGCCTTAAAAGTCAACAAAAGCTCCCACCGAGCTTAATCTTTAATGTAAATCAATTAATACAGTGAGAATATCTGTACTCTTCTCCATTGAGCCCCTCAAAGACCAAGAAACACTAATATGTATTAATTGACCCAGGAGATATTTTATCAGATCCCACCTCCTCATTTCTTCTATAAATACTTCTGTAGAAGATGAGAAAATGTTGGTTGCAGAAATTTGAAATATACTTGTGCTCGAAACTTCTGATTGTAAATATTGTTCAAAGGCTCTTGAAGCTCTGCTTGTGATAGAATAGTTAGGCTGAGTATTGAAGATGATTGGTGACCTGAAACACTGGACTTAAAGCTGTAACTAGTTTGAAGCATCAATACAAGCTGATTTATGGGATCCTGGTCTATGTCTACGGTGATGTTTTTCTTATTGTAAATCGTTATTTTATTTTTGTTTTCACTTCGTTCATATTCTCTGATAAAAAAAAACAAGCATAGAGTTAGGATTTACGGTATATCAGTACCCTTCTCTGACTAATAAGCTTTATCTTAATGTTTTCTTCCAATTTGTGTTATTTAGGAATGATTTAATTCAGTTCTAGTAGTAGGAATTCTGGCGTTCCCTTGTCCTCCTGTCTTAGCTAATTGTTATTCTTGAAATTTATTTTCATTTCATGTTAAGTAGAGATGAACTAAAGAAGATATGGTGAGCCCTGGTCCAAGTTTTATCCCAAAATACCGACTGAAATTTTCCCTCGGAATGTGTTGAAAGCTGACTAGTTTCGAAGTACTTACCAAATCTTAGACCATTCTTTGTTATCATTTGTGTTTTCCCTTGTGTTTAAATGTTTTTCTATTGAAAGTGTATGAAAGGCTGGCTAGTTTCGAAGTACTTACCAGATCCTGGATTTCTTTTATGTTATTCTTAAGTGTTTGTCAAAGGCTAGCTAGTTTCAAAGTACTTACCAGATCCTGGGCTGCTCTTTGTTCTTCATCTGTTTAATTACCCTTCTTTTTATATCATTTCATTCCATAAATCAACTTTAAAGAGATCCTTAGACATAGATGAATTGCCCCATAGACCACTCTTGAACCTGATTGTTTCAATTAAACCCTATTATGACTCCATAGACCAACGGACTAAAACCTGCAATTATCCATCTTTTTGGCCAAAGGTTGTTCTTTTTTCTTGCAACTTCTCACCTTTGAAACTCTTTCCATTTAGAACTTTCCATTCAAGCCATAATCATGCTCAACCATCTAAAACAAAACAAAACCCTCGGCCTTCATAACTAGCCTAATATCGTTACCCAAAACTTCAAAGATAAATCCATCTTTGCACTTATTGGAGAGATCCCTCTCCGGATTCAGGAGGGCTAGATCCTAGAATCCCAAAGTGGTTGAAATGATGTTTCTCCCTGCTGTTGGACTTTGCTAATATTGCTGATTACAGGGAGCTAACACCTGGCACTCTAATACCATGTAGAAATTACACCAATGGATTCAATTCGATCATGCAATGTACTAAAACAAGATACTGAATCCTTCTACAATATTTACAGAATACAAATCACGATCTCTCAATCACATGCAAGTAAGAGAAAGAAGTAAATCAATCACACTACACGAGATTTTCTTAAAGAAAGAAACTGCTAAAAACCCCTCTATCTCTATTGTATAATAAGCCAAGGAATCATGAAACAATACAATGCGTGTGTGCTCACAAGAATATCATACACTATACCAATAGTCTCACACTAATATAGGCACAATTGGACCAACACATAGCCAATTTTCAGCCCACCTTCAACCTGCCTTACTCACGCAATCCCTAGGAAAAATAAATCCCTATTAAATAGGAATTCCAACATTCCTTAACTGCACAATCCTTCATGGGCATCCCGTGGCTTTATAAATGCACCTAGGCAATTCGCTAATAATACAACTGATAGTTTACTTCCCTTTAACCTTTGTATCAACTAGGTCTTCATCATATTTGAAATGCATGAAACTCACACTACACTAGCGAATTAACTGCAACTGGACCAACAAAATAATAGAATCACTCTACATGTCTCACCATTGACCCTTAACTCAAAATTATTGAGCTAACTAAGTCTATCTTGTGAAAATTTCTGAATGTTACGTATGCAGAAATCTATTGTTAGATCTCGTTATGCTCCTCCTACTTAATTAAGTTATTAAGCTAAAAATTAAGATCAATATCGAAGCAAAACACATAATAGACTTTCACCAATTCAGATCTATAAAATGTACATGCACACATAGACAAAGTGACACAGTGATTTTCTAGACAAATAATCCCTAGAAAAACCCAAGGCGGGAAAACCAGTCTCTAGCTGCTGGAGGGTTTTATTATTAAGAGTATATCTGAATACAGCAAATCCGAGGTTCCAAATTTGGAAAACCCGAAAAGGAAAATATATATATGCAACTCACTGGTTGTTTTGAAGCCAAAATATTGACTGATCCACAACCTCAAATGGGATTTACAGGACTCAACCAAATCTTGGCCCTAGAAACCCCAATGCTGCCCGTGAAGCCCCTATGTCAGACTCTGCAACCTCTGAATCCCTCAGTGCTGGCCTAGAAAGGGCTATGTAACCCCAGACTTGGTGATGCAGTCCCTACATTGCCCCTAAGGGTCTCTGCATAACCTATTAGGGTTTCCAGCTGCTTAATGTTGCACTGGGAGTGACTGTGCGACACCTACGTCACTGAAGCTACCTCTGTGTTGCGCAGCTGCTGCTTCTCTGTTGTTGCTTCTCTTTGCTGCCCCTCTGAGCTGATCTTTGCCTCTTGTTGATTCTAGACACTAGGATCAGACCATCCACTTTGGCTAAACTCCCCTCTCTGTAGCTAAAACACTTTTGAGAATTCTTAGCAAACCCTGCCCTAGAATCTCAGCTTCGCTTCAGTGCTCTACCTCTGTGTCTTTACAAATGAACCAAAGCTTTTCCTTTATACTTTTCTCATTGGGAAACCAATGGCCATGATCAGATGTTGAATCAATGGCTAAGATTAAAATAAATCTTGATCCGTGTGACTTAAGAAAATTTCATCACATGTTTAATTTAATTAACTTTAATTATTTAATTTTCCTAAGTTTATACAGGAAATACATTAAAATAATTAATTAATTAATTATCTCCCAAACAAGAAGAAATTTCCCAAATACCTTTCTGTTTCTTGTAGATCAAGTGTACTCTAGTCCCTCTACAAATTTTGGGAGCTAGAGAACATTTGATGTTACCCCCCAATACACAAAATCTCAACACTCCCTCTTAGCACGGAGTGTGCTTTAGCAATACATCACACCATGTATCACAAGATTTTGGGCACTAGTTTCTGTGTTGTTTATGCTTGGCCTGTTGCCACTCAACTTTGCACTGTTTCTGCCATTCTGTATTGCTACCCACGACGTTGTCACGCCACTACCACATCTGTACTACACCTCCCTCTCAATCTGCCACATTTGTGCTGTCCATAGCACTTCCACTGCTAACTACTGCACTACAACTTTAGTTGTTGAGAGAAACAACTGAATCTCCTGCTCAATATTTGACAGACAAGTCAGTTGGGCTGCAACCTCATCACTGAAGCTCCATAGGTTGATGATCTATGCTGTCATTTGGAGGATGATGCAAAACTACAACTCTGCACCATGTAAGTAGACTCCCTCTGCATGTTGATGTCACATCAACCCCTTGTGTTGAAATATCTCACGTTGTTGCTGCACTGCGCTATCCTCCTGAAGCCTTCTATGCTGCTGCAGCTCTGCTCTGCATAAGCATCTTTTCTCTGCGTTGTTGAAGTCACATCATCCCCTACGTTGTTGCTGCCTCTACGAGGTTGCTACATCTACACTGCGCTGCTCCTTCCAGCCTTCAGATCCACCTTTCCTTCATCTGTGATCTATGCACCCACTGCTCCACTTGTCCTACTATTGTCTTAAGGATCTCGTAGCTCGGATGTGATCCAAGAGATGAACTACTCAAGGATCCTACCGCCATTCTGTAGCTCCTCTATAGATCCATGTCGCACCACTTTCGTGGTTCATGAGCGCTCATGGCTACATCATCTTCTGACCCATTATCTGTACATCAGCCTTGGAAGAAGAAGCTTCCTTATCCTTTTTCTTTTGAGGACAATTGCTGGCAAAATGTCCTAGTTCGCCATACTGGAAGCACTTGATCTTTGACATACCCTTCTTCTTCTTTCCCTAATGTCTCTTTGATGCCAAGGCTGCATCTTCTTCATCTTCCTTCTTCACTTTACTCGATCTCGTGTTGTACTACTTCTTGGTGAATCTGCGGAGTTCTTCTTGACGCATGATTTCCAACAAGTTGTCCCAATATGGAAGGTCTGCTCTACCCAAAATACTTTGGACAAAGGTTTCCCATTCATCTGTGACCATATTGAGAGTAGTCCTGACCATCACATCATCCTCCACCTTAGCACCCGTGGCAGTCAACTAGTCTCTGATAGACTGTAATCTGAAGAGAAAATGTTCCATGTCTTCTCCCTTGGTCATCATGAATGACCATATCTGAGTCTCCAGAAGCATCTTCCTCAGGATGGACTTGCCCTCATATAGGGCCGTTAAGGCCTTCCACATATCATTAGTTGTTTTCTTCTCAACTATGTGTGGAATAATATGGTCCTTAATTCCATCCATTTTTAGCCGCTTGGCATGCCCAACAGCTTCATTATGCTTCCTTAGGAGATCTTCATCAGTCGGCGTGGCCATAAATTGTTTTGCATGGTCTCTTAGATGATATGCCTCTAGGACTATCAGGATTCTAGCCTTCCAAACTGAAAATTTTGACATGCCATCAAATCTATCCTGATCACTCAGTCCATGAGGAGCCATCTGCTTAGAAATTTGTTGGAGCTCCTCTTCTCTCTTCTAGAGATACAGATCTAAGGTCCTTGGCGAAACAGACACCTTCTGCTCCCTCTGACAACTGATTTCCCTTCTTCGAAATCTGCCAAATCAAACAGTGATTCAACTCTCTTCGATCCTCTGATAAATCTGCAATTTTCTTTGGCTAGAAACTCTCTGAGAAGCTAATCTCCTCCCTCTCATTGTCACTAGTGCTTAGGCTAACATTCTGAAAACTTCAGAAATTTAACCCCACCAGCGCCTTCTGAAGTTCTGCAACTCTGCTATAGGCATTTCTGGATCTGACAGCTTCAGATCTGCGTCACACTGGCTGGCTTCAGACAATCCCAGTGCTGCCTATGCGCAGTAAGTGTGTGGGCCTGCCGGGAGACAACATAGGACTGTGTCACCCCGCCCTCTGCATAACTCTTCTTCTCTGAAAACTGCGTTGTCCCATCAGATTTTCTCCTATGCTACTACTACCGCACTTCCTGCTGCTTTCTGCAGCAAGATCCTTTAGCCTTCTACTGGTGACCCTTCTAAATCTACAATTGCTCCGATACCATGTGAAAATTGTTGAATGATACTTATGCAGAAATCTACTGTTAGATATGGTTATGCTCCTCCTACTTAATAAAGTTATTAAGATGAAAATTTGGATTAATATCGAAGAAAAACACATAACAGACTTTCACCAATTCAGATCTAAAAAATGTACATGCACAAATAAAAAAAGTGACATAGTGATTTTCTGGACAAATAGTCCTCGGAAAAACACAATGTGGGAAAACCGATCTTTGGCTGCTGAAGAGTTTTATTATTAAGAGTATTTCTGAATACAGTAAATCTGGGTTCCAGACCTAGAAAACCCGATAGAGAAAATATAGATTTGCAATTCACCGGTTTTTTTGAAGCCAAAATATTGACTGATCCACACCCTCAAACAGGACTCAGTGAGATCTTAGCCCTAGAAACCCCAATGCTGCCCCTGAAGCCCTTGCGTCAGCCTCTACGTCCCTCAACATTGGCCTGGAAAGGGCTGTGTAACCCCAAACTGGGTGACGCAGTCTCTACGCTACCCCTAAGAGTCTCTGTGTAACCTCTGAGGGTTTCCAGTTGCCTAATGCTGCCCTGGGAGTGATTGCGCAGCACTGGCGTACCTGAAGCTACCTCTGCGCTACACAACTACTGCCCTCTCTACTGTTGCTTCTCCTACTTCTCTGTGCTTCTCCTCTGAGTTGATCTCTACCTCTTCATGATTCTAGACACTGGAATCAGACCATCCCCTTTGTTTAAACTCCCCTCTCTGCAGCTGAAACACTTCTGAGAATTCTTAGCAAACCCTGCCCTAGAATCTCAGCTTAGCTTGAGTGCTCTGCCTCTGTGTCTTTACAAATGACCCCAAGCCTTTCCTTTATACTTTTCTCGTTGGGAAACCAATGCCTATGATCAGATCTTGAATCAATGGCTAAAATTAAAAGAAAGTTTGATCCATGTGACTTAAGACAATTTCATCACATGTTTAATTTAATTAACTTTAATTATTTAATTTTCTTAAGTTTAGACTTAAATAATTAAATATCTCCCAAACGAGATGAAATTGCCCAAATCCCTTTCTGGGTGTTGTAGATCAGGTGTACTCTAGTCCCTCCACAAATTTTGGGAGCTAGAGCACATCTGATGCTACCCCCAATACACAAAATCTCAACATATCTCACTTAGTTAACTAATACAAGTTGTTATGAGATAAGATTACGATTTATTGTCTAATTTATTTAAGGGAAAATAAATAAGACACACATTTTCTTTTTGATTTTCAACAAACACTAGACTAGACATATGTTTTGTGGTTAATACTCTGAGCCAATATATGATTAAGCTATCACATGCACACTAGATTGTTGCAAAGCATGTGTTGAGATACTCACATGGGATAATAAATATTAGATTGAAATATACTGCTAAAATTTTGAGACTACATGGGTACTTTGATGTTGATTGGGCTGGTAACTCTGCTGATAAAAATAGCACATTTGGATGTTACTTTAGCTTGGGATCTGCCATGATATATTGGATGAGCATAAAATAGAAGTTTGTATCCCTTAGCGTGACTGAATCAAATTACATTGTTGCTAGCATGGCTAGCTGCAAGCAGTATAGATGAGGAAGCTCTTTAGAGAGTTGTTTTAACATGTACTAGATACAATAGTAATATACTATAACAATAAGAGTGGGGTTTGAATTGCAGAAAATATCGTGTTCCATGACAATTCCAAGCACATTTATATCAAATATATGTATATCCAGGATATGGTGCGGATAGGAGTAGTGAGACTCCATCATATTATGCCTGATGAATAGATAGACAACATACTTACCAAGTCTTTGTCGAAAGGAAAGTTCTTGTTATTTAGAGAGTAGCTTGGAATGACAGATGTGACCCTTCTTGGTGGGGGTGGTCATGGATGATTGAGAACACTGAGCTATGCTCTTCCCTCCTGTTTGAGCTCACAATTTTGGAATGGATCCTGTAGAGCTCCTGGGTTAAGGGAAATATTGATTATAGGTTGTGTGTGATCCTTGTCATGTGTTTACAAGTGGTAATCTCCCATAACATCAAGTTTGGGACTTGCCAAGAGTATACCCCAGTTTGCATACTACCCACAAGCTAGGCTAGTTGGGATTTCCACCCATCTAGCCAATGGGTGTAGTAAATATTATTTGTGTGAGATAATTGTCATGCATTGAAAAATGGTAATCCCCCTAAGAAGAAATGAGAATTGGTTGTCTGCAATCATTTTCATGTGTTGACAAGTGTTAATCCGCCTAAAGTCTATGGATGCAAGTGTTCTACCACTTGACTCTTATGGTAAAGCTTGGTTTTGTGATATCCTTGTCATGTGTTGACAAGTTGTAATCCCCCCAAGTCTATTTCAAGGTGGGAATATCAGTGGATATAGGGTGAAAGATGAAACTCTCCTATGATGATTATTTTTTATTAGATTTAGACATCATTATTCCAGAGCAGATGAACAGAGATGAGCAGGGAAAACATAGATCTTTGTTGCAGAAAGAAATTCCTCCCTAGTTGAGAGCGAGTGTTGAAAATTGGCATCTCAAGGATGAATTTCCTTAAATAAAATCTTATTTATGAATTTTATCGAGTGACTTTCTAAAAATATAAATTCATGTCTAACATCTCAAGTATGACTTTCCAAAACTAGTAAATCACCTTGCATCAATTGATAATCAAGTATAGTTGAAGGAAAATCACTTAACATATCATTATTCAATCCTAATAGTTCAATCTCGACTGAATTATTATTATTATTATTATTATTATTATTATCCTTTATGATACTATGATATTATTATTAAAAGGAATTACAAGTCACCTTACCTTCGTCACCTCAATCACTTCGCACCTCTCTCCTTAATGTCTATCATGGCACTACGTAACTATCTCTCTCTCTCTTAATGATATGTTATACTCTCTCTTGCACACTCATTAAAGACATGGAATATTCCTTTAAACTCATTAAAGGAATGTCCTAAAAGATTCTTCTTACGCCCTCTTTAATGCATTTGTTACACTCTCCTTAACTAAGGCATGCATACCTCTTTTAATGGCATAAGTTACTAAGGAATGTGTTCCTCTCTTAATGGCATAAGTAACTAAGGCATATGTGCCTCTCCTTAATGGAATAAGTTACTAAGGCATGTGTTACTATCCTAATGGAATACGTTACTAAGTCACGTGTACCTCTCCTTAATGGCATAAGTCACTAATGCACATGTTCTCTACTAAATGGCATGATTTACACTCCCCTAAATGACATATTTTACTCTTCCTCAAGCCATGTGTATTGCTTCTCATTTACAAAAATGATTCGTTGCTCCTCCTATATATGTATCTCATATCATCTCTTCTTCTCATTACTTTTTCATTATGAAAGAAGAATTTGAGCTTGAGAAAGGGTTGGAGAGAATTGAAGAAGATTGTGTGAGAGAGAGACCTTGAGAGTAAGAACAGAACTTGGTGAACCAAGGTTGATTCAATGCTTTCGTGTTTCAGTGTTGATTTAGTTGAAGGGAAGGTAAATTCAGTGTTTGCATTTGTTGCTTCTACCCATGATCTTTATGTTGCAGCTTGTTCATATTCGCGTGAACTCACTCATTCTCTTGGTCTCCCACTGTACCCTGTATCTTTATTGAACAATTGATATCTAATAGAGGAAGAATCTGGTTGGGTTTTACCCTTATGGGATTTTTCCTAGTCATTGGACCTAAATTCTTTATCTCATTTTGTTCTTGATTGTCTTCTATTGTGCATTTGGTTTATATTCTTTTTATAAATTATTAACTCATATTGAAGTAGAAAGAAGTCTTGGAACAAGTGATTGTTAAAGCATAGAACATCGGATTTTTAAAACCACTAAATAGCCGGAGAAGGTTGTTTAGGTGAAAATGGTGGATAATATTTTGTTTCCATGAGGTATGAATCTAACTAGTGGGCCTTTGCACTAGGTATGTTAGATTTTGCAGTAACAACGATGACTATGATGAGGCATTGGGTCTGGTTGGGTACTCTACAGATAACCCAGTTTTTACCCAGGAAATCACTTTGAACACTAGGTTGTTGGCCATCCTATTAAGGAATGTGAGAATTCATCACCCACTATGAATGCAAATTGTCTTGTAGAAAAGGGAAAAACAAGGTCAAGAAGAAGGTAAGACAACCTAGGGTCACATGCTAGATTTGACAAGAATGATTACAATTATCCTGAAGAAGAGTGACTTAGAAATGAATTTAAGCGTAAGGATGATCGAAATGAGGAGAGTTGTATCACAATATCTACTAGAATTGCTAGCAAAGGATGACCTCCATGATCCCTCGAGTGAAGAAAACATTTTCGTGGACCACAAATATTACTTTGTGATTTTTGGTGAGATCCCATTTTTATTATTAATGTGCAAATCATTTTTGTTGCTTAAACCCCGGAAATAATGTGAACCTGGTAGTTAGTAAGTAGATCCTTGAGATCGACGAAAACTATGATGATTACCAACATGCTTGGCCTAAGGATAGAACAGGTGTAAAGGGTCAACTTGAATATGATTTTGAGAAGAATGGTTACAAATATCATGAAGAAGAGAAGTTTGGAAATGAAGTTGAGCATAAGGATGATCTAAACTGGAAGAGTTGTATCAGAGTATGTACTATAATTGCAAGAAAATGATTATCTTCGTGATCCTTTGAGTGGAGAAAACATTGGCGTGGACCACAAATCTTACTTTTTGAATTTTGATGAGCTCCCTTTTTTACGATTAAGGTACGAATGGTTTTTGTGAACCTGGTAGTAAGTAGATCCCTGATATTGATGAAAACTATTATGATTATCAATATGCTTGGGATGAGGGAAAAAACTAGTGTAAAGGGTCAGCTGGAGTATGATTTTGATAGTGTAACAAGCCAATCATCTCCAAGTACAGGTTAGAAGGTTAGAAATGAATTTTTGGAATATTTTGTTCCTCATTATGATACCGTTGTTTCAAAATCTCAGGTGAGAAAATAAGTTAGAGACCTGATGAATATTAATTTCCATATAAATGATCGTAAATTTGAGGCGGTCTTGAGGGATATATCATTTATAATTTTGAAAAACAACAAAGAAAATATTAGCTATGATAATGAACAACATCAAAGACTTGAGAAGGAGATTTTATTCATTAGCAGTTGAGCTAAAGATGATATTGACGATCACTCTTTTGAAGAATATGCAGGAAAGTTCAAAGTTCAAGGAATACCAAGCATGGATTAGTATGAGGATAAATTCTAGGAAAATTCTTGATACATGTAAGCCTGAAAGAAGAACTAACCCAACTCTTTATAATCCTTTCATACACATTGAATCAAATACAAATTTTGAAGACCTTTTGGAATCATTTACCTGTCTTGATAGAGATGAATCTTTTTCTAATGATTGTGGAGATGATAGCATCAAAGAGTTGTCTTCTGCGCATATAAGTAGCATTATTTAGTGTGTTCGATGATGCATGTAACCACTATAATGAAGGCAGAAAGTTGTTGTGTTGTGATAAAAACAATTTTCCAATCACTTATCATATGAGTTACCTACATTGTTGGTTCAAGTTTCCCCTCGTGACTAGAACTGTACAGCTTGGTGTATACTCTTTATGCAGAGGAATCAAATCAGTATGGGATGTCAAAAGTTTTGAACCTAAACAATATGTTGACTTGAGTTTCTTTAATTCAATAGATGGGACAATTGGGATATCAAGAGAACCTTGTTTTAATCTTCATATTAACACTACTGAAAAATATTGCATATAGATACTTGAAATTTGACATTTTCCTCTTCCACGTGACTACCAAACACAGAGGAAAAGGGAGTGTTTCTTATGAGATGATGAGGTAGTTTCATTGGATCACATACTTGAATCTAGAAACTCTATTTGTGATATGTTAAATGATGAGATTCTAGGATTCTCAAGTCCTCCGAAGGAGAACATTTATCCCCAACTATGAGCCAGATGTTACCCACAATTTCAGTGGGTATTAAAATGGGCTTTCCAGTTTAGGCACCCAATTTTACTCCATAAATTGATGCATAATAATATAAAAACTCGGCTATTGCATTGATTTTCCCACATTGGGTTCCAAGGACTTTTGTCCAAAATAATGGTGTCATTTTTATTGTGTGTGTGTGTGTGCTCTATTTTCTCAATTGAATTTATTTTTCTGCATTGCATTTTATTTTTGGTGAAAGTTGCAGTAGTGATTTTACCCTTTGTATTTCGTAATAGAAAACGAAAATCACATAATAATATTTAATTAGAAGAATAATTTCCAGTTGTTGCAATAGTTGAAAATTTAACAACTCACCCCTAAGAATATCCATACATATCATGCCTATCAAAATAAATGGAACATTCCATTATTAAAGAGGGGATTGTATAATTATTATTAATAAATCCATACATCTTTATAAATAAGGTATATCAAAGCAAGGAAGAAAAATGCAAATATTGGGGGCTTGGGAAAACAAAGGTGAGTGAAGGTAAGGGTTGATGTGTTCGATATTGGGAGATAAGAGCACATGGGGGGGCGATGTGGCTTCAAAGAGGTTCCACATGGCAAAGAGAGACCATGCAGTGACGAAAATATATATATTTCCTAGTAAAGAGATGGAGGAAGTAGGATTGTGATTATTAGTGTTCATTATTATTATCGTTGCATTGATACAGTTTAGGTGAGCCCTAAGCTTGGGTTATGGACCAACTGAGAGTTGTTTCAATTTATGGCTTAGAAGGGTACTTGGAAGACCAAGAAGCCTTCTGTTAAGAAGTTCCTATCTGGTTGTAAGGCATCCTGGAAGGTGGGCAACGCAGAAGAATTGTCGGGCCTTGGACAAGGGTGTGCCACTTGGACACAGTTTTGGGGAACTAGAGCATTGTGGTTGGTGCGTTGGTCATGGATATATTGTTATTTTTTGGGTTCTTGTTGTTGCCTATGGAGTTGCGGCCTTGACTGGAGGGTGACTCGTCGTTGATATTTAGGAACAATTAAGTCTATGGTTGGGTGGAACATGGAGATATCACAACTAGTTTCTCATTTTACTTATATAAGTTTCATTTATGTCGTTTGATGTATTCATGTGCCTTTCTTATGATTATTTGTTGTTTGTTTTAAAAACCCTAGTTAGGGTTTAACATTACAAATATGTATTTCGCTATGCAATGTATTTATGTGCCATATTTATATGTTGTTTGGTGTTTACAAGTATATATTATTTTGTGGTGCGTTGGTTTAACCTGTTGTGTATAAACCCTAGTTGCTGAATGTAAATTATCTACGCATTTGTAAGGTTGTGTTAATCAGGGTTTTTGGCATGCTTAATATGTTTGATGTGAATACCTCTGAATTAGGGTGTGTATAAAACCTATTACCATGTGAGTGTGTAATTTCTTCAATACTACACCAATTCATTAACCATAAATGTTTTTAATGGGATTCAAGCTAGGGTTAATACCCAAGTATAACAACATTTTCCTAGAATTACAACAACAATGGCAGTGAGCCATGGTTTGATAATTGTAATCGTAAATTAAATTCTTCTAAGAGGATATTGGAAAATTATTTGGTGAAATTGAGGTTCAGGATACGTAGAATTACCCAGTTGGGGATCGAGGATGTTACAAGGTAGTATCAGAGCGAGCTTACAATATCAATCTTGATTGGGCCAAGTTTGGAAGCATATTGAGAATTTTTACAAGTTACTCACTAATAGTTTGAAGGTCGCTATTTGAGAATTGTGGAAATGTGTTTGAGAAGAGGTACCATAGAATGGTATATGGCAAAGTTAAAGGGAATCACAGGCCAAAATCTGGGATTTTTTGGGTGAAATACAACGACAAAGGGGTAAATTCATGCAATGACAATGTATAGAGGTGATGAGCAAGATTCCTATTAGTTTACAAGATTATCTTTTTGGAAATTGTGGCTACAGGTTCTAACTTTTTGTTATTGTTTGTATGGGTATCTCTGTGAGTTTACGGTTGTGAAAGAATATATATAATACGCCACAATGTTTTGTTAAAATTATGCAACTATGGTCAAAATCCAATTTAGGCTACTCACTTGATGGAATTGATGATAACATTGAGTACCTCTTTCCGAGAGTACCAAAATCGACCTAAATATCACCTCATTCGGATAATTATAAGTTGGTTTTTTATTTTGTGCCCACTCATAGATAATGGATCAAGTCAACTTCACATATTTGGATAGGTTGGCTGACACCCCTTTGAAGCATATAAATACAAGTGATCTAGAATCTCATTTGTACATTACAACATCAAGCATATTCTTATCTTCTATCTGATTAGTTTCGACACATTGGCGAAGAAAAATATCGTACAAAGGTATGAAATCTCAAGTCTGAAGGTCGCACTAAAATTAGGGTTTTTGTCCCAGCTGTGGGCATAAAACTAGTGGATCCAGACTATAGCCATGAGCTTGTTATAGGAAAGGTAGTGGCTAAAATCCTAAAGCTGCAAGCATGCTAACTTATGATAGCAGCTGAGGGTTTGACTATTGTTTCACTCTCATCCGAAGATTTATGAAGTTGCCTAAAAGTTGAATCAAGTTGTCTTTGATATATTTGAACTTTGTGCACAATTTTATGAATTTGTTGGGATATATTATTGTAAATATTGTATTGGGATCATTTTTACTTTCTGTTGAACATTTTATGACAATATAATAGAAGAATATTTTGAAAGGGTTTTCCCCATAGTGGATTTTTCCCTGGTATTTGACCAAATATGGTGTCTCTTGTTGATGTGTTGATTGTATCCTTTGTCATTGCATTTATTGTTCTATCTTCAATTACTGTTGATGAATGGAAATACTAATTATAGTTGGAAATATTTCTAAGTGAAGTTTGGAATTAGGCTAAAGTAATTGATGCAGAATAGAACAATCTAAAAATTAAAATGGTATCAGAGTGAAGGTGAAGGACAAGCCTAGGAGGAGACAACGACTGAAGCAATCATATATGGAAAAGTTTAAAGAGCCAATCTAGTCAAATCAAGATGACATTGACCACCTTTAAGGAGATTTAGAAGTTGGGTGACTCATCTAATTTTGCTGGATGGAAATCTAGGTTGGAAATCATAGCTGAAAATAATGATGTTTTGGGTTTCATTCAAAGAAAGGTACTTGAACCTCCATAAAATGCATCTATTGTTGTCAAAATTAATCATAATAAACATGAGAATAAAGCAAAGCTAATTATAGTTGATGGTTTACAAGACAATTTGTTTGCATGTGTTGGAAACTTGAAAAGGTCCAAGGACATGTATGATAAGATAGCAAGTATGTATGAGGTCAACAATTTTAATGAAATCATAACTTTTAAATATCAACTAAAAGACACCAAGATGAATAAAGGAAAGTCCATGCAATCCTACATAATGTGGATATCTCATGTTAGAGATCAATTGCTAAGAGTTGGAGAAGTTGTACCTGACAGGGAACTGGTGGGCGTGACTTTAAGAGGTCTCCATCCTATTTGGGAAACATTCATCACTATTATTAGAAACACAAATTTCCTTCCTTAATTTGATGATATTGTTGGAAATCTAACTTAAGAAGAGTCTAGGGTGATAGGAAGAGGAAGTATTCAAAAGGATGAAGAAGGAGAACCCATTGCATTCATTGCTCATGACAAGAAGAAGAATAAAGGAAAAGGAGGTCCATCAAATTCATAAAAGCCTCCTCCTCGAAATCAAAATAGAAGGAAATAATACTCGCATATTTAATGCTACAATTGTCACAACAATAGTCATTATGCTCGATAATTCCCTGAGAAGAATAATGGACCGCATTATACTACTAGAAGCAACAACAACAGATTCAATGATCAAAGGAATGATTGTGATGGAAGAAATGATAGAAGAAGAATAAATGCTCCAAGTGATCATGAAGAAGATCGTCATCGAAAAAAGAAGTCAAAATTATCCAGGTATGAAAGCAATGTTGCAAATCTATCTTAATATATCCTTATTTATACTCTTACAAGTTCATCTCCTTCAGATTCATGGGATAGGTGGTTGTTTGATAGTGGGACCACTCATCACTTCTCTGGTTACAAGGAAGTTCTCTCTAACTTAGTAGAGAGGGATTCAAATTTGAAAATTATTCTTGGAGACAACTCCACTCATCTCTTCAAAGGTTTTGGATCTGTCAAATTTCATTTGAATTCTGGGAAATCTATTGTATTGCAAGATGTAATGTATGTGCCCATGTTGAAGAAAATTTGGTATCAATTTCCCCTCTGGAAGACAAAGGGATGAGGGTTGCTTTCATCAAGGGAAAAATTATTACTTGGCTCGGTGGATCATGTATCGAAGATGCATTCACCTTGGGAACAAGATATGAAGGACTCTACAGGGTCACTAGAAGGCCATTGTTGGAATTCGTTTATAATACAAATAATCTAAGTGAATTATGGCACTGAAGGTTAGCTCATATTCATTATGATGCGCTTCCGAAATTGGATAACTTGGTCTTCGAGATTCAAAAGGTTCAAGCTCAACATGATGGAGTGTGTCTAGGATGCGCCAGTGGAAACATGACAAGGGTACCATTCCCCTCTAGTGAAACTAAGACGAATGACATCCTCCATCTCATTCACTGTGACTTGAGTGGTTTGATGCTCGTACACTCTCTTGGTAACCATCTCTATTATATTACCTTCATCGATGACTTTTCTAGAAATACATGGATATATTATCTGAAGCATAAGGATGAAGCATTTGAAAAGTTCAAGAAATTCAAAGCCTTGACCGAAAATCAAATAGGGAAGAAAATTTAAATATTCAGGTCTGACAATGGTGGAGAGTACATTCAAATGAATTCATTGATTTTTGCAAGAAGGAAGGCATCAAGAAAGAGACATCTACACCTTATACTCTCGAACAAAATGGAGTAGATAAAAGGAAGAACAGTTTCATTGTAGAAGAGGGTGTGTCTCAAGAAATAATCCCTTGGCTATGGTAAGGAATTATTGCTTGGGACATTTTATAAATTTATGTCAAAATTACAATATCAAATGGCCTTTGTTTAACACCTTTGGAATTTAATTACTTAATACCCTCAATAATCTGATATAATTAAAGCCTTCATAATACCATAAACTGTGGATATTTGAATGAAATGAAAAGAAGAACTGTAAGGGAAACTCAAAATGATATGTTGAAAACACAAAATCTACCACTTTTAAGTTTCAGAGGAAATTCATGGAGAGAGAGGAAACTCAAAATGATATGTTGTAAACATAGAATCTATTACTTTAAAGTTTCATTAGGAATTTGTGAGGAGACGAGAAAAGTTGGAGTGAAGGAGCACACATTAAGGATTGCTTAAATCTTACTTACATATGTAAAAATAGACCCGCATCTACATTACTTCACCACATTCAAAGAGGAATAAACAGAGAGCGAAATAAAAAAGACGTATCAACATCAACAATTATAGGAAACTTGATCTTCTTTCATTTATTTCTTAGAAAATTTAGTACCAAATTAACAGTCATCCAGAGGTCCAAAACTTGGAACCCCTTTTATTTATTTCTATATACTTAAATACATCAAAGTAGTTCGTAACTACTGAACTTCTTGAAACTACTCGACTACTTAAACTGTCAAGATTACTTATGTAATCATACCGAGAAAACAAATTAAAACTGGAAATATTGTTCGTTTTGTTGAATCTGATGTTGTTAATGCATCCTCCCTAAGTGTTGAGGTGTCCTTTCTGGTTATGATGCTGCAGCTGCATAGTTCTGTAAACGACACCTCAGTGCTCGACTTGACCTAGTTGCCATGCTTCCAACAATGCCACAATACGTTCTTTTTCCCGACTCTTCCTATGCCTCTTTATTCATTGGTTGCCCCTTCGCATTACCTTATCACATACACGACTGCAACTTTATACAAACCCCGCGGACCTATGGTTTATGGGCCAACACACGACCTAACCAATCAGAAGCCATCGCACTTCGTAACTTATTCAATATCGCACGTCAGAAACTATAACAAATAGCTTAAATGTCAAAAAATAATAATGTCGATACGAACTCGTGATGACGAAGTTGCATCACAACATTGCAACTTTTACACTTATCGAAAATCGTCGCCCGCAAGTTTAAGACTATACCGATAACTGTGAAACCATAATTTATGAAGTGTGTGATGTGCGCTAATGCATTATGCCGACATGTGTCCACTTCGCAACTTTTCAAACTAATGTGTGCTAATGCATTATGCATTCCGCGATTTAATCCTCGACGTCCAATCGCCTCTTTTAGACATCTTCTAAAGGTATTCTACCTTAACCGATTTCTCTATTTCTTCGGCTGTCGCCGCTTTATAGCTCCATCTTCTCCATGCTACTCCATGCGATATTTCATTCAATGAACTCATGCGAGTCTAGCTTTCTTCATGGTGTTAAAACCCTCCTGAGGTTTATTCTAGTTATCCAATCCTTCGACCTACCTTCACATCTCATCATGAAATGTTAGTGTAGCAAAATATAAATCAAAATTCTTCTTCGACATACAAATTTTTACATTTTCTAACATATATGAATTTTTGGTGTTTTGTAAAATATTTCAAAGGTAAATGCAAATGAGCCACAACATCTAGCTCCACTTGGGGATAGTGATTTTTTCCACGGAAGTGCTAAGAACCACAGATTAGTGCCTTATCCATTGGGCATGGAGTCAAATATTGCTTGGTGACATATGAACAATGAACAATCTGATATTTACAATGGTGGAATGCTGACTTTAATGCTGGAAATAATGTTTCAGATATTTCCCATTCACAAGCAGCTGTACTGACTCTCCATCTAGATATTCCAAAATGAATGTGTTATTTGACCTCGCCTCAGATATTATATATGGACCATACCAGAGAGGGTCAAATTTACCATGCTTCCTCTTTTCTTCTCGTCTGGTGTCCCATCTCAGTGCCAAATCTCCTGCTTGAAAGAGAACTTCTTTTGCTTTTCTGTCAAATATAGACTTCATATTTTCCTGATAAGTAATCAAGTTATCCCTAAATTTGTTTCTGTTTTCAATTGATTCAATTATTTTGTTCAATCTTCTTACCAGAGCATTAGGCTCTTCCTGAGCTTCTTGAAAGAAAGAAATCACTAGTTTGGCCAGCTGAGTAGGAAATAGTGCTTGAGTCCCATAAACCAGTTCATAAGGAGACTTCCCAGTAGATCTCTTGGTAGTGACTCGAACTTCCCAGAGGGAAAACTTCAACTTCATATCCCAATCCTTCTAATTCTTGGTGATTGTCTTCTTCAGTATTCTGACCAATGTCTTATTTGAAGACTCTTCCAATCCATTCCATTGCGGATGATATGTTGTGAAATGTGATAAAATTACATTATATGTTTGATAGAAATTAATGAAACGAGCAGAGTTGAATACCTGAGCATTATCAGTCACAATTTTGACTATACATCCGAATCTGCTGAAAATGTTTTCCTCCTGAAACTTCATCACTACTTGGTCATTCGCCTTCTTAGTGGGTATTGCTTCAACCCATTTTGTAAAATAATCAGTGGCAGTCAGAATCCACTTGAACAATCCACTTGATGGTGGATTGATCTCTCCAATAAAATCCAGTCCCCATTGCCTCAAAGGTTCTTCAATAAATACTGGGGTGAGAGGTAAAGGAGCAAGTTTTTTCTTTTCAGCAAACGACTGACACTTCTGATAACTTCTGACCAATCTATAAACATGTGCAAACAGGGTTGGCCAATAGAAGCCTGACTTGAGAAATTTATGAGCAATGACCTTCCAGCTATAATTTCCTCCACACAAACTTTCATGATATTTTTTGGTGACTTCAATAGATTCCCCTTCCGTCAAACATAACAACAAAATACCAGCAGGATCTTTCCAATATATAGCTTTGCTTCTATGATAAAATATGGTTGAGACTTAAGCTTGAGAGCTCTGTATTTTGTTCTATTTAGTGAAGTTGGACTAGAAAATAAACACATGTAATGCACAATATATTTATACCACTCATAGCACAAAAATTTGTATTGAATACCTGTTTTGGACTTGCTTTGAATTTCTTCATTAACAGCTCCATCACTACAAGGAAAATACCCTCTAGCGGATGTTTTTAAGGAACCACAAAGAAAAATACCACATACATCTGTTTCTAGTGGAGGTTACTAGAGGAGGTTGGTGGGCAGAGGGTTTTGCGAATGTTTTCCTATCGATGCTCTTATCGTTGAAACTCGCCCCAGTTCTCTAAAAAAAGAAAGCACTGGTGCGAACAAAATCATTAGCACACTGGACACCGTGCACTCCATCCACACTCGCCCGGTGCGTCATAATATAATAAAGCACCGGTGCCTCACAACTCGTCTACGCCGGTGCATTATAAAACACAACTCCAACACCGAAACAACTTGGTGCAGTAGACAGAAACCGCACCGGTGCATCATAAAAAACGCACCAAAACACAAACCGACCGGTGCGTTTGTAGCAAACAGTACCGGTGCGCCTATAAGAAACGCGCACCAGTAAAGGGTTAAATTAAAAAAATATTTACGACAAAAAACCCGGATTTTTCAGTTTTCCAGTGCTCCTAAGCTATCAATTACCGGTGCGCACGATACCATAGAACGCATTGGTACGCACTGAACGTTGGCACACCGGACAACATGCGCGAATTACACACCGTCGAGGTGTCCAATTGCAGTAACGCACCGGGGCATCAATACTCTTCCGTGCCTGTGCATCATAAAACACCACGCCAAAACAAAAACGAGCCGGTCCGTTCTTCTTTAAGAGCACTGGTGCGCCCGAAACCGCACGCACTGGAATAGCGTTAAAAAAATAAAAATTAAAAAAAAATATAAATAAATAAAATAAAATAAATTAAGGCCAAAAAACCGGTGCTTTGCGACTATTACGCACCGGTGCTTTACCATTACGTCGCCCCGGTGCATCATCAAATTTTCGCACCGAAACTAAAACATCTCGGTGCATGGTTAGGGAAATGCCCCAGCGCATTATAAACAACGCGCCAAAATTGATACCGCCCAGTGCGGTTTTATTTAACAGCACTGGTGCGCTTATAAAACCCCGCGCACCGAAACAGGGTTAATTAAAAAAAAATACAGCCAAAAAACTTCATTATTCACTTTCCTCAGTGCTCCAGAGCTCTCAAGCCCCGGTGCTATTTCCTTATTTCTCAACCACCCTGACATCAGTGCTCTCATTGCACCCATTGCACACACTGCTGCTCTGCATTGGCCACCAATCTCTAGCTTGCATTTTGAAAAATAGTGGGCAAATTTTATTTTCCAAATTTTATAGCCAATATGCCTCCTCGACCGCGAAATGTACAGGTATTTTTCTAGTTTTTTATAATTAAGCCTTTTAGCAGATTAGAAATTGAAATAAAATTAAAAATAACCATTAAAAAAGAAAAAGAAAAAAAAAAATTGCGTGGTGCACTCGAGCTGTTCGGCTCGCATCGGATAGAGGTGCTACCTGTTAAATTTACAGGCAACACTGCTACCAGTGCTAATAGTAACTGCACCATTTATAGGGCAGTGCCGGGAGGCGCCGCGAATTATTTGGAACTAAAAATAAAAAATAAAAAAGGCGGTGCGCTCATTTATCCAGGCGCATTGTTGACCCCGGCAATCACAGTGTGGTGCGTTGACTTCATTTTCCGCCCCGATTTATGTCAGCGCACCACATTTTGCATTCTGAGAGGGTCAACGATGGGGCTAGGTAAAAGACCGCACCATCAACTATGTCATTGTCATGAAGTCTGTGCGCTGGCATGACTATACGCGCCGAGGCGTATATTTCAGTCAGCGCACCGCTATTATGAATTATATACAGTCCACGGTGCTTGAAAAATAAACATTTTCACAGAATCCGGTGCGGTCTTTTTCATTAAGGGCCCTGAGGACAGTGCGCTAAAATATTATGACGCACCGGCACCGGTGCGTGACTGTTTTTATGGAGCACCGACTTGTATGTTTGTTTTTTTTTCAAAAAAAATTATATATGTATATTTATAAATACATTTATGTTTTAATAAAAAAAAATTTATTTAATATGGCAATGATTCAGAGAGAACAGGAGCAACAACAAGCAGAACAATATGACATGATTCGCCAGTGGAGGCGAGAGAGAGGGAGAGAGATGGATTCCCTCGCCCTATTACTGCAGATACCCAGGAGATCCTTATGCCGGTAGGCCTCCTCAAGTTCTATCAGGAGGCTATTTCCAGCCTAAAGGCCCATAGTGTGCTTTTGAGACATCTTATCGGCAGGTGGAATGCCCACTGACAGGATTTTCAGGTTGGTCCTGACTAGTGGTACACACCCACTGAGGAGGACATTTATTTTATTACAGGACTATCGAGGAGAGGGGTGGATTTTCCCTCATTACCAGACGTGCCAGCAGGTTGTGTAGCAGGGAGTCAGTTAGTTTACTCCCAGAGATACATTGGAGCACATGTATTGTGTCCTTCAGAGTTTCAGGTACCTGGAGGTCAATTACATATAGGTGATTTTGGTAGACAGGACGTGCAGTGCCTCTCTATTATCGCTTCGTTAATTTCGCACACCAGTGATGGGCAATGCATTAGTTGCTCGCTTTAATATTACGTTAATTCTTTAGTACAGCAGCCATGACTTGTCAAGTGGTCTGCCATTTTTTTGTGACAGGTTTGTACGGCCTTAGATAGATGTCATGCTCATGCACAAGAGAGGGTCAACTTCCCTTTTGTTTCAGAGCTGTTTTGTTTATTTTTTGAGAGGTTTCTAGAGATGAGACCTAGTTTTGTTCGACAGCCTCGTAGGCCGATGTTCGAGGCCCGGATGTGCACGTGGGGGCAGATGATGCCCAAGAGGGGAGACAATATGTTTCCAACAAGGATATCACATGATTCGTTGGACTTAATAGCCAGTTTTGGTGGGCTACATCCCTTCATTATGGTCCCATGTCCTTATGCTGGACTAGATTGGCAAGGGTGTCCCAACATCCTCTTCACTCCTGATGAGCCGCCAAATGATAGAGGTAATATTATTGTTTTATTTATATTTATTCTAACATGTTCTTTAACTTGTTTTATTAAATTGTGTAATGAAATTATCTAATTATTGTTGTGTACTTGTATATATTTTGCAGACATTGGCTCTTTTGATGGCGATGAGATGTCGGATCCACCACATGATCCAGGTGTCAATCCTGATGATTACGATCAGGAGATGGCTGATGCGCTGGAGGATGAGGCCGGCGGCGCAGCAGAGAGACGTGTTGATCCTGTGCCTCGCCGCCTTTTTTTAGGCGTGGTCGACCTGAGACCAGATACCGGATGGAGTTGGGCAGCCAACTCTGTGGATTGATTTTAGATGCGGGCATCAGGCCCACTCATTACAGAGAAATACAGGGCGATGATAGACTGTTACGGATGTAGAGAGGCATGCCGTGTGACATGTACAGCATGATGCGGCATGTGCTAAGAGCTACGACAGTTGTTACGTGATTGAGGAGGATTGTCTGTAGTTATAGGCATAGTCGAGCTGTGGTACGTGATGGACAGTCCGCCAGCAGCGACTCAGATGCATCTCGTGATCGTTCACCTCGCGGCGCGCCTGATGATCAGCATGAGGCTCCAGTGGCATCATCTGACACTAGTCATCATGGAGAGGAGGTTGGACCATCGGCCACGTCCAGTCAGTAGCCTGCAGCATCCATCATGAGTACTAGTCACGATCATCATGAGCAGGCTGGACCATCGACCGCCAAGGCTACAGTACTATTGACTGAGCAAGCCTCCATTACTACTGCGCCTCATATTGATCATGTTGTACTACCACCAACAGATGCATCCATCAATACTAGTGATCATCGTGATCATGACCAGGCTATTCGACCATCGACTGTCGAGGTTGCACCCAACTTTACTGAGCAGGTCGCATCCACTTGTACTAGTGTTATTGATGTTGTTATACTACCACCAGCGCCTGATCCATGACATTTATATTACAGTTGTATATTTTTAACATTATTCAGTTATATATATATATATGTGTGTGTGTGTGTGTGTGTGTGTGTGTGTGTGTGTGGTCCATGTATTTTATGTTCATGTTGCAGTTGTACTTAATTTTCATGTTGATGATCATCATGATGTGGCGCATATTGTTAGTCATGTTAGATATGTTCATTTAATGTTTAGCTTGCAGATAGATGTGTATATGTGATAGGCGCATGAGTTATTTGACATTATATTGAAATGTATATTTGATGTTTGTGTTGTAATGATGTTAATATATAATGTTAATTTGATGTTAATTGAATCTGTTTATTAGTCGAATATGATGTTTGTACGACAGTTATCATGATTGTGATGATATTTATTAATTAATTTAATATTATTAAATGACCATGATATTTATTAAATATTATGTCGTGAATGTAATTGTAATTTTAATTTTAATTCTATGTAAAATTTTAAAATTGTATTTGTATTTGTATTAATTGTAATTTTAAGTGTAATTGTATGTAAAGTATTTATTAATGTAAAATTTTAATTTTAATTGTAATTGTAATATTTAATTCATTCTAAAATGATTGTAATTGTATAAATGAAAAATTGTAAAATTGTAATTCTAATTCTAATTGTATGTAAATTTCACAAATTGTAATTTTATTTGTAATTGTAATTTTAATTGAATTGTATGTAAAATATTTGTAAAATTGTAATTGTAATTTTAAATGTAATTCTATGTAAAATTGTAAATGTAATTGTATTTGTAACTGTAATTTTAATTGGTAAAATATTTGTAAAATTGTAATTGTAAATGTAAATGTAATAATTATATGTAAAATTAAAATTCTAATTCTAATTCTAATCCTAATTTATGTATGTGAAATTAATGTAAAATTGTAATTTTAATTTTAATTCTAATTGTAATTATACTTTTAATTAATGTAATTGTATGTAAAATTTTAATTTGTAAAATTTTAATTCTATTAATGTGAAAAATTTAATTGTATTAATGTGAAATGATTTTATTAAAATATTTAAATTTATAAATTTGCAAATAATTGTAAAATAACAAATCTAGAATAATACAAATTTTTGTAACATAAAGTTTAGAAAATAATGAAAATAAATTCATGTAGTTTATAATTATCATTATTTTATTATGATCTTACATATATAAAGTTTAGAAAATAATGAAAATAAATTCATGTACTTTATAATTATCATTATTTTATTATGATCTTACATACAAAAAAAAAAAACTTTAAAAAGTCTAGTGCGCTTATCATCCTAACAGGCCCTGGTGCGTCGTATTAATACAACGCGTCAGTGCTTCACATTTCTGCGCACCGGAAACGAATAAATGAAAATAATAAAAAAAACTCAACTCTATTTTGTTTAAGTTTAAAAAAAAAACGGCAATTTGAAAAATGGGCAGCAAAATATTTTCGAAAATCTAATTCGATAAAATAATTCTTTAAACACTAAACACTTTTCATTATTTCACTATTTTTTCTAAAAAATTTCAGTCAGATTTTTGCAGGAGACAGACCTGGAGCAAGAGAGCACGAGGGCACTGTGGATGGAAAAATCCGTTCGAACAGAAGTGTTCAGACAATCAGAAACCAAAACTCTGGTGATTCAAGCCCTTTATCATAGAATTTCAAACCATTTCGTGATTAAATTTAATTATTTTTTTAAATTTTTTCTACAGTTTTTTATTTTTTTCCTGCAGTTTTATCCATTTTTACTCTGAACCCTTCATTTTTTTGTTTTTTCCATTTCTTCTCTCTATTTCTGTGATTTCAGAATTAGGATTTTTAATTTTAGATTAACGTCCAACCCACGTGATGACTTACATAGTCGGATCCCAATCCATTAGGCCATTGCGTGAATTTTTGAAAAAATGAATTTTTCTTTATCGGTGTGCCCTACATATGCCACCGCACCGGTGCTCTGTATTATTACAGTGCACCACACAAGTTCTGTGTCGTAAAAAATTGAAAACATTTTTTTAAATCCGTACGCCAAATCTGAAATAGGGCACTGGTGCTCTCTTTAACTAGGAAAGCACCGTACGGTGTACTACACCATTTTTGCGGTGTGTTTATAATACCCCACGCACCGTTAGGTCTATTACATTGTTTTTGCATGTGTTTATAATATCGAACGCACCGTACGGTGTATTATACTGTTTTGCGGTGCGTTGTTGATATATCCACGCACCGGTGATAGTGCGGATTTCATGAAAGGTGCACCGGTGTCTGGAGATTTATTTTCTACCTGAAAAGTTGAGAATTTATTTATAAATATATTAATGAATGATATGCTACAGGTTTCAGATTGATAAAGAAATGACTGACAAGATATCAAGTAACAAAAATACTATTATCACATCATGAAAAGCAAAAAAGGCAAGTTCTTTGTAAATTCTTTATAAAAAATATTATTTTTGAACTATATGTAACTTTAACTAATATGTATTGTTTACTATGTATCATGCAGATTCACAAAATGACGAAGCTCGATATGATTAATTTTGATTTACGACTAGAAGAGCATAAAAGTTTAATGGAAAAATTGCAAAAAGATGAATCAGGTGAATGAAACAATACTATCGATCCAATATGAGTTTCTTTTTTTAACTATCATTAATAATATACTTAAAATTATTAGATAACATGTGTCAAATAGTCTACTAATTCACATATGTTTAATGTTCTACAGGAACCAACAACTCAGAAAAGGAATGTTGTTCTAAGAAAAGAAAAAAAATAGAACATGCAAATGAAAATGAATTGCTCATTGGCTCATCTGGAGTGGTGCTGGAAGTTAACGAAAGGGGGAAAAACTTTTACAAAAGTCCGAGGGATCTAGTGGAACGAATACATCAATGTGCTTCAAATGTAATATGTAATCATTGATTTTTTTGATCATTAGGTACAATAAATAAACAATTTAGCATTAAATATTAATTTTCAAGAATTTTCTTGCAGAAAATAAAAGAAAATGGAACCCATTCAACATATAAAACAAGACGACAAGAAAGAAAATGGTTGATCTCTAAGTTTGTGAGTAATTGTTACTTCCTTATAACAACTTAACTAGATTTCATTTTTGTATTTTTAAAGTTGTTTTACAAATATCATCATTGAATGTCTTCAAACAGATGCTAACATACAAAGAAGAACCATCAGACGAATTGATTGAAATTGGTTAAATATGGGTTGTGAGTATATGTTGGCATATCAGAATTTAATTGTGGAATTTGTAAGCATATATTGATATTATTTTAATTAGCTTCGTCTATAATTAATAGAACAAAAACATCTTTTATATTAAATATATGATTTGTTATGGGGTATAAAACATGTAGGAAACAAAGTATGGAACTGCGCCAACAGATGAAATTTTGAAAGATGGCATGGTACATGGTTTTGAAAGAATGTGTATAGTTTATGAGTCAATTGTTGCTATGGTACGTCATTTTTATTTTCGATTTACATTGAAGTATATTATTTAATATTGGAATTTTCATTATTCTCACCAATGTATATACACTCATTTCAGTTTATTTTTATGTTTGTAGATGGAAAATGAAGAAGAAGAAAACAATGAACTTCGTGAACACAACAAAACCTGAAAATAACCCAAGTCATGGAAGTAGCTCTAGCAGTGACAGCAGTTCAAGCCAAGAATGATGGTCACTATGTAATTTGGATATCAAAGCAAGGCGTTTTATTTTTTGAAATGTGTCTGTGAAATCAGACATTTTGTTTAATGTAATGGACATAGTGTCCCAACGGAAAGACAAATGGATACGAATAATTGTCCCATTTTGTATGATAAAGACTGTATTATATATATATATATATATATATATATATATATATATATATATAATATGTTTTAATTTATTCTATTGCGTTCTCCATTGTCGCCATTGCGTTCTCCATTGTCGTTCTCAAATGCACTCATAAAAATTTAATTCATATGAATATTGTTATAAGATTATATATATGTGTCGACTTTTGATGAATAGTGAATTTTAAAAAACCACAATAATTCTAATATGATATAACATATTAATCCAAACAGCACATTCAAATGCATTAATAAAAATGTAATTAATATGAATATTGTTATAAGATGTGTCGACTTTTGATGAATAATGAATTTTAAACAGTCACAATAATTGGACTGTCAGAGGTGGATGTTTCTAAAAAAAAAAAAATGAAAACCGGTGCGTTTATGTGTCTATACGCACCAATGCGTTTATGATTCTATGGGCACCGCACTAATACCGATTCCAGTTATAAATATCGGTGCGTTTGTGTGATACTACGCACCGGGGCGTTTATGTATCTATAAGCACCGGTGCATTTGTAGATGCCATGTGCACCGCACGAATACCGATACCAATTATAAATCTCGGTTCCTTTCTGTGATACGGAGCACCGGTGCCTCATAAAGATACACGCACCGGTGCACTTATACGACCTATGGGCACCGCTCAAATCCCAAGACCAATTAGAATGGCCTCGTGCATTGTATCACCAACACCAGGCCCGGTGTTGTTGTTTTCCTTAACGGTCCGGTGCATTCTCCTTCGACCGCCCAGGTGAGATGTCTACTGATACGCACCAATGCGTTAAAACTTGATAAGAGCACCGATGAAAAAACATTTGTAATAACCTTCGGCCGCCCATTTTTTTTTAGTTGTGTTGAATTTCCATTAAAATCTCTGTCAAAACCTTCGTTACCAGAAACATATGTGGTAGCATATGTTTTTTTGACAATTTTGGCCAATTTTATAACACTAAAAACCTCCTTTATAACCTCCGCTAGAGGGTCTTTTCCTAGTAGTGCATCCACTGGTGCTAACAGATTAATTCCCAAGGCTTGAAAATTTGTCCTTGTCAAAAACTTCGCTAAACCCTATCTCTTGACCAGCTTGGTGGGTTTGATGTTCAAATCATACTCTTGGATTTTTTCTATCCACTTCCCCCTCTTTCCTTCAACATCACTTTGGACCATCACGTATTTCACAACAGAATTAGGAACATAAGCACTTATTTGGGACTGTAACACATAAGTCCTGAAGGTTTTCAGTGCTTTGACCAAAGCATATACTTTTTTCTCTGGATTATTGTATTTGAGCTCAACATCTCTAAGAACTTTACTGAAAAATGCAACTGGATGCTCCTTACTATCTTCATTTTTCTGCAACAACACAACAACAATAGTAGTGGGGCATGTAAATGAGAATACCTGAAAGGATTTTTGATAGTCTAGACTAATCAAAACTGGAGCTTCCTGCAGTGCTTCCTTTATTCTAGCAAATGCATCTCTTGTTTCCTTATCCCATTTCACTTCTGCATTTTTCTTCAACATATCTGCTATACTTCTCATGATCTCAACATAATTGGGCACAAATCTCCTCAGAAATTTTATTTTTCCTAGGAATCTCTAGATATCTTTCTTGCTTCTAGGTAAAGGAATCTTCTGAATGGTTTCCACCCTTGCTGGGCCAATCTTTACTCCTTGTTTAGAAACTAAGTGACCCAATAATTTACCTTCTTCTAAGACAAACAAATATTTCATGGGATTTAATGACAGACCAAACTTTCTGCACTTTTGAATTTTTTTTTCAAATGCTCCAAGTGTTCATCATCTGACACTCAGAAAACAGTTACATCATCCAAATATATAACTAAAAACCTGTCACCAACGAAGTAAATGTCCATGGCCCTCTGAACTGCACCTGCATTCAGAAGGCCAAATGGCATCCTTGCATACATGAAGGTGCCCCAGGGCGTCGTGAAATCGGTCTTCTTCTGATCTTATTTTTCTACTGCCACCTGATTATACCCAGAAAATCCGTCAACCATAGAAAACTTGTGAGCTCATGTCACCTTCTATAAGACATAATCCATTTTCGGCAAAGGATAATTATCTTTTAGAGATGCTCAGTTCAAGTTCCTGAAGTCTACACATAATCTTGTCTCTCCATTCTTTTTTCTTACAAGGACCAGATTAGAAACCCTGTCGGAATAACTAAGAGGGACTATAATTTTCACTTGCAACAATTTCTTCACTTTTTTTTCGATTGGAGCTAACAACAATGGATTTATTTGTCTGAGCTTCTATCTATGTGGTTTGAGTCCTTCCTTCAATGCAATCTTATGCTAAATTATGCTTTTTTCATATGTTTTCAGGTCTTCATATGACCAGGCAAACACATCCATATATTTCTTAAAAATATCAATGTATCTTTCTTTGTAGTTTTTTGGAACACCTTTGAACAATTTCACTATTTTGGGTTCCTGCTGAGTTCCCAAATTACAATCTTCCATCTCTTCTTCTTGATGTGTTTTCTTTGAATCAACAGCAACATCATTGACATCGAATAATCTTTCAAGGGGAACCAACCCTTTAGGGAGCACATGATATTTCAATTAGATAATATTTTGTTCACCTATTGACTACTTAAGGTTTCTTATTTCTGCTTTCTGCTCTGTTTGTTCTTTCTCTTGGTCTATCTCAGCATCTTCAAAGTTTCCAATCATTTTTAGGAACTGATTTATCTATTCATCATCATCAAACACCTACCAATGTTTCACATTGTCAGGGATAGAAGGTCTATGTCTAATTTAAATTTCATACCTTAGCCTTGTATTTATTGGAGGTTTGAGGGTACTCGCTGCAACTGCTAAAGAATCTGCCAATCTATTCTCCTCCCTCTAAATAAAATGAAGATTGAAAGCTTCAAAATAGTTTTCTATCAGATCCCAAACTTCATTCCTATATGATCTTAACCTTGGATGCTTCGTTTGACAATGATTTTTAATCTGCCTTATTATCAATTCAGAGTCACCAAAAATTGAAATACATTGCACTCCCATCTATTTAGCAACTTGAAGGCTTGAGAATAAGGCCTCATACTCAGCCACATTGTTTGTTGAATCAAATTCTAGTTTACAAGAGAAAGGCATGAGGTTACCTTCTGGTGATATCAACAAGAATCCAGCACATGTGCCTTCCTTGGAGTAGGCACCATCAAAGTAGTACTTCCAAATCTTCCTTGAGTGCAGTTCATTATTTACAACTGTTGAAGAGAGTTGCTTCCATGTGTCTTCAACAAATTATTCATCTTCATGTAGCACGAAACACGAAAGATATTTTGTTTCTTGACTATAAATGGGGGAATTTCCTACACCTTTCTTCGAGGTGGTCTTCACAAACCTTGTTTCCCTGTACAATATCCTTTCTTCCCCATTAAAACATAATGATAACATAGGTGAAACCCAATTTTAGAACACCTCCCAACTTTTCTCCCCAAGATCTTGACAAGAGCATTCCAAACCTGGTTGGGATGTCAGCAACCATTACATCCATGACTATACTCTTTGCTGGGATTTGTGCCAACGAAACTGCTACATATTTAATCAACCCAACACATTTCACCCTTTTGGAATCAAATGAATACAGATCCCTATAAGGTTTGGTAATTTTCAAGTTTATTTCCTTCATAATAGACAATGGCATGAGATTATGGGATGCTCCTAAATATAGCAGGAAATTATGTAGATTAAAAACATGAAGCAACAGAGAAATATAGAAGGGTGGAACAGAAGGACTACTTCTACTTGAGGACCAAAGGTGACCACTGGATTTTCTTCTTGTAAGTTCACTGTGTCACTTATGTCTTCCATTTGTGTGAGATTTTTTCTTGTAAGCTGATATTTTAGCTAATTCTAGAAGAGGTGCCTGAATTTTAACCTTCTCTGGCTCTTTTTCCAAACTGAAAGCATGAGTTTTCTTAACATTATTTTCATGTTCTTCTTCACTCTTTCTAGAACTTGCCTCTTGTTCGGGTACAGGAACAACTCTCTCCCAAATATTAGTGTCAACTGATTTGTTATGGGAAGATTCACCCTGCTGCACATTTGTTCTATTAAGTGAATTTACGGGTTGTTTCCCATTACTAACCTGTTTCACAGGGTCCCTTTGTTTTGGAGTTGCCATTGGAGGAGGAATGGAACCTTGTTGTTCACCTTCATTATCCTGCACTCTAGATCTCTTTCTAGACCTTACATCATACTTTTTATGTAACTCAGCTTGCATGAAATCTATGAATTTCCTACAGTGTTCTTCCATTTCATCTTGATCAAAAGATACTTCAGATTCAGCATATTCTCCCTCACAATCTTCCTCTTCATCCTATTATATTGTATACATAGCAGATACCTGATCCTCGACCTCCCTTTGGTCATCTTCTGTTGGCTCTGCGGGCGTTGCTTCTATATATAATGGTGCTTGAACCTAGTCTTGATCTCTTCTTTCCCTCTGAAAAATTTGCAGGGTATGTCTTCTGAATTGAGGGTTGAACCCCCCTCGGTTTTGTTGTACTTGTCATTGGGATTTTTTATTTTCCAACTCCATCTTAGCTAGCTTATTTGTCAAATTTTTTATCACCTTTGTCATATCTTCAATTCTTAGATCTTGTGATGATTCTTCTTTTTCTTTCCCCTTCTCTTGGACTGGTTGTTTCCCTTTCGCCTTTCCAGCTACAATCATATTAGCTTCAATCTCTAAAGCATATGTCTGTATCTACTCAAGAGTAGGGGCTCTTCTCTCTCTCAATGTAAATATAAAATCATCTTCAAAAGCCCCAGCAAAAACTACCTTTTCTCCTACAGGGGGGGGCTTCATCTCTTTAGGCAAACTATTGCACAATTTTTTGAATCTTTTTACAAACTCAGAAATGTTTTCATCGAGCCTTCTTTTAATTGCATTAAAAATTTTCAATGAGTAACCACGATCTCTCTTTTCTCCCCATCTCTGAGTGAATTGAGTTTATAAATTTTCCCAATTATTTATTGAACCATTTGGTAAACCTTTGAACCATTTCCTAGTCTCTCCATTTAGAGACTGCACACATAGTCTCATCACAACATCAAGATGTTCTACATTTAAATTCTCAGCTGAAGTGCAAAACAAGGGTAAATGTTGTTCTGCAGTTACTTCATCTTCTCCAGTGAAATGAGGAAGTAATTTGAGGTATTCTTGAGCCATGGCATTCATTGGTTGTGCAAGATTTAGTGGTGCATATCTATCCATTAAAAAAGTTGGTTTTGCCATATTTACACCTTGGTTAACTGTTCCTTGGGTATTTTAGGTTGATGAACCTGTTGTGAAAGTGAATGAAGGTGGTGAGAAGACTGATATGGGAGTGGGTTGATGAAAAATGGAAGAAGAACCAACAACTATATTTGGTTGAACTTGAGTGAAGGTAAAAGAAACAGACTTGAAAGAGTGTTCTTCTAACTTAGGTTCTTGAAAATGAATGGGTGTGGAAGGAGAATCTTGTTCCAAGAAAGAGAGTTCCTTGGAAATATCTTCAAACAAAGGGTTATGAGAACTACTGCCATGAGCAGGTAATGGGGGATCAGGTGTTGAAAGAGTTTGAGGTTTCTGAACCTTTTTAGAAACCAATCTTTCTGGATCTGGAAAAGCAGGGACTATCTGTTGTGAGGTATCTGACCTCGTGTGAGGCCTTTTGAAATCCAGAATTTTGAAAATAACAAACACAACCCAATATTTCCTCCTCACTGAACAACCAAAGGAAATAATGTGAAAAACCCAGGGAAAAATAAACTTCGCTTCTTCGTCCTTGACAACGACGCTAGAAAATGTTGTATCTCAAGAAACAATCCCTTGGCTATGGTAAGGAACCAATGCTTGGGACATTTTATAAATGTATGTCAAAATTACAATATCAAATGGCCTATGTTTAACACCTTTGGAATTTAATTACTTAATACCCTCAATAGTTTGATATAATGAAAGCCTTCATAATGCCATAAACTACTGATATTTGAATGAAATGAAAAGAAGAACTGTAAGGGAAACTCAAAATGATATGTTGAAAAAACAGAATCTACCACTTTTAAATTTCAGAGGAAATTCATGGAGAGAGAGGAAAATCGAAATAATATGTTGTAAACACAGAATCTATTACTTTAAAGTTTCATCAGGAGTTTGTGAGGAGAGGGGAAAAGTTGGAGTGAAGGAGCACACATTAAAGATTGTTAAACTCTTACTTACATATGTAAAAAGAGGCCCGCAACTACATTACTTCACCACATTCAAAGAGGAATAAACACAGAGCGGAATAGGAAAGATGTATCAACATCAACAGCTATAGCAAACTTGATCTTCTTTCATTTATTTCTTAGAAAAATTAGTACCAAATTAACAGTCATCCAGAGGTCCAAAAATCGGAACCCATTTTCTTTATTTCTATATACTTAAATACATCAAAGTAGCTCATAACTGTTGAACTTCTTGAAACTAATCGACTACCTAAACTTTCAAGATTACTTATGCAATCATGCCAAGAAAACAAATTAAAAATGGAAATATTGTTCATTTTGTTGAATCTGATGTTGTTGATGCATCCTCCCGAAGTGTTGAGGTGTCCTTTCTGGTTATGATGTAGCAACTGCACAGTTCTGTACACGACACCTCAGTGCCCGACTTTACCCAGTTTTCGTGCTTCCAATGGTGCCATAATACATTCTTCTACCCGACTCTGCCTATGCCTCTTTATTCATTGGCCGCCCCTTCGCATTACCTTATCGTATACACGACTGCAAATTTTGTACAAACCCCGCGGACCTATGGTTTACGGGCCCACACACGACCTGACCAATCAGAAGCCATCGCACTTCGCAACTAATTCGATATCGCATGTCAGAAACTATAACAAATAGTTTAAATGGAAAACAATAATAATGCCGATACGAAGTTGCGATGATGAGGTCGCATCGCAACATCGCAAGTTTTACACTTATCCCAAATCACCGCTCGCAAGTTTAAGACTATACCGATAACAGTTAAACTGTAATTTATGTGATGTGCGATGTGTGCTAATGCATTATGCCGACACATGTACACTTCGCAACTTTTCAAACTTAACTTTGCGATGCAATCTGGTCCATTCATCTCTCACTTTAATTCTTTGATTTAATCCTCGTCGTCTGATCGCCTCCTTTGGACATCTTCTAAAGCTTTTCTGTCTTAACCGATTTCTCTGTTTCTTCGGTTGTCGCCACTCTAAAACTCCATATTCTCCACACTACTCCCTGCGATATTTCATTCAATGAACTCATGTGAGTCCATCTTTCTTCACGGTGTTAAAACCCTCCTGATATTTGTTCTGGTTATCCAATCCTTCAACCTACCTTCACATCTCATCACGAAATGTTAATGTACCAACATATAAATCAAAATTCTCTTCAACATACAAACTTTTAAATTCTCTAACATATATGCTTTTTTGGTGTTTTGGAAAATATTTCAAAGGTAAATGCAAATGAGCCACAACAGAAGCCACCCGTGCCTTGCTCCATGATCAAAAGGTACCAAAGTTTCTTTGGGGAGAAGCAAAAAATGTTATCTTATATGTTCAAAACAAGGTGCCACATAAAGCATTAGACAACAAAACACCATAAGAAGCATCCACAAGTATCAAGCCCGATGTGGGTCATCTCTGTATCATTGGCTGCCCCGTATACTTTCTTGTGTCGAAAGAGAAAAGGGAAAATCTGGAAGCTACTGGAAGAAAAGGTATGTTTGTAGGGTATTGTAAAAATTCTAAATCATTTAGAATATATATTCCTGGTAAAAGGAAGGTAGAAATTAGTAGGGATGTCACATTCAATGAATATGTCGCACTTGGAAAACCCAGATACCTTCCCCCACTTCCTCCTCCCAAGAATAATGATGAAATAAATATATTGGATGGCCCATTTGTGCCCGATGTTGTTAATGATCCCATGGATCCCATGGATCTCTTCGATTCTCCTCCTAGTAATCCTACCACTAGGAAGATACCACTTTGGCTCCAAGACACACTTCAGCGCATTAATAGACATGTGCCTCCTCGAAGGTCGTTTAGAGAAAGGAAGAATCCATGCAGGTATCAGGGTTATCTTGCAACCATGAGCACCATGATTCATTACGAACCTTCCACAATCGAAGTAGATGTAAAAGAAAAATACTGGAAAGATCCTATGGCCAAAGAATATGAATAATGATGTATGGGAAATTATGCCGAGATCGAAGGGGAAATTTGTGGTAACTTCGAAGTGGATATACAAGATTAAGCATGGAATTTATGGAAGCATTGAAAAATACAAGGCGAGGTTCGTGGCTCGAGGATTCTCCTAGAAAGAGGGAGAGGATTATGATGATATATTTGCACATGTGGCTCGATATACAACTATTTTCTCGATAATTTCCCTTGCCGCAAGTCAAGGATGGACCCTTCATCAGATGGATGTAAAGACTACATTTCTCCAAGACATGCTACAAGAAGAAGTATATGTTGAAAAACCACAGGGATTTGAAGTAGAGGATCGCAGGACACATGTTTATAGATTGAAGAAGACATTATATGGATTGAAGAAAGCCCCAAGATCATGGTATGCCTGCATAAAGAATTATTTGGTGAAGATGGGATTCATGAGAAGCAATTTTGATCCCAACCTCTACTTCAAGGTAGTCCAAGGAATGTCGTTGATACTGGTTTTATATGTTGCCGATCTATTCCTAACAGGTAGTGAGCCTTTGATGATGGAATGTAAGAGGGAGCTAGCCTCTGAATTTGAAATGAAGGACCTTGGACTCATGTACTACTTTCTAGGCCCTGAGGTATGGCAAAGGCCGAATGAAATTTTCCTTTCACAAGGAAAATATGTTGTGAAGTTGCTAGAAATATTTGCACTAGTACATTTGGCGGAAATTCCGACACTTGGTTCCGACACTTTTGACCAAATGTCGGAAATTTCCCCAAATTTTTTCAATCCCACCCGAAACCGTCGCTATACCGACGTCTAGAGAAAAGTGTCGCAATACCAACACTTAGACAAAGTGTCGCAATTGCGACGTTTGGAAGAAGACGTCGCAATTGCGACACTATGCCCCAAGGCGTTGGTATTGCGACGGCTGCTTCCAAACGTCGCAATTGTGACACAATGTCTAAGTGTCGCAATTGCGACGTTTGGAGGAATCCTTCGCAATAGCGACGCTTTGTTTGTGACACAATGTCTAAGTGTCGCAATTGCGACGTTTGGAGGCATCGGAAGAGCGACGCTTGTTTGGAAGCGACGGAAAAGGTGTCGGTATTGTGACACTTTTTCAAGGCATCGGAATTGCGACATTATGACGAACCACGTTTTGTCCGTCCTCGAACTGTCGCTCTTGCGACGACTATAATAGCGACGCTCCGACCGTCGTCGGTATAACGACACTTATATGCAATAAACGACAGTTATATGCCTTTGCAAAAATGGTCGGCTTGCAGAGCAGCGCGAGGAGTAGTTCATGGAGGCACCTTTGCGATTGCGCATAATTTGGAGAGAAAATAGTAATAATGAGAGAGGGTCCTTTAATTGCGTCTTTGATTTGTGAAGGTATGGATTGTCCAGCCTGCAATTCTATGCTGTCGAGAAAGACTCGCAATCCTCTAGAAACAAGACTGTTGTGAAGATGCCTGGCGAAGAAATGGACATCAGGTTCACGACTGTTGATGAACACATCGTAGTCTGGCGAAGAAGGCACCAAGGAGGGTATTCTTAGTGAATGAGGGATGTTGAAATATTAATTTCAACTACCCTGTCCTCTGGCCGCTTTCTAAATCTGTTTGAATGGCTCTGTCAAACAACCGCTTTCTAAAACTAATGAACAGTCAATTTTGGTTTTGAAGTCACAGTCCCTGCACACTTAAAAACATAGCGCTGTATTGTTTTGGAAACAGACCAATTTAATAGTAAAAGCAGGAGATTTTAATTTAGAAGAACGTGGTCCCACAGACCACAGACCAAATCAGCCATCCACGTGGAAGCAGGCGATTCGATCGCGTTATTTTTTGGCCCGTCTACATTGTGGAATTCTGGACCCGAAACATTATAGGGCGGAATTAATTTGATTTTCGCATCACAGTTTTCCTCTATACGCAAAGCCAAAAAAAGGACCCGAATTTTTATATGGCGTATTTTATGAATTTTTCGCATCACAAATTAGGGTGACATCAGCAGGCTATTTTGGAACCCGAATTTGCGATTGAAATCAGGTTTATATTTTTTGAAGTTCGAACGTATGATATAGTTTTATTAATATTTTGTTATAAGTTTTGTTTCACCGCCCGATAGTTATTTAAACCATTGGCTCATATATAACATATGCACAAATATTTCACTTTGGGCATTTGTAATGTGCGCCCCAAATACTTTAAATAGGTACATATACATTAGACAGTTTAAAAATTTTGAGGATTGCACCCCCGGTGCAATTGTTTGTTTATAAGATTATATGATACATGTGAGATAAAGGTTTATTATTTATCATATATAAATAAATTTTATCAATATTGTACATTTACACTTTTATGAGGTGATGTTATAAGTAAATTCATAAATATCTCTTTTTAATCCTCATTTTACTCCATGAATATGTTGGGAAATGAAATTTCAATAGATTAATTTTCTCCTAACCTATGTATCATCAATATTGTACATTTACATTCTTAATTATGAGGTGATGTTATAGGTAAATCCATGAATATCTCTTTTTAATCTTCATTTTACTCCATGAATATGTTTGGAAATGAAATTTCAATAGATTAATTTTCTTGCTATTATATGTTTTACGAAGATATGGTAAGGAATTCTCTCTCGTTCTTCTTAGAAATAATTATATACAGTTTTTTTTTTTTTTTCAAAATAGATTAAAAAACTTATATGAGAAAAATTATTAATTCATCAATATGTGTGTGTGTGTGTTGTGAGGAATAATTTCATAGCTCAACTTAATGGTTCATTATATAATCATGTGATCATCACCAATGATATATCTTAAAAAGCAACTGAAAAGCCATGTGTACAAAATCGATGTATACTCTAGAGAGTGGTTCTCATATCACTATGTAAATTGTTGTATGCTAATTCAACAAAATTATAAGATAAACTATAATACACATAATATATGCACCATAACAATTGGTATGGGGTAAAACCCACCTGCCACACCTTTTTACTCGATCCAATTTTCTCTGTCAAATCTTCTAGCTATGGGAGTTTCCTCCAAGGATCATAATACCCCCAAGGCCTATTATCACCCTAGTAATTCTCAGGTTGTGGGATAGGGATTTTTGTAGTTAAGAACACCAGGGGTAACCAAGAACCACTTTGGGAATTCAAGATCTAGCCTTCTTGAACTCCAAAGAGGGATCTCTCTGTATGATTTAGCTTTGTTTTAGTAACAGATATTAGGCTAGCTATGATTGTGTATTTGGGTTTGATTTTAAAATATTGGTGGGAATAAAGAGATTTCAAGGTAAACCAGAAGGATCTACCAGAATATTGGGCAATGGATTCAACTCTGTAGGCAAGCATAACTAAGAAATAAGGCTCATAGATGCAAATGTGCTAAGGGCAAGATAGGTGACCTTCTAAGGCTATGTATAGGCTTGATTTGATGGAGTGGATGGAATCTGAGCAAAAGGGCACTTAAGAATCCTTAAGCTACAGATAAGAAGATTGAAGAAGGGGATCTAACTGGGAACCGTAGAACTGCCCATAAGGTTTTACGAACAGGCTATTACTGGCCTGCCATATTTAAGGATGCCAAAAAATTTGTTCAGGCCTGTGATAGCTGCCAAAGGGCACAACGCCCTGGGCAGTCTGATGAAATGCCTTTGAACCCTCAACTAGTGATTGAACCATTTGAACGCTGGGCACTTGATTTTGTTGGCCCTATTAGTCCTCCCTAAAACCAAAAAACATGCATCCTAGTTGCAACCGAATATGTCACTAAGTGGGTCGAAGCAGAGGCACTTTCAAAAGCTACAAAGGACTCTGTAGTACAGTTTCTTTTCCAAATCTTTGTGCACTATGGTCTCCCAAGGGACATAATCACAAATGGAGGACCACAATTTGTAGGTAATAAATTAGCTGAAACATTGCAAAACTACCACATTCAGCACAAGATTACAACTCCATATCACCCATAGGCCAATGGCCAAGTAAAGAGCACGAACAAAGTAGAAAACATTAAAATGCCAACAAGTTTCGAAATAGGGAGCTTATTATCACTAATCCTGTTTAATTTTTCCTTAGTTGATCATTATAGACTAGAAAAAAATAATATGAATGAATGTAAACTTTAAAGAAATACACTGAAAACAAGGAAATAAATGAGACTTATCTTGTCACCACGAGAATCCTTAGCTATGATGTCTCTGATCTCTTTCCAGTCTGCTGCTTTCACTAATTGACTCACCAACTTCAATATAACCAGCAAATAAGACTATAGTTGTCTTGAGAAATTTTATTCACACTGAATACTTCGAATTGTGAAGTATTTATACAAAAAACTGCTTACAAAATATCTCAGGAATTGAGATAATGTTTTAATAAAAAATAGGAAAGAAAACTTAAAAATAAGGACAGTTGCAAAACAGTTTGCAAACTGTTACCTTTTTACAAGAAAAAATAGAACTGATTATTCTAATTTGAACTAATTTTTGTTGTGCACTTTAACCCTGTATTTTTACCATTTGAGGTAACAGTAAAAAATGAATTTCCAAGTGAATTTCCTGTTTTTTATCCATTAAATTCACAACAGATCTGTGAATTTTTGCCACTTTTCTACAGAGGGGATCTTCATAGTCTTCAATTTTCTGTAACTTTCATCTGCCTCTGTATACTTGGAAAATTTAGGCTTGATAGTGAACATATGTGTGATCTCATTATCTAAAAAAAACATATTTTCAAAATATTGAAGAAGTATTTTGCCTGTTGGTGATCCTTGAGGCAGTGGTTGTCTGGCTTGCTCTTTTGCATGATTTCTGATTTTTAGATCATAATCTTTCTGAGGCATTAACTTATCATTCAATGCATGAATATCAGGAAAACCTACTTCTGAAAATGTTTTGTATTTGGCTAAAAATCTTGAGATGGATACATTCATGTCTTTACACCGGTCCTCTAGATTACTCATTATGTTTCTTCTGTTCAAGACCTTTTTGATTTGAAGAATGGTTTCTGTTCTATCAACAATTTTCAATTCTTCCAACTCTTCCCTGGTTTTACTGTTTAAAAAAGCTATGAGTTGGATTGATTGGGCTGGTTTTTTGTCAATTTCCCTCTTAGTCTTGTCAATCTCTGCACTAGCAACTTGAAGTAACTCCCTCTGTTCATAAATTATCCGAATTGAAGGCCATTGAGAATGAATGCCTTCAATAATTTTGGTCCATAAATGAATTTTTATATAGGCCACTTCATCTGTAAGATTTACTTGTGCTTGCAGAATATTTACCTGTTCTTGTAGTCGATCGGCCCTTTGCTCATGTCCTTTAGAAGTAATCAAGGCATCATTTTTGGAATTTTCAAAATTTTTAATAATTCCTTTCAAACAAAGAATCTCTTTATCTTGGTCTTGTAGTGTGCTCCTCTGTGAGGATGAAGAAGAAGAGGCAGAGATTAAAGAAGTAATTGGCACTGCAGTTGGCAGTACTCCTTTCGGTGCCAAGTGTTCTGCCAAAGTAGATGGTATAACAGTGTTTACAGTGGGGATCACTGTAGGAATGACCATTGGTTGTGCTTTTCTTAGTTCTTCATTCTCTTTCATTAGAGCTTCTATTTGAATTTCCATTGTTTTTATATGACCTGTCATTTCATCTACAAGCTGCTTTAAATCATCATTCTCTATTTTTTGCTGTAGAATTTCTTTTGCTTGAGAGTTTTCACTCTGAGGCAACTTCAACTGTTTTCTAAGAGCAGCTATATCCTCATTTTTCTGTTTAATTAAGACTTTTTCCCCTTCAATGTTGGCTGGGTCACCCCCTGTTTCAATCATTATATCTTCTAGTGCTTTTATTCTTAAATTATTAGCATACAGTGAGGCTTTTTCCAACTTCATTTGATTTTGGAGGTTGAGCACTGTTTTCTCAAGCCTAATTGATTTCATAGTTTTACTGACAATTTTGGAATATAGCATTTCAGTATTGCTCCTATGAAATTCAATTTGATCTAATTCATGAATGGCATCTACATCCACTTCAAGATCTGTTTTGGAATAATCTGCCACTGATTTTGGCCCAGCCACTGTAGGCTTCAAGAATGACATTACCAATTTATTGGATGAATAATCAAATGCTGAAAGAAGCTTGTCTTTGTTTCCAGGCTTTTCCTTAAGAAATATAGAATGAGCTTGATTCTTGATCTCTTCATTCTTCTCTTTAATCTGTCTGAATCTGATCTGAATCTCTGACTCTGTATTGTCAGTTTCCTGAGAAGAAGGAGGCAAATCGACAGTAACCTGGTTTTCCTTCATGACTGCATCTTTTTGTTGTGTTCCAATTTTTACATTTTGAAGCTCTTTTAATGTTTGAGTGACTATTCTTGTTGCTTCATCATTTATATCAATATTTACAGCCTTATCCTTCTCTTCTTCTGTTGACTTACTTCTTTTACTATAAGGAGTTCTTAATTTTATGTCCTCAATAGTCTCAGCTATGAAACTATCTCCTTCTCTGTCTCTTTTATGTACATTATCAGCATCTTTGCTTGTAGAAGCCACCTGTGTCTGTTCAATCTTTTTGCCTTTGCCACTGTCTACCTGTATTACCTGTACTGCCTGTGAATCATCATCAGGTAGGGTGTTTGGCTCCCATTCAATTTTATTTACATATCTTTCAATATGGGGCTTAGGATCATGCAAGTAAACAAGCAACTTACATTTTACCCTTATTGCACTCAAAATACCTTGTGGTTCATACTTCCATGTAAAACTACATGGGAACTTATACTCTTTAAGTTTGACATTTATCTCATTGGTAGCTTCTTTGTTATTCACAATGAATGGCCCAATTTGATTTTTCAGCTTAAATTGGGTCTTTTTCTTGGAAGCTATGAAGTTGATTTCATCTACATTCAATAGTTGTCTCAGATATTCTAAAGAAAATATTCTTGTAGTAAGAAATTTTGGTAACTTATATGGGGCCAGGGATGAGCCATACAGTCTGATTTCTGTATGCTTTTTATATAAATACCAATCTCCAGTTTTGCAGCTCTCTGATAACTTCAGAATTCTTCTTGTTTCATCATTGATCCTAGGGATATCCTCTTTTTCCAAGAGATACATAGCAGGGGCTATAAATGAGTCATTGAAATCTGTAAAACTATACTCTCTGTTCCATTTCCTTAGAATAGATGACCAAAATACTAATGATAGAACTTTTCCTTCTGCATCCACTTTCTGACATTCAATTGGAAACTTATCTGTTTGATAATATAGGAAGAGGTGGAGTAGATAAGAGGAGTATCTGAAAACTCCTTCTGATAATCTAGATAACTAATAATGCATAATTTTAGCAATAAATCTAGCAAAATTGAACTGAATGGATGGTGATTGACCAGGGCTTAGAGTTGACAGAAAACCTAGGGTAGCCACATCAGTGAATTCATCACTAGTGTATCCTAGTATGAAGGAGAGCATTAAGACAATCTATCTAGTTTCATCTGGGAGATCAACGGTGTCGAAAGGAGGATTTAACTTAGGAATATCAACTTGATTTGGACAAAAATTCTGGTATATTTTGAATCTAGTATTGAAATCCAAGTCAAGATATAGTTGGGTTAAATCTTCTATTGATAGGGAAGCAGAATTGGGGTCATGATTCATTTGCAGCATTAAATTTATCGACTCTTCAGTGATGTAAAACAGGATGTCTTTTTCTTTGTTTACAATACATCTTTGTTCTGGCATATAATAGGCTTGGCATAATCTGATAAAGTTGGGAACATAATGAGTGAGAGGGACAATATATCTAGGTAGATTGGATTCCCAAATTGGAATATCTTTGTCACCCTTTTCCACTGATTTTCCATAGCACCAATTATAGACATCAAGCAGGTTAGATTCTACATTAGGGTCTAGTATTCTATAGTTTAGATCAACTAAAGGGTTGTTCTCTGGAGAAATGACTGGAGGCTGGACTGGTCTGACCACATCTGTAGAATCAGTCGTGAGTGTAGGAGTTGGTTTGTCGATTTTGAAGGACAAAGGCTGAGGAATATTTGCAGAAGACTTCTTTTGAGATTTTGGGCCTCCATTCTTGAGGGTTACCTATTTCTTGGTCATTTTTAATATGAACAAAGCAAGCTTAAACGGTTTTCTAAGTTCCTTTACGAGAAAAAGGGGTTTCTTGGCGAATTTCTACTGAAAATGGGGTTTCTGAGCAGGGTTTTTAGGAAATGCAAGGAATTTAAAGCTCAGAACGTGTATTTAAAATCGATTTCAACAACAAAACGGACCAGGGTATGGAAAAAACTACAAGAAAGGGAAATTAGGGATTCCAAGGAAATTTTGACAGAGTTTCCCCTAAAAAATGGACACTTTTTTGCAGTAACTTTGGTAATTATTTGAAATCGACAGGAATTTTGAAATCTCAGAGGGCAAGTTTGAAGAAAAGTACCTAGAGAACCAGCGGAATTCGGTTGAAGAGGTTGCAGAGGTGCTCAGTCTTCAATTTTTTGAAAATGGCTTCGCACAGGACAATGTAGTACTTTGTAATGGAAATTCAAGGAAATGGGTGTCAAAAAATGGTACTAGTAGGTTGAAAATGGCTCTGCAAAGCTTCTCAGGGTTCAAACGGCGTGATTTTGAGGAAAAACAATTATGCAATGTTTTTACAGGTTTAAAATGAAAAGGTGAAAATTTGAATGAAAAATATAATTTTAATGTATTAAACGATGGTATAACCATAGTTAAATGAAATTAAACTCGGGTTAAACGGGTGAGGTTTAGGGAATACCACCAGTGGTATTCGCAAGGGTAAATGGTGGTAAGCGGAAACTAGCTTTTCGAACGCGATACAATGTGGTGGCGACACATAAGCGCAGGTGGTTTGGAAAAACCACCCATTTCGCGCGGCTTTGCCAAAACATCAAACGATTACTTTATGAGCGCGAAAATGTATTAGTGCCGTCGGATCTAGATTCAACGAGTGAACGGCCACGATCAAAAGGAAAGGTGCAGGGAAAAGGTAATTTATTGGGTTCACTTTGGGCCATTGATCTTGGGAAGCCGTCGCTATACCGACATTTAGAGAAAAGTGTCGCAATACCGACACTTTGACAAAGTGTCGCAATTGCGACGTTTGGAGGAAGATGTCGCAATTGCCTCCAAACTTCACTATTATATGTTTTTATGAAGATATGGTAAGGAAATCTCTCTTGTTCTTCTTAGAAATAATTATATATAATTTTTTATATTTTTTCAAAATAGATTAAAAAAATTATATGAGAAAAATTATTAATTCATCAATATGTGTGTGTGTGTCTTGTGAGGAATAATTTCATAGTTCAACTTAATGGTTCATTATATAATCATGTGAGCATCACCAATGATATATCTTAAAAAGTAACTGAAAAGCCATGTGTACAAAATCGATGTATACTCTAGAGAGTGGTTCTCATATCACTATGTAAATTGCTGTATGCTACTTCAACAAAATTATAAGATAAATTGTAATACACATCATATATGCACCATAACAATTGCCATACAACTAATTTGTTTTAGGATACATGTGGAATTCTAGGGGTAAATTCTATATGATGTGTATATCAATCTATTAGGTGTTGGTAAGTTGTGAGTATCTAAGAAATGATAAGGAATATTCATACATCATGATCTTGTAATGTGATTATAAATTGTGTCTATAATTTCCATAAAATGTATAAATGATTTGTTTAAAAAAAATCAACACAATCAACCCTAAAAAATGCTCATGATGTGGAATGTCATTGGCGAAACCAAAATGATGGTCACATGTCCCATTTCTATGGTAATGGTGATCATGTGTATGTTGTAGCGACACTTGATGAGTAATTAAATAAATCTCAGAGTGTGACTCATTGTGCCATATTTTTTTAAAGCATGATTTGTTCTCCTAGTTTTTACTAATTTGTTAACATATTTTATTCATTTGGAAAGCTAATTAATGATGCTTTAAGTAATTAGGACCTAATGAGAGATCATCTTCACATCTTCACTGAAATATATTTGGCAATTGTAGTCACTATATGAACCGCACATGCATGCTACTTAAGAAAAATTGAAATATAAACTATAATACACATCTTATATCTGCCATAACAATTGTCATACAACTTATTTACTTCTAGATACATATGAAATACTTCAGGTGAATGCCATATTATGTGTATACCAATATAGTAGGTGTTGGTAAGTTATGAGGATCTAAGAAATGATAGGGTATCCACACATTAGTAGTGCCTTGGTGAATTTTTTGCATAATTTTCTATTTGTTGTAATTTTGTTGCCTAGATTTGTTATAGATTTCAAATAATATATACAATTATCTACCAATTGTTCTTTATAAAGAAGAAGTACAATAAGTAGTCACCTAAAAGTGAGCCATGTGAAAATATTGGTAACATGAGTAACATGGTAAGCTGTAAATGAAAAGTGAATAACCTCCACTCACCAACAGGTGGCAGGCAGGGTTGGAATTTGGATTTCTCTTTACCCGTCACACAATTTTTTTTGACGTTTTGGTCATTATTTTTATAGTCAATAAACATTACGTTTAAAATTTTTCACTTCATTAATGACGTTCTCGTAATAAATTAACCCTTCACCAATAAAATTTTGATTAAAAAAATTGAACGCTCTTCCATTTTCTTTGGATTTTGGAGTGTGATATATCTGTGTCATGGACTTTTAATACCTAAAGTTTCAAGAGAAATAACTGATTCTTGTCAAACTAACAGTGGAATTGGGCTCCGCATCAATAATTTGTTTCCCTTTTTCATTCCCCTTGTCATGTTCTAATTCAGAGTCGGAGCATGCATCTGAATCAGAAGCCCGCATCTCGGCCACCAGCGACTGCTTGGCCCAACACTCACTTGTGTTTTGAGTGGAGCTCTTATGGAACTCACACCACTTTCCCGTGTCCTTCTTTGGCTTTGCGGTGTTGTTCTTTTCTTGTGGCTTCGACAGGTTGTCTTGAGCCACCATGCCTTGGCTCTGTCCTTTGTTCTGTGGTTTGGGAGCACCTTTCCCTTGATTTTGATTCGCAGATCCAAAGTCTCGCTTCTTCTGTTTGAATTTCTGCTCAATCTTGGCAGCATACCGGTATGCCGTACCAAGCGAGGAGATGTCGAGAAACTCCATTTCCTCCTGAATGTATCTGTGCAGACAGCTGCGATACTTTAGCACCAAATGTTTCTCTGAATCTTTGATACCCAACTTTGTGCGTAGGGTATGGAATAGATTCGTCAGCTCGTGCACATCTTGATCCCTTTGTTGTCGCAGCGTGGTCCATTGTATGTACTTGTCCTCATAGCTCCCCACGGGATAGTATTGTTCCTTGACGGCGTCTTGGAAAGAATTCCAAGTGGGTACGACCGAGAACAGAGAGGGTTCTGTCTCGTCCTTTTTCTCACAGTGGCTTTCCCACCAGTGCTTGACATGGGGGGCAGCTTTGAGGAGTGAAAAAATAATCTTCTCCCTATCGGAAAAGTCATGAACCGAGAAATATCCTTCTAATATATTCAACCATCTATCTACGGCATCTGCATCTATTTGACCCTCAAATATGGGAATGTCAAAATTTACTTGTACCTTAAAAGGAGTTGCACCTCCAGAGTGGCTGCTGGATGCAGATGCGCCGCCGGTGGGCAGCCGTTGAAGGATCTGAGCAAAGTTATCCATCATCGCGTTCCTTTGTTTTTCGAGGGCCTCCTCGAGCAATATTTTGATAGGATCTCCTGCTCCCTCATCTTTATTTTCATCCCCCATGGGCATCCGTCGAGGTTTGCGAGGCTGATCTTGCAAAGGTTCCACCAGATCAAGCCCTAGCTCCTTATACCCCGACCTCGTTGGGGACATGCAAAGAAGGATCGAGAAAAAGCAGACCGCTCTGATACCACTGATCTGGATTTATGCAGGAACGCAACAAAATAAACACATAACCATAAATACAGAGATGCAGCGGAAATAACACTTCATTTTATTAATATCAAAGAACTGAAATTTGCTTACAGACAGAATGGAAATAAAACTAGCTAGGGCACTGGTAGCTATCTCTGAGAAGAGATGTGGCGGCTACAGGCCTCTGAACTGAGTTACAATGAGGCTCGAGGGCCTATTTATTATTTAGAAACAATGGAGAACTCTAAACATCCAAAAACCTAACCCTAGGAGATGAAGCGCCAAAACTATGGGCCCCGTTTGGGTAAATTGGTGTTTCAACTTCCTAGGGACGTAACTTTGGCATACTATCTCTGTTTGACGCACATGATACATCATTAGAAAGATCTATCCGAGGACTACAAATTTCGCCACAAATATAATTTTGGAACAGAATGATACAAAATGATATTCGCTGGAGGCGTGATGCCCAAAAAACGTCGTTTAGGGCCTCAAACGGCTCCGAAAGTTCAGGACCCAAAAAACTGCTAAAAATAGTAAGTTGTGCCGAAACTGAAAAAATGAAAGAGACAATGGTGGGGCCCCAAGTGGAATAGGCGGGTGGCCACCAGTATCCACCTGGATCATTGAGTGAGCCAAAAAAGTAACTTTCCTTACTTTTTGAGTACAACCTTGCAATTGCGAAGAGGACTAGTGTTGCAAAATTATTGGTAAGTGGAAATTAAAGGGCGTAAGAATGTTTTTGAAAAAATTTCAAACATCAAAATTAAGTCTTCTATCCTTCCTAGCACCTCATGGAAAATGGGAATCTGCAAATTCTAGTCGTCAAATATGTGCAAAATGCCTTATGACGGGCAAAATGGAGGACTGGTCCTATGCTGCTACATGAGTTAGGGTTTCATGTGGCAACAGGGAACCTTGTATAGTTTTTCAAGGATAGGAAAGGAGAATATTGTCAGTTAATCATCACACGAAACTTCAACACCATTTGAAAATTGTGTCCTAATTTGAAACAATAAGACTACCCAACTATTTCATTATTTAATTTTGATTGTGTAATACAAAAAAATATCCTAGATAACTTAAATAATGTAAGCACTTTTGCAAAAATTTAGTGGAGAGAACCTTCAATTACATTTATTTTGAAGTTCCACTTGCATTTTAAGCCATTTCAATTAGTCTTTCATGGCTATTCTAGTAAAAATTTCAACCTCTTGTAGAAATTTGTTTGTCACTTGTATTAGAAATGCAAAAATCAAATGTAAATAAAAATGATTTGAAATGCTAAAAATCAAATGCGCACTACATAAAAATGATATCACGCGCGCATTCGCCCTCAGCTCTTGCAGAACAACATTCGCCCTCAGCTCTTGCAAAACAGCATTCGCCCTCAGTTCTTGCAAAATGGTAAGTTCTTACTGCAGGCCCTTCCTCCTATAGTAGGGTTGACCCTATTTGGGTTTTTTTGGAGCCTCTGAGATATTTGTGGAACTTCTTGCCTCTGGGAATGATAATGTTCGAGAACAGGTAGCACGTTCATTTTAGAGGCATAAAATTATTCTTCCCAACTATCTTTATACGTATGTAATTTTGGAATTTGATTTAAAAAACTACTACCCAACTTTGAGTTCAACTGGTGTTCGTGTAAGGCTGTTTGGGCAACTTTGAGTTCAACTGGTGTTCGTGTAAGGCTGTTTGGGCTTTGGGAAATATTTCTGGAGACTCTGCATCATTTAGGGATCTTGCCCTCAGTCATGGAGCTCCGAGGCAGGTGCTTGCCCAGTTGAATGATACTGCCAGAATTTCAATGATACGAAATGCTACATGGGCTCTGTCAAATTTTTGCCATGGTAAACCCCAACCACTATTCGAACAGGTAAGCAGAATACATTTTCTGCCTCTTCTTCTTAGTTCACAGATACTGTGGATTTTTTTTTATAGATCTTGGTGCTTGGTAGATTTGGACGTAATATGGACCTAGGCGCTTGTTCATTACAATGACTCCGTCATCAAGTTTTAGAAAATGCTTAGAAATTTGGGTTTCACAAGGGGATTACCCTTGCTTGCAATTATCGATTATCAATCACATTCAAAAAAAGTCTTTCGTAGCATTGCTGAGCTCTTTGTAGGTGAATTTCCGAGGCAATTTCACAATATCTAAACTAAATTTTTCTGTCCTTTTCAATACTCTGCGCTTGTAACAGAACCAGACAAACAATCTAGTGGCCAATGCAACAACAACAACACCTCCTGTTGCAATGCCTGCAATTCACCCTCTTTGCACGCATGAATGACTATGGCACCCTCTTTTGTGAACAGGTACTGGAGCTGAAGGTACTGGTTTCCATTAGGATCGTGGAATTCAACATCCAAAATAGTATCAAATTCCACTGCAATAGTATTCCCCAGCGAGGGCAACGGTTCATTGAGACCTATTGGACTCATCACCCCCAAATAGCCTCCAGGGCTACCCAGAGTGTGATCATCTGGAGAAATAACAAATGCTCATCCATCCCCAATTGAAACAAGAACAGGACCCACATTGGTTACAGAAAAGGAGAAACACGTTTTGAAAGAAGAAGAAACTTTTGTATTAGGGTCCGGAAATCTAACTGGTCTATTGTACAATGCCCTACCTGCACTTCAAATTGGTACTCCCAACTCCATGCTAAGGCTCACTGTGCCATTCTTCAGATGAGCATCTTAACCTGAAGTTTGATTCCAAAAACCCAAGTCCCCTGTTCTATGCCCAAGACCTCTGTTACAACGAGTAGAGTTCTGAGCGAAATACTTCACAATAGGAAGCAAAAGAAACATCACAAAATTGCTCCGCTTTAGACTGATAATTTTCTGTGCGAAAATTCAACTGCGGACAGTAAAAACATAATATCAAACACAACCAATCGACAATGGAATTTGAACATGAGGATTTATAACCACAAAAAACCCTCTCCAGGTTAAAAGAATTCCAGAATGGCTTTAAGATTCTACTAATGAGCGCTTACAACACCATAGCAATTACTGTCACAATGAAATCTGCTGGAAGCAAAGCCCTTGTACAGTTTCTACATTTCCACAGTGGAAGCAAGAATCTTGCTATCTCTCATGATTTGGTTCTGTGGTCAAATCCTTTGCTATGGCTGTCTTGTTCTGCTAAACGTGGATCTGTCTTAGCTTTGGCTCTAGTTCTCATTTAGGATCGTGGCTATCTAATCTTGTTGTGGCTTTGACTATACAAACTTGTTCAATAGGAAAATGTTGACTCTGCTATATATAGGAGCTTCAATGGGTGCTCTCAAACACTTTTTTGGGCAGCTTTGTTTTGTCTCTGATTCAAGGTAGAACTATGTTGGCCTTGTTTTTTTAGTCCTTGGAACTTATTTCTCTCATATTTTCCATCCTATCCCCAGTTTGCTACCGAGAAAGACATAACTTCACGATATCAAAATTGACTATTTTTGGCCATTTATCTTTAGTAATGGTACAAATTTAATTTGGTGCATTCGTACAGTATATGAAGAGCACTCTCAGGCTGTTATTCGGTATTTTAGCATAACTACTACATTTAACTGCCATGCTCTAATATTTATATCAACCATAAGCATTCTTAAGGTAGTTCCACATTTGTGAAGCAGAAGGAATGCTTCTGATAGCTTCTTATCATAGTGGTACAATTCTGTTCGCAGTTTATCTTTTATAAACCTCCAATTTTCCAAACGTAGTAGAGACTACAGTTTGCATCTGAAATTTTGGAAAAATATGTTTAGTATTCTACAGAAAATGCATTAAGAATAAAAAAATCCCACAATTTGTAAAAAGCCCACAATTTTGTAAAAAGCCCACATTTTGTAAAAAGCTCACAATTTGTAAAATGCCCACTTTTATTTTCTTTTTGCTTATATATTGAGATCCCATTGAGTTCAACAAGTCTTGGGTTTTCTACACCATTGAGAGAGATTTATTGTTTTCTTTATAGGATAATTTGCATCAATGGAAGAAAACATTGGAGCTGGAAAAACAATTCAAAAGGGTGAAAGGGGTGATGGCAAAGTTTATTGCCCTTGTAAAAAATGTTGTATGAGAAATAATGTTAGAGTTTTAATAGCAACAACAACAGTGCATTGTAGGAAATATGGGCACATTGATGGTGGATCGAATGAATATCGTCCCATGGTAATTAATTATCTATCTTCATTTTGATTATATCGTAAAATTTTATATTATTTTAATATTTTTTATATGCGCACTAATGTTTAATTATTAATGTTTGTAATTTTCATAAAGGCACAGTTGCCCCCCAACTTTTTGCAGATGATCAACCAGCTTCCACAGATTAGATGATGTTGCACCAGTACAAGAGAATATTGCAGCAAATATTAGTATTGGAAATGATGTTGTACAAGGTGAAAAACATGAAGCGAATGATGAAGGTCATTTTAATGATCCCATGGAGGTAGATCATGATGACAGTAATGAGACAATTCACATTAATGATGGGAAAAATCAAATGCTCCAAGACTTGTATGGTGAGTCAGATGATGATGGTGGAGATAGCAGTGACGGTATTTATGATGTACCTCTGATTGAAAGGTCAAGTGAACAACTTTTTGAACACTCAAATGCAACTCTTCTCTCTGCTACATTGTTGCTGGTGAACTTAAAGGGTATGAATAATTTGTCGAACAGATGTATGACACAAATCCTAAGGTATGAAATATGTATATATGATCACATATATGTAAATGTTGATTATTTTCCCTTTTTTTAGTTGTAATAAATGTGTAAAATAATAACTTATATATATAAGTTATTATTTTACACATTTATTACAACTAAAAAAGGGAAAATAATCAACATTTACATATCTGTGATCATATATACATATTGCATACCTTAGGAGTTGTGTCATACATCTGTTCGACAAATTATTCATTACCTTTAAGTTCACCAACTCTCTGTTATTGTTGCTAGTGAACTTAAAGGTTATGAATAATTTGTCGAACAGATGTATGACACAACTCCTAAGGTATGAAATATGTATATATGATCACATATATGTAAATGTTGATTATTTTCCCTTTTTTTAGTTGTAATAAATGTGTAAAATAATAACTTATATATATATATATATATATATATATATCATAGTTATCAAAACCGGCCGGTCAGGATGGCTGCCGGTTGGAACCGGCCTTGCAACCCGGTCAATAGCCTATTCTCACTTATTTTGGCTGGTTAACCAGACCTAACCGACCGGTTAAGTAAGGAACCGGCCAGTTTATGCATAAAACGGTCAGTTCCGTACTTAACCGGCCGGTTAGGTGCTCCTCCATGAGTTGCAAATTCCTCGGTGTCTCCTCCATGAGCTGCAAATTCCTCTATTATACTAGCAACAAACTTGTCTAATAACTCATACTCAACACCTTATAGTAGCAACAATACACATGATGACTGATAAATACAAGGCTGGCTAGCATAAAATCCCTGGCAGCATGCAACTCATCAAGTGTACTTGATGACAATTTCTGTTCTCAAAAAAATCAGCAGCAACCTTATTTCACACTCGGCTAGGAACTATCAGACCCTCTCTCTCTACTCACACATAGCAGCAGCATAAATACAAAACCTTTCACACAGCATACAAGCAATTTGATCATGGCATCAAGACTGATGCAAATGGTCTGACGCCACTCAAGGGACAAAAACATACAACCTAATGAAAATGTGACTGGAAATAATAAATTGACCACTAGAAAATTCCCGCTTGGAAATGCACTAAACTGGCTACTGAGTTTTCTGGGTTTTAATGAATCTTTTCAGTGATAAATTTTGTCAAACACATTGTGAGCAGACTGCTGAAGTTGTAATGCTCTCTCAAATTGTTACAAATAGCACTAATAGTGGGTTTCATAAACCAATTCAATACCTCTAAGTGTTGTAGATGTTTTTCTAGAAATTTATTGGCAAGAAAACATAGATAATGAAGAATACAAGATATTCAAAATGCTGGTCTGATATATATATATATATATATATATATATACTGAACCTAGAATTGTCTTTAAGGCTGATACAATGAATTGACAACAGATCTAAGCAGGGGCAGATTGTATATTATAATATTAACTCATCAATAAAACATAGTGAATAATATAAGAGAAACCTGATACATTACTTCAACAAGTTTGCTTATGTATTTTTCGATGATATGTATTGCATTTGGTGCCATTTTGATATATTCACCTTTGCATGGTATATAAATGAGCAAACTTTTCATATTTTGTCTCTATTGGCTTGGAATCATGGTTGCAAATCTTAAAAATAGTTTTTATTTATTTATTTTTGTTTCATTTTATTAAAAAATAATTATTTAATGTATTTTTTTTAAAACTGGTTCATTGAGATCTGACTGCTACCGGTTAGACCGGTTCCGGTTCGAAACCCGGTTCATTAGCTCCACCGATCCGGTCACCAGTTCCGGTTTTAATAACTATGATATATATATATATATATATGATTAATAATCTTTACAAGACACTACTTTTTGTTTCTGTTGTAGATTGTTGGGTGAAAATTTGTTACCATCGCCAAATACTTTACCTTGAACATATCGAGATCTACGTGCTATTATGAAACACTTTGGAATGGAATATAACACTATAGATGCATGTCCTAAAGATCATATTATATATTACGGAGAACATGCGTTGAAAACAGAATGTCCGAAATGTGGTACCAGTAGATATCGAACAGATCAACTAACCAAAAAGGTGCCGCAAAAGGTTCTTCGTCATATTCCCATAATTCCACGTTTGCAGCGAATGTTCAGGTGTAACAACATAGCATAGTTTATGGATTACCATTCAAAGAATAGAAGTGGAGATGGTGTTCTTCGAATGCCTGCAGATGGTTCTGCATTTAGAGAAATCGAGGAAAAATATGTATATTTTAAAAATGAACCTCGTAATGTCAGGCTTTCATTGGCAGCTGATGGTGTTAATCCATTCGGAGAGCTTAGATCTACTTACTCAGTGTGGCCTATTTTCGTTATCAACAATAACATTCCTCCTTGGATGTCAATAAAAAGGGAGCACATAATGTTGACTATGATTATTCCAGGTATTTGATACATTATTTCTTTGAATGTAACATTTTCATTTCTCTCGTTGTTTGAATAAATATATATTTTATTTATTTACTTACTTATATATACATATATCATGGGAGTAATTATTATTTTCCGTAATTTTGAACAATTAGGTAAGTACCAGGTCAAATATATGAATGTATATATTGAGCCTCTTATCGATGAGCTAATACAGTTATGGCATGGCATCACTATGTATGACATCACTAAGCAATCAAGCAGAAGAGATTTCAATGTCGTGGAATGCTTGTATTGACAATTCATGATGCCCCGGGACTAACACATGTTTGTGGTATGTAATATTTCATTGCACTTTAATATGATACATAATTATCTAAATTAGATATACCATATTGCATGTTTTAAAAATGATCTCATAGTATATTAATTGTTATTGATCCATCTATTGCAGGTCTTCAAACAAAGGGTAGATTTGCATGTCCAGTTTGTGGCCCTAAGATAAAGTATCGTCATTCGCCAGACTTAAGAAAGATGGTGTTTGATGAGTTTAGGCACTTCCTCCATAGGAACCATAAGTATCGTACTACTGAAAAACATCTTTTCAATGATAAAGAAGAAACTAGATTAAAACCACGAAGAATGACATCTCAGTTGTGGATGTTGGAATATAACAGAATTAATAATCGTCAAGCAGCTGGTACGTAATTTGTGTGTGTATATATATATATATATATATATAATTTGTTTATGTAATGTTTGGAATTTTTGTTTTAACTAATGAATTTATTTTATTGTATTTTATAATTAATATTGTTCTGATTTATTTTATTCTTTGATATCAAGGTCATCGTTGGCGTGAAGGTACTAATATTGTACTTCCACCTGGAATGAAATGTTATCCTTCTCAATTCGCGAGTTTGCCCTACTATGAGGACCTAAAAATAGATCATTTGTTTGATACAATGCATGTCAGGAAGAATGTGACAGAAATGTTATGGCGAACCATAGATGGTGCACATGATAGAGATAAAATTGACAAAATTTGTGCTGACATTGAGAAATCAAATCATGCAATGAAAAGTGTGATCAACGGATCAAATAACAATGGAGGTCGAAATTATAATAATATTCCATGGTTATTAACATAACAACAAAGAAATGATGTAAAAGAGGTCGTTAGAAGAATTAAATTTCCAACAGGTTTTGCTTCAAACATAAATAATATCTTAACGAAGAAAGGTGACTTCAGTGGGGTGAAAACACATGATTGGAATACCTTTGTTAAGGTAATTTTTTTGGTATACGTTTTTGTTTGTTATTGCTTGAATACATATTTTAAATTTTCCTTTTTTCTATTTAATTTGGAAACCAATAACGATTCATTTTTTATTGTTATAGTATGTTCTACCTGTATCTCTCCCAAACGACTTCGACAACAATGTCAAACAAGTTATATATGGTCTTAGTAAATACATGAGGTAAGTAGTTTTGATTTATATGCAAAATCTAATTGCTAAAATTTATTTTTGTACTTGATGAAATGATGTATTAACTTACTTGTAATGAAATATATATTATGTTTCATTGAAATAACCTTGCGTAATGATTTGCAGATGGTTGTCATTGAAAGAAATCCATCAAGATGAAATAAAGTATTGGAAGAGAGAAATTCCTCGGCTAATGTGTGAAATGCAAAAGTATCCACCTCCAACATTTTTCAATGCACAAGAACACTACTTGATACACCAAGTTGAGGAGATTGAAATGTGTGGACCAGTACACACAAGGTCAATGTGGATGGTCGAGAGGCACCTGAAATCCTTGACGGCTTTGGTTAGACGAAGAGCACGACCTGAGGGTTCTATGGTGGAGGGATATGTGGTATATCAATCCATGGTGTATATTAGTCATTATCTTCCTAAATTAGCTGCGCCAGTCATGAAGGCTGTGGATTGCATTTGGGATGTGAACTCCATCAAAAAATTTGAAGAGAAGCACCTGTTGGGAAAAGGTAGAATGAAGAAAGTGAGAGGTAAAAGATTTATTATGTATAATACATATAATGTTTCATTTTTTTACATCATGTATATGATCGTTATATTCATTTAGGTCTTATTCTTTCATAGTTTATTAATTAATATAATTTACCATGGTTATAAGTAATATTTATTAATATTGGTGAATTATTGTTTTTTTATTCAGGTGCTCAAGATTATGAGGCACTACTTTTATACATTGCAAACAATCTTGAGCGGATGAGTGAATGGATTGAAACATGTAAAGCACGTAACGACGGTAGGTTATCATGGCAACTACTATCTGAATTGATTAGAGAAGCGTATCGTAGTGGAGATGGGAACGTTACAGACAGGGAAATCAATTTAGCATATGGTGTGAAAGATAGAAAGGTAAGCAATTAATTCACCTATTTATAATGTGACAAGAAGTTTAATTTTTCAGTTAATTTTCATGTTGTGTAAATTATATGTTTAATTATTAATTGAGAATGCATCTTTTTCATGTTTGGCATATTGCAGTTGAAACACCACAAGGCTATGTGGTGCAATGGTCGTCAATTTCGCGTTAAACAGTTGGATGATAACAGGAAAACTTCTGATAGTGGGGTAACTGCAGTATTCCAGATCACTAATGTTTCCTCCAAGAGTTACAGACATCCTCGAGAATTTGAAAATAGATATTATGGGTTCTTAGATGATATAGTTGAGTGTGACTTTAATTCCTTCAAAATAGTTTTGTTTGACGTCAAATGGTATAGGCTACGAATGAATGTACGTGATGATGATAGAGCACTTATTCAACATGAAAATGGATTTCCAATGGTTAAAACATCACAGTTTGAAGCAGGAAAAGATCGCTATGTTTTTCCAAGCCAATGCGAACAAGTCTTTTACTCAGAGGTTCCAGGTGAGAAGGAATGGTCATTTTCTATTAGATATGATCCAAGAGGAAGGCCAGTAGAGTATACTGTAGAGGAAGAAGATGATATTGATCAAGAAGAAGATGATGCAGTGGCAGATGAGCAGGAAGATGCATGGACATACGAAGAAGATATCTTAGAAGATGAACCAGGCATAGGAGATGAGGCAAAAATTATTGATGATGATGTCAATGAGGATATTATTGAAAATGACATAATTGATGATGATGATGACATGGTCGATCATTTCAACACCATTTCTGAATCAGATGTTGATATAGATGTCGATCAGTTGGATGAAGATCAAGAAGATACAAAAGAAGAATATTGATACAGATGTTATGTTCGAGTATGAGCTGGTATGTTATAAATTTATATTTTAATATGTAGGAATTATTGTCTGTTGGGAAAAATACTGAGAGGGGGGGTGAATCAGTATTTAGGGCTGACTGAAAACTTTTCACCAGAGATCTTATTATGCTGTTAATTCTTTACTTGGATTATTGCATCATTCTTTTAGTAAACATGTGAAAATAAATAACAGAATAAGCCATTACACAAAAGGAACACATATGAACACCGGTATTTAAGGTGGAAACCAAATTTGGGAGAAAACCACCGCTACTGTCGTCTCAGTCTTCAATATTTATTATAAAGAAAACATCTTACAATTTTGTGCTGGCGCAGACTCATACCAGCACGCAGGCACCAACCTGCAGAAGGCTTCAACCTTCTCTCGTTCTCCAACCTCTCCTGGAAGGGAGCTTCGACCCCCTGATTTAACACTAGCTTGAACTGGCAGAAAGCTTCCACTTCTATGCAGAAGACTTCAACCCTCAGATCCACCGAATTTCTTCAATTTCTTCATCAGACTTGCATCAGATCTTTATTATTTCTTTGCTGATCTTCCTAGAGCTTTTTCATTTCCTCGATCAACTCCATAGGTGCATCATGGATTCAGTGTTATCAGACAACAAAGTTCGATCATGCAGATCTCATAAAGAGATTTTTATTTACAATGCCTCTGCATGCACACCTCGTACTATGATTCTCATCACCTTATATAGTTTTCTCCTTTATTGAAACCATGGGTCAAAACCATTCAATTGCTAATGGTATTATTAAAAGTCGAACCAATCCAAATTGAAATCCCGATCTTTGTTCTTCCATGCTCGAATTTTCCCAAAGGTAATCTCTATCTCCGCCAAATAATACTATAGCCAAGGTAAAGTACCAATAACGTGCCGCTGATGGTTTTCTTTCTTTTATTTATCAAATTCGTGGAATTTGATAAATAAATATTATTCACAACCTTTGGAAATTAAATATATAATAGAAATTTATAGTAATAACCAGCGCTTTTATCAAAAGGATTTTAAATAGACCTTTGGTTCCGGCCCCACATACATAATCGACGGCCCAATCAATATAATTTAAAAAACTGGGGCCCATCGCTTACGATCGTTTCCATCCGACGGCGGAGAACACATCGCTCGGCATCAGATGATCTGACGGATATCGTTCGTTGATGATGCACGGATGATAACGCGCGATGGCGCGCCGTACCTTGGGTAAATTTCGCGCATCTATAGCAAATGAACACCGTCCGATGACCCCTTCCCAGATCAACGGTGCTTATCAATATCGCTGGGCATCCTGGGTCGAGCAATAACGCGCGATGGCGCGCAGTGACAAGCGGTTTTGTGGAGTCGTACAAGGACGCGTGTCGCGCGTTCTATGGAATCGCACCCATACCTCTTGAAAACTGCTTGCCCGTCGAAGGTGGTGCGATAGAAACCACAAACCACCTTTACTGTTTTCTCGGTCACGGTTCCGCTCTTCCACGCAGGGTTCCGTCGCGCTTCCGTTTGTTATGTTCCACCTCTTTCCTTCCAGGTTCCGTTCATGATTCCAAAGGGTTAGTTCGTGTTCCACCGAAAGTTCAATGCCAAATACTCTGTTTTAGTTCTTTCGCGTTATAACTGGTTTGCTCTCGCTCCTCGTTCCTTTCTCCATGAAAGCCAGTCAACTCCTTACTAATAGAGTAGACCCTTCCATCATATATTTAACGAATATATATAACTCCAATGTCTACCAGTTTAGATACACTGTCAACCGTATTAACATCGGTTCCTCGATCAACATACAGAGCACAGGGTTTCTTATGGATGTCAATTATCCTTCATCAGGATGCATACATATGTTCACACATGAATTAACTCGTCCTTATTTATATCGATTCTCCATTAAATACAAAGCTTGCCATCAAGGACAATCATATAATAGGATACAGGAAACATATTGCCAACATTGTCTTTAAATAATTTACTAATTATGCGGGTTTGTTGCATGTTGTTTATTATTTCAAACCAATAAATAATGGCCTTACTATTTTTTATTATTTCGCAGGATTCGCAGGATTCATTTGATTCTATGGTCAGGTCTCTGAAAAAACCAATTAAACACTTAAATAGTCAAGATCTGGAAGACAGGCTTTACCCCCACCATAAATTGCTGAAAAACCGGCCTTCAGTTCAGCTTGCTGTGCTGAAGACAAGGGTGGATTTGCATGATCAGTTGAATGAAAATGAATCAGATATTCGGGATGCTTTTGAGGGCAGATCCATAATCCCCATAGATGAAGATCCCATTGCTGCAGAATTTCTGTCTGCGTTGAAGCACAAGTATAGTGTTGTATCGGAATACAAATTAAAGGACAACTATACCAAGTCTAAATCAACTGAATCCAGTTCTAGTGCTCTTGAACTTACCGAATTAAAGCCAGAAACAGGATTTACAATCTCTAATGGGAATGGGTATGGTAGTTCCAATATTGGATTGGATGTCCGGAGCTCTGCAATAGGCACTGGACCTGATCGTAATGAACCCCAACTAATTCAATGTGATGAAAATATGGACTTTGATGATGATCAGGAAAACAAGCCAGAGCATTTTGGCAATATTGAAAAAACTGAAGAGGTTTCCTGTGATCGATTGAATCAACTCAGCCATAAGACATCTACTGCAGGCTGGTTTGTATCAGAAGGAGAATCGGTTTTGCTTTCCCACGATGATGGATGCTGCTCTTTTCACGATATAGAAAATTCAGAGGTGTGGAGGTTTTAATTATTGTACTTAATTTTGGGGTTTATGGGTGTTATAATTTATACATTTTGGGATTTTATATTAGAAATAGGGAAAAGCCTAGGGGTTAGATTATTCTCATGGTTTAAATTTCTATATTTGAAATAAAATTCACCAATTTCTATTTAAAAAAATGATTTGCCTAAATATTTGATGTAGTTTAAATAGGATGTAGTTCATTTCAAAAACTGTTGAAATTTTCTAGAAACTATGATTGGGATTTCAAGAATACTTATGCACTCTTTAAATTTTCCCTTAACATAAAGGGCAGTTGATGTATGAGTAATACTCAGTATTGTTTTTTTCCAATCTCCAGGAGAAGGCTGAATATAAAGCTCCATATGGGCTTACCACAAACATGTGGGGTGATTGCTGGTTGATCAGAGTAGCTGGTTCAGATGGTCACTCTGGTAAATATGTTGTGGCAGCATCTACAGGTTGTACATTGGAATCAGGTTTCTGTTCATGGGACTTTTATAATAAAGAAATTATGGCATTCCATACTGAATAAGAGGCCTTCACTTCAATGTCCAGTACCATCTCTCCAATTTTGGCAGAGAGGGATGTATCGGGGAGAAATTTTGGCTTTGCAAATGTTGTGCCAGCGAATCAACATTGGTGGTACAGGCCATGTGGGCCTCTTATGGTATCTACTACCAGTGCCCAAAAGACAGTTAATATTTATGATATTCGTGATGGAGATCCTGTGATTTCAATGTGTTTGTTTTGAAAGTTTAGGTTTCATAGTAAATCATCAATGGGATCTAAAATAAGGCCACATTGAAATCTTGGATACATGTTTCATGCCAAAATCAGTTGTATCTTCCATAAATACACAATCTTGGACCACTCTGTATAAATCTGCTTCTCAGAAAATATTACATCTCCCTCATTATACAGGTGGTGTTCTTACATGCATAGCAAAGGCATTGTTTTGGCAATCATTTTTTAAGTCACTAGATATTGTGGGTATAAGGATCTAGGGTCTCCACATGAAATTGTGTTGCCCGGAGACTCACTCTGCCTGTCCTTAAATTTGTAAACATAGTAGTATGCCAATGCTTCTTTCATTTTGTATGCATAAGACGATTTTTTTTCAAAGTCCATAATTGTTTTTAAGTTTTATCCATCCCAGTTTTGTTGTGAATGCATAGGTTTTTGGCTCAACACATATCTGTTATATCTTTGTACTTTTCCTTTACTAACTATTTAAAATTTCTAGTTATATTTAGAGGTGTCTTTTAAGGGATGAGGGGAATTACTTGGATTTAGTGCTGCCAGGCTTATCATTTATTCTCCAAATGAAGCCCTGTAATCTGTAACACTATATGGGCATGTAGCTCACTTGTTAAAATATAGTTGATACAATACGTTGTACATGAAGCCTGGAATTGTGTACATTCCTGGAATATATTAATTTGCAGGCATGCTTAAAAGAGAGATAGGTTTTGATAAAATCAAAAACCATGAACATGAAGAAAAAAAAGAGGCAATTATTTTATACAGATAGAACCAGGACACTATCTCCTCATTAATAACAAAACCTCAGTCCAAAATCATATGTACAAATTCTAGAAGTCGAAAGTTGAAAATTTCTGAAATGGAACCAGGCCCTTTTCAAAAGAATAAATTTAGTAAAAACGAGGGTGAAGAAAGTTATCTTATCAAAATTTCCACATACCTTGTTAGCAAGGAATGACTCCGAGTCCTGAGCAGTGAGACTGAGGAATTTCTCTTTTGCTGCAGGTTGCAGTTCTCTTCTCCAACACGATGAAAAGAAAATTCTTAGCTTTGGAGTCTGAAGCCCGAGTCACAACTTGGAAGTTGGTAAGGAAAATTATCAGGGTTGTTTCCAGTTGGCTTGGAGTTCGTAGCCTCATTAATTTTCTTTAATGCATTTCCTTCAATGCTGCAGTTGTCACTGTCCAGCAACCTTTACAATAAAATTTATTAGACCCGTCACGCTACGAGGAAAATTTGACGTGATCACTGATCATTGATTTCTTATTGTGATAACAAACATTGGAGATTTACTGTCCTGTTTTAAAGTTTCATTTTTTTTTTTTTTAAATTGAAACCGCCGTCGGTATACCGACGCCTTGTAAGCGTCGCTCTTCTGACGTTTTGAACGATTTCCATTTTCGTCGGTCTTGTGACGTCCGTCGATATTGCGACAGTTCTAGAAATGTCAGAAGAGCGACAGCACAAAGACGTCGGAAGGGCGACGTTCAAAATTTCGGACCACATTTCGTCGGAATTGCGACAGTTCTTCCTGGCGTCGATATTGCGACGCTTCTAGAAAGTGTCGGTCTTGTGACACTTTTGCAATACGTCGGTCTTCTGACACTTTTGTACGGCGTCGGAAATGCAACAGTTTAGACACGTCAGAAGAGCGACAGTATAAAGACGTCGAAAGAGTGACGTTCAAAACGTCGGATGACATTTCGTCGGAATGGCGACACTTTACAAACGTCGGAAGAGCGACGTTAAAAACGTCGGACCAAATTTCGTCAGAATGGCGACACTTTACAAACGTCGGTTTGGGAAACGTCGGAAGAGCGAAGCATGTTTGGAAGCGACGGAAAAAGTGTCTGTAGTGTGACACTTTGTAAATGCATCGGAATTGCGACCGCATGACAAACCATGTTTTTCCCGTCCTCTAACTGTCGCTCTTGCGACGACTGTGTGTCGGAATAGCGACGATTTGGCCGTCGGAAATTGCGCCAAATTTTCTAGTGCTTGTATCAACTTTTCCAAATCATTCTTCATGTTTTCGATGTTTTCTTTCATTTTTTCATCGATCTTAGCTTCCATGCCATCCATATTAGCTTCCATGCCCACTTCCATTCCATAAATTTTAGCTTCCAAACCATTCATCTTAGCTTCCACGCCTTTCTTCAAAACTTCCATTTCATTTTTTGTTGCTCTTTGCGATAGCGAAATTTGGCGCACTTGCTCTTGTAATTTTGATATCTCATGTTGTGTTTCTCCGTATTCATGATTCATAGTAGAGCCTTTTGAAGGCTTAATTGGTGTTGAATTCTTTTTAGGAGCGTTTTAGAACCCAATATTGAAATCTATTCTTCAATATTCCCTTGGAATAAATTCAAACTATTTTTTTTCAAACGAGACTTATGTAATTCGAAAACAATACAGACCTTTTTCTTGCTTTTGAGGAGCTCGATATTGAAACTGAATTATCTCTGTGATTTCAAATCATCAATATCTAAAATTTGGCCCTATGGTAGCCCTCTAAATCCTATTTCTAATGCCGCAGGTCTGACCTGATTTGGATTCTTCAAGTCAAATTTATGTCCAATCTCCCATAATGAATTAATTATGGACTGGTTCAGTAAAGTGAACTTGTACGACTTGCCACGTGTCACTGTTTGCTCTTTTTGCTCTGAAAGTTATAGACAGGAAACTAAAGTCCATGTACTTCCAGGTAATTTTAACAGAATTCCAATCCAATGCTCAGAGAGAGAGAGTTAGGAATATTTTCCCACGATCACCTCTTTGAGATGAAATTCGGGAACCTGAAAAATACCTAACTTCCACAGATCATATCTCAAAAAATATTACGAACCAAGCTCTGAAATTTTGTGACAATGTTCCCAAGGATTTCGGCTTCGCGCTTTAAAAATTTCAACTTCTGAACCTTTGTAGAAAACAAGTTATAGCAAAAATTCCACGATTATTTGTTTGGTGCAGCAAAAC
>CM076569.1:561750798-561979202 GCA_034641835.2 Pinus albicaulis | reverse complement strand
GCATGGAGGTAGAGACGGGGGGAGGCACCAAGCCTCCCCCTGCAAACAACGCTGGGCCAGAAATCTGCATGAAGGACAAATCTAACAACAACTCGACAGCTGCGACAGAACCGAAATCTAACCCTGAAGCGAGGACGGAGGAGCCACAAGTTACCTCATCCACTTGTAAACCCATTGCATGTATAGGCGGCCAGGAATGAATGCGCTGTTCATCGATAAATGCTACAGAAATTCGGTACATGAAGGACCATGCCCTCATTGGGAAGTTTGTGGGGTTACGGCCAGCAGAAAAAGCTCTCCGAGGGCTGGATAGTCAAGTGGGAAGCCAAGGCGGTCTCCAGCACAACTCGGAAACCAAAGGGCTTCTTCTTCTCCTCACTTCATGAAAATGATGGGGTCCCAGATGGTAGCCTACACCAGTGCAACGAGGTTTTATGTAAAGCGGGTGGAAAGATTCAACCCTCACAAGGAAAACTTCAATTGGGCACCGGTCTGGATCCGACTCTACTCACTACCGCTTGAATATTGGGACGAGGAGACCCTGCAGGCAATCGGATCGGGACTAGGAGAGTTCATAAAAGTTGCTGAAGAAACCAAACTCTGAAGATACACCTCCTACGCCCGAATCTGTGTTCAAATGCACCTGGATAGTGCCCTACCTGATGCGGTAAGTATTTTTCATGATGACTTTGAATGGATCCAGCCTCTGGATTATGAATATGTGCCCTTTAGATGCAGACGTTGTCACGCTCATGGACATCTTTATAGAGACTGCCCTCTAACAGTCCAAGCCCGAAAAGCAGAGGAGCAAAGCAAAGCTCAGGAGGATGGATTCATTAAAGTTGCCCCCAGGAGAAGAGGTAGCAGAAAACCTGCTGCTGGTAAGAAACCCAGCTCCTCAGCTTCAATCCCGTCTACCAGCAATAGCTTTGTTGTGCTTAACCACTCAGACCCCTCTACTGACCCCATTCCCGCCCCTCCTAATCATGCTGGCCCCTCCATCCCGTCCCCCATTCATCCCAACCCCGTCTTCCCTACGCCCACCCCTCCTTCTGCTTCCTCTGTTGAAACCTCTGACCCAAACCTCATTCTCAAGCAGAAACATGTTACATGGGACCCAAACCTCTCGTTCTTGAAGGAACCCACCCCTCCTGTAGCCTCAGGAGACCCAGATCTGATTCAATCTGAACAAACAATCCAAATGGAAGAAGACACAGATAGCTTAACCAAAAACAGATTGATTCCCTTGAAGCGGTCCTAGCAAAAGTACAACAACACAAGAAATTGGGCATCCAGCCCGGCAGCCGTTGGGACAGTTTGAAGGTGATGAAAGAACCCAAGAAAAGAGGAAGAACCCCTGACTGGCAGCGCACCATTGCACTAGGTCAGATTCTGGTGGATTCGGGACAATATCCCAAGCTTACTAGGTTTTTCAAACCTCTCCCCAATAGTTCTCAATGAATTTAATTTCCTGGAATGTACGAGGACTTAATGGTCCTGGAAAGTACAGAATGATAAAAAATTTGATACAGAAGGAGAATCCCCATTTACTCTTCCTTCAGGAAACCAAGTGCAACAGTCAAACGCTGGGCTCCATCTTGACCAGAGCTTGGCCCGGCAGCAAATCAGTGGCTGTGGACGCTGAGGGGTCTTCGGGAGGTCTTGCAATAGCGTGGAATCCTCAGGCCCTCCAGATCGACAACTTTCATGCCTCTCATAATCTCATCCAAGCTACTTTTCACCCTATAGGCACCAATATCCACGGACATCTGTCCAATGTGTATTTTCCTCAAGACTTGGCTAGTAAAGTGGCGCTTCTGAACACCCTTGGGCATCTCAACTCCAACAGAACTCACCCCATCTGGATTCTTGGTGGGGATTTCAACATGATCACAAGGCTGGCTGAAAAAACTGGAGGCAGGGTTAGACTGGACCAAGACAGTGCCCACTTCAAGGACTTCATTAGCAGCAACTGGCTCATGGATGTTCCCTTCTGCAACGGCTTGTTCACATGGAGCAATCGCAGAACTGGCCGGCAACAAATAGCTTCCAAACTGGATCGTTTTCTCCTATCGGATAATGCTATCCATGTAGGTGGAGACATCACTGGGACTATTCTCCCTATCCCAGGTTCTGATCACTGGCCAATAAGGCTCCAATGGCAAAGCATAGGCTTTCACCTCAAAAAGCCTTTTAGGTTTGAAGCTTTCTGGCTCTCTCACCCCTCCTTTCCAGACCTTGTTCACTCTGTCTGGAAAGGATTTACTCCGCCTAACAGCTCCAAAATGTACCAATTCCAGCAAAAACTCAAGTGGGTCAAAGCGCACATTAAAGATTGGAACCACAACATCTTTGGCAATATCTTTGCAGAAAAACGGAATCTGGAACAACAGATGAAGGATGTGCAGCAGGAGATCATCAATGTGGGCAGAACAGATTCTCTGGCTTCCAAAGAAGATGATCTACAACGAAAGCTGGAGGAAAGATATAAGCAGGAGGAAATCCTCTGGAGGCAAAAATCTAGAGTCCGTTGGTTGAAGGAAGGAGAAAGAAACACTAAGTTCTTCCACAACACGACCATACAAAGGCGAATGCAAAACAGAATCAGCCACATCACCACTCAACAGGGGGAACGCATGGAAAGGCACGAGGATATGGAACGAGAGTTGGTGGGCTACTTCAAAGGTCTTCAAAAGGAGCAACATGCCAATCGACAGCCAGCCATTGATCAAATCACACAGCTCATTCCCAAACTAATCACTGAGGATCATAATCAAATGCTGCTTCGACCCATCACCCCTCAGGAAGTAGATGCAGCCATGGCACAACTCAAGGATGGTAAAGCCCCTGGGCCAGATGGCTTCACGGCCAATTTCTTCCACCACTTCTGGAATCTTATCAGAGAAGAGGTTTGGCAACTGGTAGAGGAATCTAGAACAATGCATTGGATCCTGCCCTCCCTCAATACTACCTTTGTAGCACTGATACCAAAGGAGGAGCAGCCCAGCAGGCCTGAGAAATTTAGGCCCATTGCCCTATGCAATGTCATCTACAAAGTCATTACCAAAGTCATTGCCAACAGACTTAAACCTCTTCTTCCCCTCCTTATCTCACCAGAACAAACGGGCTATGTGGAAGGACGTCAAATTCTGGATGGCATTATCCTCACTCATGAAATCATTCATTCCCTAAAAGTCTGCAAGAAGCCAGGTATGCTACTCAAAATTGATCTTTCCAAAGCTTTTGATAGGTTGAACTGGACTTATATCCAGCAAATGTTAAGCGCTTTTGGATTTGATTGCATGTGGGTTCGATGGATCATGAATCTTGTCTCCTCTTCCTCCCTTTCCATCCTTCTTAATGGTTCTCCCTCCCTCCCTTTCCGTCCCTCTAAAGGCATCAGACAAGGGGACCCCCTCTCCCCCTTCCTCTTTGTTCTTATGGCTGAAGGGCTTGGCAGACTCATTCAAAAGGAAGCCTCTCTAGGCCACCTGCGTGGTCTTGCCTTTCATGGAGCTCCCACCTCGACTCATCAACAATTTGTTGATGATAACATGCTCTTTGGTCATCCGTCAGTTCAAGAAGCCCGTTCTTTCAAAGATGTCCTTTCTCTCTTCTCTCAAGCTTCTGGGTTAACCATAAATGATTCCAAGTCTCAGATTTTCTTCTTTCACACCCCCCACCCGACTCAAGTCAACATTGCCCGAATTCTTGGTTTTTCTGTGGCCACTCTTCCTGACAAATACCTTGGCGCCCCCCTTACTGACTCTGCCATCAAGCACTCTTCTTGGAACCAGCTTCTGGAGAAATTGGAATCCCGTCTCTCTTCTTGGACCTTCCGGGCTCTCAACATGGCCAGTCATCTCACTCTCATCAAAGCTACTTTACAATCTATGCCCCTATATCTCTTTTCTGTTCTTGCTGCCCCGAAATGGGTCCTCAAACAGATCAAAACTCTACAACGATGCTTTCTCTGAGGTTCCACTGGGCACAACCGCAAATGGGCCCTTGTGAATTGGGGTATAGTCTGTACTCCCAAGGCGGATGGCGGTCTTGGCCTAAGAGACCCCTTGCACAGCAATGAAGTCATGGCAGCTCGAGTTTGGTGGAGATGGATCTCCAAGCCTCAAACACCTTGGGCTCGACTTTGGAATGCCAAGTATGCTAACAACAGAACTGTTGCAGATCTGGTACGGTTAACCCCTCTCAACTCGGGTTCCTTGATCTGGAATGCTGCTAAGCAGCACTATGCGCTTATTCAACAGCATAGCTTCTGGGAAGTGCACAATGGACAATCAGTAAGATTCTGGACAGACCCCTGGCAACAAGAATCCAGCCTTTTGGAAAAGTTTCCTCTAAACAGCCTTGGAGAACCCAGAGCAGGATTAGAAGGGAAGATTCATGAGCATTGGATGGACACTGACAGCAATGGGTATAGGCAATGGAAGTCAGCGCATCACATAACGGCTCAAGCTCAGGACTACATATACAGGGACCTCGATCAGGAACTACAACGAAGACAAATCAGAAGCTCTCCAGATCTCGACATCCTCAGATGGGGTCACACAACCACAGGTATGTTCACAACTAAGGAGGCCTACTCTCTGCTGCATCCCTCCCCTCTCCCTCGGGATCCCCTCTGGAAATTGATCTGGAACCCCCACACCTGGCCGAAAATATCCACTTTCCTTTGGCTTTTAAGTCACAAGCGAATTCTCACTTGGGACAATCTGGTCAAACGAGGCTTCAGCGGCCCATCTCGATGCCCCAACTGCGCTCTCAGCCCTGAATCTATTCAACACCTGATGCTGCATTGCCCTTTAGCCAATTCTGTCTGGAATAAATGCAGCTTTCGCTGTCAGAAACGAAAGCCCTCTGGGGACATTACTTCTATCCTACGATGTTGGCCTAAACGCCCTTATGATTCAGCCCTCCTCAATACTCTCTGGTAGCTCCTCCCTGGTATGATCTTCTGGACTCTTTGGAAAGAACGCAATAAACGTATCTTAAAAAATCATTCCACCTCTTTGGACAATATTTGGCTCTCCCTCACTGGCAACCTTCAGGAAACTTTGGCCATTCACTCTTGGCAAGAAGATGATCTCCCCAAGATGCAAAGCGAAATCCTCGTTTGGAAAAACTGGAATCTTAAATTGGGAATCACTCTGAAGACTCAAAACAAGAAGACCAATAGCACGCCTTCGAACTGGATTCCCCCCTCTCCAGGAGTCTTCAAATTAAACTTTGACGGAGCCTCCAAAGGGAATCCGGGGCAAGCAGGCTATGGAGGCATCATTAGAGATTCTACAGGAGATGTTTGGCACCTCTTCTTTGGAGCTATAGGCTGGGACACAAATAATTCAGCGGAGCTTGAAGGTCTTTGGCAGGGCTTGAACCTGGCGCGTCAGCACAATTTCTTTCCCATCATTATAGAGGGGGATTCTCAGATCCTCATCCATATGGCCAACCAGCTTCTCTGGGGAGCCGATTCGGCCAAGGTGTCCCACAGTTGGCGATTAGCAGCCCGAATTGCTAAGATAAGTGATTGGCTCCACCATAACCGAGCAATATCCTTCACCCATGTTATGCGGGAAGGAAACAAAATCGCTGATCTCTTAGCCAATTTCGGCATTGACAATAACAGCACGATGACTCATGGCTCTCTCTCAATCATCCATGATGAAGATACTCAACAGAACTGCATTTCCCTGGTGCACCAGGACCGCCTCTCGCCGGATGCGGCTGAATGAATCTATTAATGGGCCTCCGGCACCCACGCAGCTCCCAAGGCTGTATGAGTGCCTTGCCCACATGGCCTCGCGTGCTCACAGTCCTCGCGTCATTAATATGCCTTGGAAGCATCACAATGGTATTAACTGCTCCTTCAATCTCAGGTTTATGGCGGTGTATTTGGTTTTTGCTTTCACGATGGATGAGAGGCAGACAGACGGAAGCCATTCGAGAATTCTGCTCCCGTTCAGAAGCGAGTGCCCTCCTGGTGCGGCAATTTCCAGTTGCAAGACGAATACAGGGCGTCGATGCAGTGTTTGGGCTTGCCTGGAAACAGTGCCGGGTGTTCACTTCTCCAACAGTCCTTGCTGCGGAGCTTGTGCCTCTTCTGGTTATTCGAGAGCCACCTTCACAGGTATTCCGTCCTCCTCAATTCTCAATTTGAATTCTCAGGCTCTTCGTTCCTCTAGTCACTGCCCTTTCAGCTCTTCCGCCTACCTGCATAGGCAGAGCCACCCTGGTAGCATCTTCGCCCTCTCCCCTTCTCCTGAACCCCCTTCTGGCGAGCCTCGTTTGCGTCATTTGCTGTTTGCCATGCCCCGATTACGTCAAAGAATGAGGCCTCGTCGAGGCGTGAGTCGAGGGTGCTCTTCTGGCACTCCTCCTCTGCCCCACTCTGAACTCAGCTCCTCCTCGGACGGAGATGACCACACTCCCCCGCTTTCCTCACGTGGTGGCCGACGTAGAGGTAGAGGTAGGGGTAGCCTAGTTGGCAGAGGACGTGGGAGGGCGCAAATCATCAAAGATGCTTTTGACACTCCTGTTGCTCATTCTGAGCCTCCCGGCCTCTCCCCTCCTCCGAATTTTCCTAATCCTCCCTGTCATCCCCTTCCCTCAGCTGCAATCACCCATCCCGGTCAGCCCTCTCCCTCTATCAACAGGGCTCGTGGCTCCACCTTCCGGCAGACCACTCAGAATGCGGAACTTCGCTTCCACTGCACTTCTTTTGACTCCATCATCACTGCCCTCATCACCGTATCCCTCCGTGAGGAAATTCCCCTCTCTGCTGCTCCCCCCCCGACTCTAGATCCTCGCCCCATTCCTTCCCCTCACGCAGAGGTCAGCACTGAAGATCAGCGCCAGAACATGCATTCTGACAGCCAGGAAGGACAAGAAGACAGCAGCACAGGAAATGAATATGCATGCAGGGTGGAAGAGGAACCGCTGTCCTCTGAGGACAAGAGCTGACTCCTTAGGCTCAATCATTGCTGGTTTTATCATGATTTACTGTTTTAGAAGCTCACTTGTTGAGCATAATGATGTTTTTTGCTCTGTTTTTAAAGATATTTACATGTTTTGTTTAAGTCTCTGGCCGGTTTCCCTCCTATGGGCGGCCCAACTATTGATGCTTAATGGGTCGGTTTCCCACTCTGGGCGAACCCGCCTTCTTAAGGACAACAGAGTTAATCAACCCAGACTGTCTGGCTCTCACAGCAGCAGTCCTGGCAGTTTTGTACTAGTATTTTCATAATTAATAGAATTAGTCCTATTTAGAAAAAAAAATATGATCCCAACAGCTCTATTATATCACCATGACAATATGTTGTGTTTGTGATACACATAAATTAGTGATGAGGCAAAACAAGGGGCTCGACCACAAAAAATTGGGAACAAGCACAGGAATAGGTAAAACTAGAAAATTAAATGCTTGAAACTTGAGGGAAATTTGTTCTGAGACCATAAAAATTTGTTTTGTTGAAAATTATATCTTCTGACGATTTTATCCTACCTACAATAAAATATCAAAATAAAAACACAAAAAACATAAAAAAACCAGAGGAATACAAATATACATGGTTCACCCAATTTGGGCTACGTACGAACAGCCAGTCCTTCATTTCTATTATCCAAAAAAAATGAAGAGACACAACCTACAACAGATCTATTGTAATATCCTTTGTTCTCTCTCATAGTCTCCCTATCTATTTCTCACTCTGAGAATACACACAAAATCCATAGCCACAATACAATACCCTCATAAAAGCGAGGGGTTTCCTTCTAGGGGAAAAACCATAAACTAAACATAACTTCTACCGTCAGATCATTCGCCTAATGAATGGCCCCGATTGACTAGAAATTACTATATTTTTACAAGGCAATTTTACATTTGTTCTTAGATTCGGGTATGATACCTCTAAATAAAGAAGATAATTAGGCTCCACACCCAATAGTTTTTAGGTGAAGATTATATAAATGTGAAACAATCATACAAAAATATCGAAGGTGTCTGTGAGTTGTGAGCTGTTTTTTTCGAAAAGTCCCATTAATAGATGCTTTCTTAGAGTAGTTTCCCTCATCCATAAGCCACAATCCATGTAGCAGTGGAAACAAGGGGCATGGCCCCATCCAACTTCCACTAGTTATTTATATTTGTGACACAAATCTAAGCTATATATATATATATCGTAATGTAAACAATCATTAATCTAGAAATGTGAGATCCTATAAGTGGATGCACCTATCCAAATTTTTCGTGTGGATATCAGACAAGAGGGTGTAGTCCACTACAAGATACCTAATCTACATGTATGCTTTCTAGAACATGAAAATAATATGAGATTATAAAAGTTTCTTCTTTTGTATATCCATGGTCATAATATGTGAAATATCCATTTGTTTGAAAAATAAGACATGGGAATTCCAACCAATATATAATTGAAATGTTGTTGCTATTACCTACTTACATAAATTGTAACAGATATAGTTTTAGCCTCCAATCAACACATAATTAAATTGTGGAATCTAGGAGGTGTAATATATGTACAACTAAACAACCATGAACACAAACAATCAAGTGTCAGGGAACAAGTATAGTCGGATGTCCATAAATGCCTCAACCAACTATTCATCAGGGATATAAGAGAGGAATTAAGCATTCCAATATAATTCACATAGAGGAATATATAAAATAAATTCCCATAATAATTAATCATAACTCAACATTTATAAAACAAAGGATCATAAATAATATTACTTATTTGGTTGATTTATAGGGAAACTGAAGGAGGGACTTCCACTCTCCTCCCAATCATAGGCGAACTGCACCATAATTCTCTTGCAGTTGATCGCCCATGAGATGGATCCAAGGTTTGAGGAATTTCATAGGAATTAATGTGAATGAACCATAGATTTAAAAGGGAGCTCAATTTGATAGAACCAAGAGGAAATGTGAACATGCTAGAACCATGAGAGACAATATGGTGCCAAAACATAAAAATCAATGTTGAATGAACTAGAGTAAGACCCTTTTATCTCCCCTTTGTTGCATATATAAACTAGTGCCACCATTATTGTTGTGTTTTGTTGTTTGGTGGACAAATCATTCTTGCAGACAAGAGCAATCTCCCTAGGTTTGGAAATCAAATACTTATAAAATTTACCTAGATTACCATTAAATCATAGATGTAGGATTAGATGAATGGTTCATATATTTTTAAAAATGCTTATCCTTGTTGTTCTTTGATATGACTTTCAATATTGTTCTCAATGCTCCAATAAAATATATGCAAAGGCATAAACATACAAATTATCAAAGCATGCGATACCTAAATGATTTACCATAATCTAGATAAGTGATTAAGGAATCTCCTAACAATCACCATAGAAATGAATGTGGGAAAGAAATATGCATTTGTATTAATAAGGAAAAAGAGAGAGTTACAACCAAAGATTTGATGTTGATATCTTCCTCCCAATAGTCCTCAACTCCAACATTGCATTCAAAAGCCTTCAATGGACACTTCAACTATAGCTTCAAGGGTAAAAAATACAACCCCTTTTTCTTTGAATGCATTATATTTTTAGGCCAAGGATGGAAGTTTGGATCCACTTAGTTCGGAGTTAGAACCACAACACATTAGGGGAATCTTGAGGTCTAAAATGGGCCTCCTAAGAAAAATGTACAACCAAAATAAAATTTATAAGAACCAATAGAATTCAAGATGATGATGTCAACCATGGGCGATGATTCACCATTTTTGGTGTAAAAAAGTAAAAAGATTAAAAAATAATCAAATAATAAAACTACTTTTTCAACTCGTATTTTCAATTTATCTCCCTAAGGTTTTACTAAAATTTTGAGCAGGAGTACTCGTTGGATGAAAAATTTAATTCCACTTCCAAGGAGTACTCATGTTATATACTTTCGATGGATGCTGCTACATGAAAAAAGAGAAATACATGAAAAAACATTATTGCAATCACATTTTTCATTTATATCTCATTTTTCATGTAGCAAGGTCCATCGAAAGTATGCAACATGGGTACTCCTTGGATGAGGAATCAAATTTTGCATCCAATGAGTTTACCGCTCGAAATTTGAGTAAACCCATAGGGAGATAAGTTGAAAATACACGTTGAAAAAATAGTTTTTTTTTTTTTCCCTCTAAAATTTGATAATGTAATATAATCTTGTTTTATTGTTTCCACTATTATGTAATATTCCTAAATTAGCATGCAGCTAATTGGAATATTAATTTTGCTCTTATCATTTAGTTAGATGAATAAATGGGTAGGGAGACCCATAAACCTCTTTTGTAGGAATAAAATCCCTCTTAAATGTGAAAAGGGATCATCTTCGTAGCTGGATAAAGCACCCTCATGTGTGAACAAGGGCTAATGCATGCAGACAAGGTCAAGTTTGACCAAGTCAACAATGTAGTTTTGGAGGGAGATTGATTGCATGATGGTGGAAACCCTAATGAGTGGGACCCAAGGTGAGAAGGCTCACATTGTTTATAAGGAAGAGGATGGAAGCCATAGGAGCTTATGTTATGGATTATTGATTTTGTGGTCTGCATGACTATTTGCATTCTTTAGATGTTTAGTTGAGATTGCTGTGCTATTTAGCACCGGGTGTTTCCAATCGAGAATCCCACCTCTCCCATTGAGGAGCTCTTGGAGGAGTCTTGTACTATCATTTCCACATTTCAGAATTCTGGCCAAGATTCAGTATTCAACTACAGTGCAGTTTCTATTCAGATTTGTGTTGTGTTGCAGGGTTTTGCAGTGGAGGGTTGAGAAACCCACTTTCTGAGCTAGTTTTCCATAGGAGGAAGGATTCCTTCTCTTGGGAGATCAGAAAGGAGGGTTCCTAGACATATTTCAGATATTTGGCATCAGGCCAACCTATCCCCATTGTTTACAACGCAGTTTCAGCTAGGAATTGTGTTATTTTAGTGAGTTGTTGTAGTGGGCAACCAAAAAATGGCCGAAAATCCAAAGTTAAAATCTGGCTAAACCACCTCTGGGTTTTTTGAGTAGAATCTGTGGTTGAAATCCTATATCATTCTGAGCATGCTAACGACATTCCACACATGGTTCTTTGACTCAAAAGTAGTAGTTTCCAATAGTAGCAATTTCCTCAGTAGTAGTGGTTTGCTTTCTATTGAAGGGATCATCCCTTCATTGAGAGAGTACTTTTGGAGGAGTTCTTTCAGATGTACATTAGATTCAGCCACATCCTTCTATGTGCTTCAGTTGCAGTGAATCTTCAGCCCTAAGGCTTTAGATCCACCATTCATACTTTGTGTATTTCCAGAAAACCTTCCCAGGTTCCCTTGGAAAGGTGTTTAGGAGGCTAGATATTCACTCCTAGAATTATTTGAGCTATACAACAACATATCTACATTGATGTATCTTTATGCAGCAACTTATGCCCTAAAACTGTGTTTTCATGGCTCATGGCACTTGTATGGCAGTGTTTTTACATGTATTGACATATTTTCTTAGAGGAGGCTTGTTTTCTATTGCTTGAGTGATTAGATCCTCAAGATATTGTGCTTATTATTTGCTGATATGTTTAATAAGATGGCTACACATTTGTCTCATATCATGGTGTGTTGATTAATTCAATGTTCTTTCCACTATTATGTTCATATATTTTTGTTTCCCCATTTGGGAATAATACAATGGTATCAGAGAATAATCTTGGCTCAGCCTGCGAGTTTCAGCCAATATGCTATAAAAAGATATTAGAATGACAGAAGAATGAGCTTTGTCTCATCACTTTTCAAATCCATGAAGAACCTCTCCAAGGAGGTTAAGAAGATGCAAGAGGAAAGATACAATGAGACCACTAGAGGGTTTCAAGAAGAGGGAAGTCCATATACTTCCTATTCTCAGAAGAAAGAACTAGTGTTGCAAAGAAATTCAAAGCAATACACTATGCCCTTTCCTTTTGAGGAAAAAGACAAGAAGCATGGAGAGGGAGGGCACTTGGAAGATGATATCCTAAGTGGATATCTGGAAGAATATAAGTCTCAACCTAGAGCTTTCAAGGAGACTCTAGCTCTTCCATAATTTATTCATCTTGGAGAAGAAAGGAGGCCTTGCAGCAATAGGAAAATGAAGGGCAATAGATTTATATTGTCTACTTTTGATGGGCTATCCACAAGTACATCAAGGGCTTGGGTAATGAAGCTAGATTCATTCTTCCTACTACATCCAGTAGTAGAAAGAGAGGTTGTTGAGATTACAGCACTGCACCTTGAAGGTGAAGCAAACATTTGGTGGTTCAACCATTTGAGTCATGCAAGAGTGAGTGCATTTGCAGATTTTACTCAAAGGTTGATCAAAAAATTTGACAAGAAGAAATTAGAGGAGGAGAAGCCTTCACCACAATTTGAGGAGACTTGTACCAGCACTGATACAACTATGGAAGAGCAGCCATGATCTTCAGCAGTTGGGGGAGCCATCACATTGGAGGAAGGAACCCTTGTAGCCATACAAGATGTTCCCAAGCTACACCAAGGTATGCATAAGTTTCCACTTTCTATTATTTCAACACATTTTATGGAGGGTGGTGGAAAAATGCCATTGCATGACCAAGGGTCAAAATATATTGTTGATTTGAAGCAACAAACTTTCACTGTGTTGTGCAGCCTTGGGTTGTTCAAGGAAGGGATAAACAATCCTCCTAACTATTCATTATTGAGACGCACACAACTCCGGGAGTTGGGGTGTGAATTTTTGGAGGATAAGATGAGCATTATACAACCCTATGAGGAGTTTTTACCTTCAGCATATTTGGATCCTTATGGATTCAATATGGTCATTGGTGAGGAGTCTTCATTGGGAGATCTCCAAGAGGTTGCATTTCAACATCCCATGAAATGCAAGAGTAGAAATATGATATGGGAGGATGGTATTACCATTGGAGGAATACCAAGGTGGAGCATGATAAGATACACCCACAGTTGGATGAGAGGGTGTGGATGGTAAGCAAGAGGGTGGTGAGTCACCTACATATATATGACACAGGGTAATAGTAGGCATGGCTGCGTTGGCTACTCTTTAAAGAGTTTGGCCATCATGTGACATATCCTTCTTCAAAGGGTATGTTGGTGGAGGGAACTTGGCAGGGAACTTACATCATATGGTAGCAAGGAGTTTGGGTGCATTGTGTTGATATGAAATTATTCATGTCAATCATCATATTTTCACCTCATGATTTGTATGATGGAGGTGTGAATGGGTAGCAAGAGCTATTGTTTCTTTGGCTACTCTTGGGAGAGTATGGGCAAAAAATTTCCCATACTTGGCATGATATTCAGGAGAAAGGGATGGCACAATAAAAGTGCAAAGAGGCTACCCTTTAGCATTGGAGGATCAGGAGGTACTTCCACATAGGAAGGAGACTCCCACACATAGCAGCATGATGGTGGATGACTTTGGCACATGACATGTCAAAGAATGGGGTCATGGAGTGGCAAGAGCCTTATCACTAAGTCCAACAATGTTGTCACTTGGGAGTATGCATCTATTGATGGAGTCTTCCAAGGGGAGTATGCATCCCTTCATTTTGCACACCTTTATGAGGAGATTCTCATGGGAGGGCTCATCTATGGACCTCACTTTCAGCCTACTCACAATTAATGGTAAGAAATGTATTTCTGTACTTATTGATCATTTCATGAAGTATTTGCATCTTCTCACCATCTATCTACAGTGTATTGTTCCACAAGGGGGCAAGATTATCTTTGGGTTTCATGGCCATTCTAGGACCAACATGTATGACAGAGATAACCCTTATTTGCATGAATTTGGGCAAATGTGGTTTTATTTTTGTTATGCTCAGCTGATTTATAATGCCATTTACTACCTCCTAGTAGATGAGCAAACATGCACAACTAACAAATTGTTGGGAGATAACTTGCCACGTGATGTTCTAAAACAGAAGTTGGTAAAATTGCACTATATCCACTGGAGAAACCATTGGTACCATCCAAATTTTAACATAACCTTCAACATTTTTCTAATTTGGATACCACACGGTGATGATGTACCATTCACTTTGTATGGGATGGATTGGGCTCATGAAACTAGAGGAGGGGTCTTTGGAGATCCAATTGCCCTTTTGTATCTTGAGGGAAACATTATTGCAGCCCAATATCATCAGCAACTCTACAATTTCCATAAGTGGAGAGAGAGATAGTGTGGGGTAGGCCATTTGGTCTACCATGGTCAGTTATGCAGCCCACCTACATTGCAGGAGCCAAAGGTGGAGGCGTATTTCTATGAGTTACCATTTTGGAGGGTGACTCATTTTGTATGGATGATAGCCTGGGGATGGGAGCTTCACATGGGAATGATGATTTCCAATATATTTCATATTCCATGCCTCAAGAAGGCCTTTAGACAACATATTTTTTCCTCCATGGGTATTTCACTTTTTCATGATGATAGCTATTTGGGATTGTCACCAAAAGCTAACTTGCATACTTGGGAGGAGTAATTTGGAGATTTAATGATGAGACAACATCTTGTTCCTTGGAGGAGATTATCATATGAGGATGCTACTTGAGGAGGAGAGGAGGCTTTTCAGTTCTATCCTTGCAGTTGCTTGAGGACAAACAACATTTGGGAGGGGAGGACTGCAATAATCCTAAATTAGCATGCAGCTAATTGGAATATTAATTTTGCTCTTATAATTTAGTTAGATGAATAAATGGGTAGGGAGACCCATAAACCTCTTTTGTAGGAATAAAATCCCTCTTAAATGTGAAAAGTGATCATCTTCATAGCTGGGTAGAGCACCCTCATGTGTGAACAAGGGCTAATGCATGTGGACAAGGTCAAGTTTGACCAAGTCAACAACGCAGTTTTGGAGGGAGATTGATTGCATGATGGTGGAAAACCTAATGAGTGGGACCCAGGGTGAGAAGGCTCACATTTTTTATAAGGAAGGCGATGGCATCCATAGGAGTTTATGTTATGGATTATTGATTTTGTGGTCTGCATGACTATTTGCATTCTTCAACTGTTTAGTTGAGATTGTTGTGTTGTTTAGCACCGGGTGTTCCCGATCGGGAATCCCACCTCTTCCATTGAGGAGCTCTTGGAGGAGTCTTGTACTATCATTTCCAATTTTTTTCATTCTAGCCAAGCTTCAGTATTCAGCTACAATGTAGTTTCTGTTCAGATTTGTGTTGTGTTGTAGGGTGTTGTAGTGGAGGGTTGAGAAACCCACTTTCTGAGCTAGTTTTCCATAGGAGGAAGGATTCCTTCTCTTGGGAGATCAGAAAGGAGGGTTCTTGGGCATATTTAAGATATTTTTCATTATGCCAACCTATCCCCATCATTTAAAATGTATTTTTAGTTGGGAATTGCGTTATTTTAGTGAGTTGTTGCAGTGGGCAGCCAAAAAATCGCTGAAAATCCAAATTTAAAATTTGGCTAAACCATTTGTGGATTTTTCTGGGTTTTTTGAGTAGAATCCGTGATTAAAATCCCAGATCATTCTAAGCATGGTAACAGCCTTCCACACATGGTTCTTTTCCTCAGAAGTAGTAGTTTCCAACTACAACAATTTCCTCAGCAGCAGTGGTTTGCTTTCTGTTGAAGGGATCATCCCTTTATTGAGAGAGTATTTTTGGAGGAGTTATTTCATATATACATTAGATTCAGCCACATCCTTCTATGTGCTTCAGTTGCAGTGAATCTTCAGCCCTAGGGCTTTAGATCCACCATTCATACTTTGTGTATTTCTGGAAAACCTTCCCGGGTTCTCTTGGAAAGGTGTTTAGTAGGCTAGATCTCCACTCCTAGCATTATTTGAGCTATACAAGAACATATCTACATTGATGTATCTTTATGCAAACAATTTATGCCCTAAAACTGCACTGTCATGGCTCATGGAACTTATATGGCACTGTTTTTACGTGTATTGACATATTTGCTTAGAGGAAGTCTATTTTATATTACTTGAGTAATTATATCCTCAAGATCTTGTGTCTATTATTTGTTAATATGTTTAATAAGATGGCTGTACATTTGTCTCATATCATGGTGTATTGATTAATTCACTGTTCTTTCCACTATTGTGTTCATATATTGTTGCTTCCCCATTTGGGAATATTACATATTATTTTATAATTTCCTTAGGAAACCCATTTTAGACCTCAAAATTCCCTTAATGGGAGGGGATGGGATCCATTATGGTAGGAGTTTGATCCCATATCCTCACAAATTGGAAATATACCTTCAGGAGGCTTTTAGAATGGGAACTTTGTAACCTTTTATTTTTTACCCAGGTAAGAATGTCATCACACTTTTAATGAAGATAAGTTTTGAAAACATCACAACACTTTTATTATGCAAGGACCATGACATCACATGTTGTAATATTGGCATCTACCACGATCTCAAAAAATAGGGTTTTTAAGGTATGCAATCTAGGATTCATATAATTTATGGAGACATATTTTTTCCACCTTTCTCAGGGATTGATGACAACAATTCTTCAAATGGTGAAAAATAAGAATTTGACATCATTTGTAAGGATGTGACAAATTTATGTGTAAGATATTTCCCCCTAAAGTACAAAGTTATAAAAGGTATAATGACCAAAGTGCTTTATCATGCAAAGGTTCGAATCAAGGAACAACTAGTCAAAAAAATGCAAATCAACAATCAAGAGTTTACAATACAATATCCTCATATGATCATCTTTGAGGTATTAATTCCCATACTCATAATATAAATAACTCTAAGCATAAGTATGGAAATGTACAATGATCCATGTCAATAAAATGAAGTCACGACTACCAAATATATGTCATGAATCCATGCTCAGAAACTTAGTATGAACACAACCACCATACATACATCGTGTATCTATGTCATTGTCATGAATACTCAAAACTCCACATAACCTGGATGTATCAAACAAGATCTAGGTTCTTCATCTCTATCTATCTGTGGTACAAATCTAACCATGTGAATAAATGTCTTGAAGTTGAACATGGAAAAAACCATTTGATTACCGATCAATGATGAAAATCGTTAACAAATGTAAGAGAAACCATCAATAATGACAATGAATCTCAAGGTACTCTAGTACAATCGATGGGGTGTGAATAGGTGATCTGAATTCAAACATGCCGAAAATGGAAATAATAAATCTTGGAAATGGCATCAAGAAGGATTTTAGTTTAAATTTCCCTTGATTAAATAAGAATAAAATTGCAATTCCACATCACATGACAACTTGTAAGAGTTAACTAAGTTAGGATGACTTATTTGGTTCAATTAATTCAAATTGAGGGTCAAACTAGAGGCATGTAGAGTGTCTCCTACATTATAGGAGCCTTGGTTGAGTTTATTTAGAGTTGTAATTAATTAAATTAGTTTATATGATTTAAAGTCAGTTTTGCTAGTTCTAATTGATGGAGGAACTGGAGAGAGGTAAAAGTGTGAAAATTAGATTTAATTCACATGCAATGATCAAACAAATAACTGATAATTCACTCATAAATAACTCATATATGTTAGTTCTGAGAAAGACCCAGCTGATATTGGTGTTCAAGGGAAATGTACTATGAGTTGTATAATTATTCGAATTGTACAGGTGGTGCATGTAGTCAGAGGAAGGCCCCTACTGGATTGACAGTATGGATTTGGAATTTCCCTAATTAATAGGGCCTAGTTACCATATGAAGATGCACTAGGAAATAGGGACTTGGGAAAGCCATAAATTGGTTAAGTATTGAACTAGGCTTGTCTAGGAATCATTGAGACAGATAGAGATAGTGCAGAGGTTTCTCAGCTTAGAGAAAAGAATTGTAATATTCTCATATTTTTTGGCTTATGAAATATAAGATAGAGGGGTTTTTTAACTGAGGATTTCCCCATATAAATTCTGAGAAAGATCCAGTTGAGCTTTGAGTTCAAGGGAAATGTACTATCAGTTGTATAATTATCTGAATTATATAGGTGGTACATGTAGTCATAGGAAGGCCCATAATGGATTTCTCAACATGGATTGGAAATTTCCCTAATTAGTAGGGCCTAATTACCCAAGGAAACTGCACTAGGAAATAGGGACTTGGGAAAGCCAAAAATTAGTTAAGTATTGAACCGGGCTTGACTAGGAATCATTGAGACATATAGAGATAGTGCAGAGGTTTCTCAACTTGGAGAAAAGAATTGTAATCTTCTCGTATTCTTTTGCTTATGTAATACACAGATAGTGGGGTTTTTTAGCCGAGGATTTCCCCAGATAAGTATTTGTGTTGTGCGATTGAAATTATTTCTCTTTCATGTTTTGTGATTTCAAGATCTATATTGGTTTTCGAAATTGGTAGAGTAGATTCAATTATAATTTTTTAGTGTATTACAATAATCAGTTTATATACGTGTATTTTCTATAAAACATCCATAGAATCATTCAATTGAAGTTCAATGATGTAAACATGTCATCAAAATTGAGGAGACCTGCCATTGAGGCATGCAAGTTCCAAGGTACTCAAAGGGTTTCTAAATTAACTTCCTATATAATGTGCTAAAGTTGAGAGGAAGTGATCCATCGCAGGAGGACCTTAACATATCCCTCATAAATGACATGAAATAGGTTTCAATATTTGAAGAACAAAATAGGAGTGATTCGGGACTGAATTAAGGATGGTCGATGTAACAACCCTTGGTTGATTTCCTATGTAAATAAAATAAGACCATGGTCATGTGACACGTATTCCAAGTTGAATGATGCGAAAAACATAGTGATGGGAAATTGTGAATTGGAATTGGCAAAGGAAAAGAGGCATTAATAGACATTTAATTATAAAAATAAATGAAAATAGGAGAAAAGGGATATAAAGAGACACAAATTTGCATGATAGGGAAATAGAAGGAAAAAAGAAGGAAAATGAAGAAAATAGAGGCCTCAATGATAAAACGCTTCTGAGGATCAGTTCATAACTTTTTGTTGGTTTAGATTTTTGACAAATTTTTGTTGGAGATATTTTTCATTCTCTCTCTCATACTCCTACACACTTAGATAATTCTTGGAGCATGCTTGGAGAAATCTAGTATTCACTTGGATTGGAGAAAGAAGGAAAAGGAAAGAAAGGAAGCACAAGGAGACAATGGGATCAAAAACTAAAACTTGATTGATTTGCAGGTAACAAGTTGTATGTATGATCTCCTTGTTGATTTTTGGATGCATGGTATATGCATGTGATTATTTGGTTATATGTTATCATTGGCGTGGATTTTTTTCTGGATTGACAGTGGTTTCAACCTTGCCTTGCCATTTCTTAGATGGCCATGGTGATTTGAGTTTCCCACTTGATTTTTTTGTTGGTTCTCATGTTTTCCCTATGGCCGTGGGTTGGAAAAAACACTTTGGAAGACTTGGAATGACTTGGGTTGAGTTATTATTCCTGGAGCCTAGGTTGGGACAAACACTCTGGTGTGCTTGGTGGGTTGAGTTACTAGTCCCAGGAGCTGGGTTGGACAAATTATCTGGAGCCTTGTGACAACTGTGGGTTGAGTTATTAGTTCTTAGAGCCCTAGAAAACTTGGGTACAAACTGATCTAGTTATGGTTAGTGATTTTTGGACCGTAGAGGTGGAATCGCTATGGCTGAGATGGTTTGGCCTCTAGAAGCCCTGTATGGTTCTATTTTGGTTTTACCCTTATGATCCCACATTCATGCTTGGTATATGGCATAAGGGTGATTGGTTGAAAGAGAGATTTGTCTTAGCCCAATCTATGGTCGGGTGGTAAGTGGAAGTTCTTGACTTGGTTGGCATTTCCATATGTTAATAAGAGATAATTTCCTATTGTGATCAATGAATATATGTGTTGATTATGATGGTTATCTTATGGCTTCTTTTCCATGGTTTCTATTATGGTTATATGTTGGTTATGTGATGTATTTTATCTATGGCTCCTTAGATTTTTCGCTAATTTAATGAATGGTTGATGAATGCATGTACTAATAGGCTTTATTGCAACTATGTGGAGAGGGTATAGAGCCTTCTTGACGATTATCAGGTGAATTTCAAACTCTTATGATCATATATACATTCATTAACCTGTAGATCCTATTTTATCCATGTGTTTGACGAAATTCCCGTTATGGATTAGGAATATAGGGGTTGAGTTCTTTCTTTCGTTTCATTATTTGGGATTTTCATTAGGTAAATTATCATCTTGAAAAGTTTCAAGGGGCAGTGGTCTAGAGGCTGGCCTGAAAAGGTGGCATAGATCCCAAGACCACATGCTCAGAATTGAATATTTTTGGGTCACAACTGTATGGAAGCATTTTTATGCATGTGGTTCAAGGCCTATAACCACACCCTTTCCTTGTTATGAATTCTTTTGGGGTGTTAGGTCAGAGAAAAATAGATCTAGCTCAAGGATTGGTCACTTGGGGTGGTCCTTTGGCCCTTAAGTGTCCTGTAGCCTTATGAGATATTTTTGAATTGTCATTTTGTCGGCCCCACTTCCATAATAGGAGCTTGGAGGTCGGAACATGTCATAGTAGCTCTTTGTCTCATATTTAAATTTGTATGCAAGTCTATCTAGGTAAGTACGAGAGGGAGTGTTATATATAGTATCATATATTCCAAGTTAAAAAAATCAGACTGGCATGCATGTCAGTTGTTGTATGTTCATCATGCATGCATGTTGATTAATTCTTTTCATGGTTATGGTTATCATGCTTGAGGTCCTATTATGTAGTTAGAGTTATCATGCATGATGTTGATATGCTGATATGATTATGTATATAAATATATCATGCTAATATGGACTACTTTGTGTAGATGAGATAATATCCCCTGACGTTCACTAAGGTATGAATTGATTATGTTCTATCATTTTATCTAACATGTCATGTTTGTAGGAGATGGAAGATAAAAAATGACTAGCAGAATGGTGGACTACAATTCACATGACTCTCCTTACAAATCAAATGAGTAGCAAGGAGATGAGTATTCTCCTGAAATACTAGATACACTGAGAAGTTTGAGGGAAAAAAATAAGGAGTTGCAAGGTAGACAATAGCAGGTTAATTGAGGAACATGAAAATATTTCTAGAGCACAAGAAAATCAAGCGAAAGTTGATGCAATGATACTTCAAAGTATTTTAGATTTGCAGAGACAAGGACCACTAAGAATCTTTCATGGAAAAGAGGAAAGGACTAATCAAGCATATGGTAGCAGGTCTCGATTAGGACACAGGTTGGATAGAGACGACACAGTCAAAGGTGGTAGATTCTTGGATACACTTAAAAATAGGGGTAGTGATCACGGATTTCATTCTTGTTCTGATTCTAAGAGACATCATCTTCATCACCGTCATCATCCTTATTGGAGTGAGAAGAATTATTTTCCATAATATTTAAAGAAATCCAAGCCTCCTACAGTCGATGGAGAGATGAAGGGGTCACAAGATGCAGAAGAATGGTTGATGGGAATGAGGAAGTGACTCAAATTGAATTATTATTCAAAGAACATAAAAGCCAAGATAACTACTTTTAGTCTTAAAAGGAAAACAAATATTTTTTGGGAATATGTGAAGAACGTTAGAGGCATTAAAGAAGAGGAGTTGGTTTGGGATGAGTTCAAGAAAATTTTCAGGAAGAAGTACTTGACAGAGAGGTACTATGACGATAGAGCAAAAGGAAAGGAAGGAAGCACAAGGGGACAATATGATCAACCACTACAACTAGATTGCTTTAAAGGTAATAGGTTGTATGTATGATCTCCTTGTTTATTTTTTGGATGCATGATGTATGCATGTAATTATCTGGTTATGTGATATCATTGGCATGGAGGATTGCCTAGATTGACGATGGTTTCAACTTTGTCTTATCATTTCCTAGATAACCATGGTGTTGAGGGTTTTCCCACATGATTGTTTTTATTATTGGTGCTCATGTTACCTATGTCTGTGGGTTGGAACTGTTAGCCCAGGTATGTCATTGATCAAGTAACTCTTTCAATTTTTTTCCATAAATTCATAGGTCAATTCTTTTTACTTTTTCGAACCAATTCTTAGAAAATAATTTTGGTCACTGAAGAGGTATAAATCATGTTTGTTGCTCCTTCATTTCATTCATCACCACCATCATTTTCAAATCATCTCCATCATCAGTTTCAAGGTCATCATCTCCATCATCATCATTTAAGAGGTCTAGGGTTAGGTCACTCCATTTCATATAGGTGATTGTCTAGGTTCATCTCTTCCTTTGAAAAATCTTCAAATTTTCACTTAAAACAAAGCAACAACCCTCCATTCCACTCATAAAACCGTAGTGAAGGAGCTATCTTGTTTATGAAATGAAATAAAGACCACTTGTCTTGTTTCATATGATTCAAGTTTCAAAAAATGTAAAAGTGACTCATTCATGTCTCACTGTTTCATGAAAAATTGAAGAATTTTGTCTCACTGTCTCATTTAAGGACCAAAAAGTCATCTTGATTGTTATAGCTTCAAAAGAGGTCATTTTGACTCACTGTCCCAGTCAAATTCAAAGGGAATCATTTCGAATCTCAAAGACACCTTATCTTATTTTAAAAGAGTCATTTCCAAATGTGAAAGTTCAGAGGTGTGAAATTTCAAAGGTTTTAAGAAAAGAAGTATTGTTGTCTTATTTTAAAGGAGAATTTTGTCTCATTGTCTCATTTAAATGTTTATAAAGTCACCTCAAGTGTCAAAGAGTTAAAAAGAGGTTCATTCTGCCCTCATATCTCATTCGAAGGTGTAAAAAAAGCCATTTTTAAGTTCAAAAAGTTCAAAAATGTTATTTTAAGTGTTAAAGGGAAAAGGTAAAGGGTCATCTTCAGCTTATAAAAGAAAACGAAACTTAATTTTATTCATTTTTACCCTTTTCATGTAGGTGAGAGCAACTCTTCACCTCACTTACCTTCCATAGTATCTAAATTCCAAAATCCAAGGCTCAAATTCACTTAAAAACCCTTTTTTTACACTTCTTTGAGCTCGTGTTATGATTTTGGCTTAGTTTTTACGCTTCTAGGTGAATCTGTTATGTTTCTAGGTGAAGCTATTACACTTCTGTGCCTTAGTGATACACATTTACCACTGTTGTTACGCTTCTGGAAAAGAAGTAGTTTGTGGTTTTTGGCTTCGGAAACCTCGAAATCAACTTAAATCTTAGCTCCTTTACTTTGTGTAGCCTCATAGAAGGTAAGTCTCCATTCTCATGCTAGTGTTTGGTTGAATTTTGAAGCCTTGAAAGCATTTCATGCTCTTTTAATATTTCCCCCATATTTTTCACTGCCCGTACATAAAAAAATTATTATGATAAACCCTGACCTATCCGTTTGACCTAAAACATTACCCCATCACATAAACTATATCCATACATCCCATATGTAATATCCCCATACTCTTGTCACCAACAACATACTCTTGTCACCCAACACCAACACCACTACCCCCTACCATGTTTTATACAGGTAAACCCTAACTCCAGCTATACCATGATAGCATCCAACATGAAAACTTGGCATTGATTGTGTTTTGAGGTTTTGACTACCTTACACCCATCCATTTTCCCTTATTCCACATGCACTTTGGAGATAAGGTTCCATAATCCTCATTGAATTTTTATCAAAATTTTTTAATTAGCTCCATGGCCCTAAAACACCAAAAACACTTTTTCAATAGTTATTCTCATAGTCTAAAAATGAGAATATCCTGTGTTTTGAGGTTTTGACCACCCTAAACTTACTCATTTCTCTCCATTCCACTTTCATTATGGAGCTAAGAAACTACCCTATCCACTCAATTTTTCTCAGAATTTTTACTTAACCCCATGACCCCCATTTCATCTTACCAACTTACCCTACTATTGCACAAGAAATTCTCACAGTCAAAATTGGGAATTTCATGTGTTTTAGGAGTTTTGACACCTTCCTGGCACTCATACCTCATTCCACCTACAACTTGAAGCTAACACACAATAAAACCTACTAAATTTTTTCTAGAATTTTTCTCAGCTTCAAGACCCTTCATTCCATCCACTAAATTCACTTTTTCTTACACTCTATTTTTCCAAATTTCCATTCGTTCACTCATTCCTCCAAAACATTAGGGTTTTCATCCTTTCAGTGATAAAAAAGATGGAGAGTGAGAAGAAGATATATAAGGGAGGCTACCATTCCAGGTTTTAGCCAACTCAGACTCATGGCATCATTTTTAGAGCTTCGTGGTCATTTGTCATAGTTTACATTGCACACAGGGACAATTTGGATTCAAAATCCGTTTCTTAAGTAATGGAGATGAATTTTACGTGAAAGAGGTTTTTGTCAATAATAGGAAAAAGAACAAAAACCTCCTTCAATTTATTCATAGGTGATATGGTTTGAGAGAAATTCCAACAATACATTTTCTCCAGGTCATTTTCTTCAATTCTGGACAAGTTGTCTTCAAATCAACTTTTCAGGGGTTTGGAATAGGGATGTGCAATGCTTAATGACTCCATTGTGTAGCAGACATCCTAATATTTCCAACCATACCACTTTCAACCCAAAATAACTCTAGGAAGACCTCCAAAATCCCTCTCAAATGGATTTTTACGCTTCTGGAACACTCCCTTACACTTTTGGAGTAACTTTGGGAGAGTGAACTTTTGGAGGCCTTCCCGTGGGTCATTTTACAAAATTCAAGATGTTATGGAAACCAGACACACAGGTCTAGTTGACCGTTCTTTCAGAATTGGATTTTTTAATTCTAAAAGTGCATAAAAAGTGCTTCCAAATTTTTGTTATGCTTCTGCAAATTGTTTTTTTTTTTTAAATCTTCTGTCAGAATTGTCACAAATCAGCATTGGATTCCCCAGGACACTTGTCAAGCTAAAAAATGGTCACAAATTCGAGGAAATTCTATCCTATGAGTTTTTAGTAGATTTATTGGGTTGGTTTTGGCTTCCTTTCATGATGGAATATGTAATTAATTTAAGGGACACACACTCCTAGTTTATGGCTAAAATTCAGGGAATGGTTTCTAACCTCCCTAGAAACTAGGAAATGACTCATATTTTGCATTTATGATCCATTTTGGATGGGATTTCGACCTGATGAGGTTTCATAGTCTATATTTTCTATAAGTATAATGTCTTTAGTCTTTTTTTGGGTTGGATAGTCTCATATTTTGTAGTGGATCTCTTGTAACCAGCTTGTGGAATGAAATCAGAGACAAATTTACACGAATTGTGTTGAGATGTTTGTGGTATGATTTGGAACATTTTTGTTTCTCATGTTTTCTTATTATATTATGATTAATACCATGTCCACTTCTTCATATATGTCTATATTGTAAGTTTGAGAGCAGAATTCATGTTTATGCATGCTTTGTTTTAGACAAGATTCACCATATTATGTTTATTTTCTTCTTAATTGAATGAATTCATTTCAATGATGATTCAAAATCTAATTCATCTTTATCCTATACTCAATGATTGATTAATATGTTTCCAAAATACCTATCTTACCTCACACACTCTCTGTGGGTTCACCTCAAATTTCAGACCTAAAAACCTCATTTATAGTCCATTCACCAACTTTCCTATCCAGCATTCAAAACATCAATTTTTTTTTACTTATTTAAGCTTACATATCTAGCCTAAAATATTATTATACTCAACCATTAATTTGACTGTTTAAAGTGACAAAGAGAGAGTCCTCTTTGGTCCAGGTAGGGATAGCTACCTGACCTATAGTTTGGTTTGTGGTTTCCTTTCTCCAATCCTACTGTCAACCTTGGGAAGTGGGGGAGAGTGATAATAAGAACAAGTGCTCTCGAAGCCATGGAAAAACTTGGGTTGAGGTACTAATCCTGGAGCCTAAGTTGGGATAAACTCTCTGAAACCCTTGGTGGGTTGAGTTACTAGTCCTTGGAGTCGGGTTGGACAAACGCTTTGGATCCCTGCAAGGCTGTGCGCTGAGTTACTAGTTCCTAGAGCCTTGGACAACTTGGGTAGAGGCCGATATGGCTATGGTTAATGATGTCCAACCGTGGATGTGGAATCACTATGATTGAGGGTTGAGGTGGTTTGGCCTTTGCAATCCCTATTTATTTATGTCTCAGTTTAATCCATGAGATACCACATTCATGCTTGGAATATGGCACTTGGGTGACTGACTGAATGAAATATTTGGTTCAACCAAATCTATGGTCGGGTGGTACATGGAAGTCCTGACTTGGTTGGTATTTTCACATATTAATAAGATATATTCATCTACTATGATTCATGTATACTTGTAGTGATTATGTTGGTGCTAATATGACTAAGTTTCCATGGTTCCTATGCTTGTTATTTTCTAGTTATATGTTGGTTATATGGTGTGTACCATTTATAAATTTTGTCATGAATATTTTAGCTATTTATTTTTTGATTATGTATGGACTAATAAGTGTTGTTGAAACCATGTGGAGAGGGAATAAATCCTTCTTTATGATTCTTAGAATAATCACAGACTCTTATGATCATATATGCATTCATGACCTATAGCTTACATGTTTTCTATGTGTTTGATGAAATTTATAGTTTGTTCTAGGAAATCTAGGTCAAGTTTCTGATATGAGATTTAATGTTTAGCTTTGTTTCCATGTTAATTATGATTCTGGAAAGCTTCAGGAAATTTCGGGAAGTGGTCTAGAGGAAACAATGAAAATGTGGTACAAAATCTAGAACCACATGCTCAGAATCAAATATTTTAGTTCATAACTGCTGGCATCTAGGATTATGAGTATGGTTATAGCCTCATAAACACATGCTTGTATTGTTGTGGGTGCGATTTTGGGCCCATTTGCAGAGAAAAAGGGTTTCAGGTAAGGGTTTTGTCACTTGGGGTGGTTGTTCATCCTTCAAGTGACCTATAGCCCTTGTAGGATGTCAATATGTGGTTGGCCCCACTTCCTTAATTTTAACTAGGAAGTCATGTCATTTCATAGTAACTATTCGTCTCATGTTTACCTTGGTAGGTCGGTGACCTTGGGTAAATGTAGGAGGGATGGTTACAAGCTCCTTTGGGTGCACCCATTTTGTTTGTGAAGAATAAATATGGTACTCTCAGGTTGTGCATTGATTATAAATAACTAAATAAGGTGATGATCAAGAACATGTAGCCATTACCGAGGATTGATGATTTGTTTTATCCATTGAAGGGAGCATCAATGTTCTAAAATATTGATTTGAGATTTGGATATCATCAGGCGAGCATTAAAGAAGAGGACATCTACAAGATTTCATTCTATACCAGGTATGAAAATTTGGAGTTTGTGGTGGTTCCTTTCGGTCTTACTAATGCTCTAACTACTTTCATGTGTTTAATGAATAATATGTTGCGTCCCTATTTGGACAAGTTTGTGATAGTTTTTATTGATGACATATTGATATATTCTAAGAAAGATGATGTACATATAGAACACTTGGAAACAATGTTGAGATTGTTGAGAGAGCATCAATTGTATTCCAAGCTTAGCAAGTGCACTTTCTTTTAGGATGAAGTTCATTACTTGGGACATGTTGTTTCCAAGGAAGGCATAGTAAATTAAACTTAATAATGTAGGATTTTTCTGGGAAAGAGAGCTGAGTCACTTGGTGATGTGGCTCTATCTGGTTTCTCCTTTTCTTCACGTGGTCTATTCCTTTTTGTTTTATTTATCAATTTCAAAGAAATCGACAAATAACTTATAAACAGCTCTCGAATGTTTATATTATATTTCCCAGCTTATACATATATCTCCGAACTTTATAACCAATGGTTAACCCTTCACACTTTACATGTATACCCAACGCGCTGTTTAGCAAATACTATGTAATAAACCTTCGGACCTTATATTAATACTCCATGCTTTGGAAACAAAACTTTATAATAGAGCTTTTGCTCCGGGCCCACCTATATATATATGTATCAATAACCAATCAAATGCGTGCACCGTACCTCTTTTATCGTCCGCGCACCTTGGTTATCGTTCGTGCATCTTCGTCAGCCGAACACTGTCCGATGGCTCTTGCCCAGATCAACGGTTTTGGGCAATATCGCTCGGCGTCCTGGTGCGAGGGATAACGGGCGATGGCACAGGTTAACTGGTGGTTTTACGGGGTCCGCCTCGCCACGTGTCAACAGGTCTATGGAATCGCTCGTCGACCGGAGAATACCGCCTATACGCCAAAGGTGGTGCGATATGGGCAACCCACTTTTCAAAACCAGTCGCGGTTTTGCTACAGTGATCGACCAGGGTAATTGCGGGGTTATGTTATTCCTTTGTTCATTTAACTCGCATCCAGACTACGGTTCCAGTTCGAAAACAACGCCTCTATTTCTTTACGAAGCGGGAAATCTAGCTATCCAACATTGTCACTGCCACACTTCTTCTGCACAAACTCGCCTGCGGGTAGCGCGGATTTAACAGAGTTTATTCGAATAAATTAAGGGAATTCAAGGACAGAGAATGGAATTACCATTACACAATTGCATCGCAGTTAACCAATTCTTCACAATTATAAATGCAGGCAGTTTGGAAATCAACAAGACTTGATTTTTTATTCAACCGGAAGCAATTGTTCCATACACAGAGTTCATTGCATAAATCTCTCTTTTTCCCTCTTGCTCTCTCCTCTCTTTTCTACATCCGAGGGATTACAATTTTATACAATAACATTTGACTCTTCGGTTCCTCTGAGAGGACCGTTTTAGGAAATCAACAACCTAATTAAAATAATTCAACTAACTGGGATATGACAGCTAGACTAACTGAACTATTCGACTTCTACGACTCTAACTGATCTAATAATACAATCAGCTAAGGTATTGACACCTAGCTGTAACAACTCGACTGTTTTCAAACCCTCCTAGCCACAACATGTGGACAAAACTCTATTCTTTGGCAAGTGTCTAATCTGCATCGAGACTCCAGAAACAATCTTCTTCATGGGCTCTGTCATGAGCTCCCACTAATCTGCCTATCTTCGCAACATTTCTTTAGTCATCAGTGGCATCTTCCTCTGGCTTGTCCTTCCATTTGATCAAGTACTGAAAGTACTCTTGTCCTATGGTCCTTATGAATGGTATTTTATCCAATATCTTCTCTAGTTGCAATGGTTGCTTTGGAGGTAGCTACTCCTTCCACTCAATCTGTTCCTTGTCTGCTGATCTTTCTTCTGCACCATCATCCTCATACTTGTATATATTTTCAACATTAAAAATGGGAGATATTCCAACATCGGGAGGTAATTCAATCTCATAAGCATTTTCAGAAAACTTCCTAAGTATCTTGCATGGCCCAATATTTTTGAACTTCAATTTGTTATACTGCTTCTTTGGGAATCTCTCCTTTCTCAAGTGTGCCAAAACAAAATCTCCTACTTCAAAATGAACTTATTTTGTTTAAGTCTGCCTCTGCTTTTGTGATGTCTTTGTTGCCTTGTGATTGGCGATTCACTTGTTTCATGTGTGGCTGGATCTGGAAACAAGTTCTCTTATCTGCCTTCTAGCTACGCACTCCCGATTTCTGCCTACGATATTCCTCGGGTGCATTCCATAAACAATATGAAATGGACTCACGCCTGTGCTCTGTTTGGTGAGTCATTATGCGCCCTTTCTTGCCCTGGGAAAAATATGATCCCACTACTTGGGATGCTCTCCTGCAAGACTTCTCAACAAATTTCCCAGACTCCTATTCACAACCTCAATTTCTCCATCAGTCTGAGGATGATAAGCTGAGCTGAAACTTAAGTTGGTACCAAGTTTCTTCCACAGTGTCCTCCAAAATTTCCACACAAATTTGGTGTCTCTGTCTGAAACGATACTCTTGGGCAGCCCATGCAATCTAACAACTTCCTTGAAGAACAAGTTAGCAACATGGGTGGCATCACTAGTTTTATAACATGGAATAAAATGTGTCATTTTGGAGAATCGGTCCACCACAACAAAGACTGCATCATTCCCTCTCCGAGTTTTGGGCAATCCTAGAACAAAATCCATACTCACCATGTCCCAAGGCCTATCTAGAATAGGTAAGGGAGTGTACAATCCTGCATTCTGGCTTCTTCCTTTAGCATATTGAAAAATCTTGCAATTCTTCACAAACTTATCCACTTATGTTATCATCTTGGGCCAGAAATAAAAGTGACTCAGCTGCTCATAAGTCTTGTCAGTACCAAAGTGTCCAGCAAGTCCCCCACTAAGCTTCTCTTTGATCAAATTTTCTCTCATGGAAAATTTTGGTACACACAGTTGGCTTCTTCTAAATAGTAAGTCCTCCTGGAGGAAATAATCCAGCCACTGGCTTCTATCTGTTAAAACAGGGTTACTACATGCCTCAAATGCTTCTCTAAAATCTGGGTCTGTTTTATACAATTCCTTGAGAAAATCAAATCCTGCAACTTCAAAATTAGTTTCTTGAACAAGCATGTGCCTCCTAATCAAAGCATCAGCTACTTTATTGGCTTGGCCATTGATATGTTTCAAAACAAAATTAAAACTTTGGAGATACTCAACCCATTTATCTTGCTTATGTTTCAACTTGGGCTGCTGTACAATATACTGCAAAGCATGCTTGTCAGAATATAATACAAATTCCCTGGACATCAAATAATGCCTCCACTTCTTCAGTGCCTGAACAATTGCATAGAATTACTTCTCATAAGAGGAATACTTTCTTCTAGTGTCATTCAACTTCTCACTGAAATATGCCACAGGCCTATCATCCTGACTCAACACAGCTCCAATGGCCTCTCCACTGGCATCACATTTTACTTTAAATGGTTTATTAAAATCAGGCAGAATCAAAACAAGCTTCTCTGTTATCTTTTGTTTCAAAAGTTTGAAGTTTCTTTCTGCTTCAGTAGTCCACTTAAATGGCTATTTTCTCTTCTTTATTGTCTCAATTATGGTTGCATTAATCTTACCGAAGTTTCTTATAAACTTCCTGTAAAAACTAGCAAGTCCATGGAAACTTCTTACCTCAAAGACATTCCTGGGTGAAGGCCACTCCACAATTGCCTTAACCTTTTCTGGGTCCATCTTCAATCCTTCTGCAGAAACAACAAAACCCAAATACACCAACTCTTCCTTCATGAATGAGAATTTCTTCAAATTTATCAGCAGTTTCTCTTGGTGCAGCTTCTTCAAGACATGATTAAGATGCCTTAAATGTTCTTCTCTAGTTCTGCTGAAAACTAATATATCATCCAGATACACTATCACAAATTTACCAATGAATTCTTTCAATACTTCATTCATAAGTCTCATAAAAGTGCTTGGTGCATTTGACAACCCAAAAGGCATTACCATCCATTCATATAGTCCTTCATTTGTTTTAAAGGCAGTTTTCCACTCATCACCCTCTCTTATTCTAATCTGATGGTATCCAATTTTTAAATCTATCTTTGAGAAATATTTAGCACCACTCAAATAGTCCATCAAATCCTCAACTCTGGGCAAAGGGAATCTGTACCTGATTGTGATCTTATTGATTTCTCTAGAATCAGTACACATTCTCCAGCCTCCATCTTTCTTTGGGCTCAATACTGCTGGTACTGCACATGGACTCAAACTTTCTCTAATCAACCCCTTGTCCACCAATTCCTGTACTTGTCTCCTAATTTCCTCATTTTCCTTGGGAGTCATTCTGTAGGCTGCCTTATTTGGCAGATTTGAACCAGGGATAAAATCTATCTGATGGCTGATCTTTCTCACAGGTGGCAGCTCATTAGGTAAATCATCCACAACGATGTCACAGTAATTGTCTAACATCTCTTGTATCTCTACTGGTAAATCAGAAATCTTTGTAGAAGTAAGAACTACTTTAGGCTTGCAAACTAAAGCAAAGCTTACCTCTTCTTCTTCTATCTGCTGCAGATATTCCTTCCCGCTCAGCAACAAGGTCTTTGGATCAATCACTCTACTGGATGGCTCTCCTTCTTCCATGGGAATCAACGTATGATGTACCCCATCTTTGAAGAACTTGTAAGTGTTCTTCTTGCCATCATGCACTGCTGCTCTGTCAAACTGCCAAGGTCTACCTAGCAGTATATGACACACATCCATGGGCATTACATCACACGGGACCTTATCTTTATATTTTCCCATTTGCAGCTCTATCTCACACTGTTCTTTCACAACCAGCTGATGTCCTTTATGCAGCCAGGACACCCTGTAGGGAGTTGGATGCTCCCTTGTCTTCAACTTCAACTTTTCTATTACCTCAGTGGAAACCAGATTGTCTGTGCTGCCACTATCAATGACTAGTTGGCAGCATTTCCCTTGGACTTTGCATATGCTCCTAAACAAAGTCTTCCTTTGTGCAGGCTCAGTGACCTCTTTGGCTTGCTTCAACAGGACCTTATTTACCACCAAGGATTCTCCCCTCTCTGGAAGAATTTCTTCTTCAATTTCTGCCTCTTCTCCAGCCTGGGCAACAACAGCATTCCTTGGACCAACACCCACATTCTCTGGACACTCATAGTGCTTATGTCCCACTTGCTGACATCTATAGCACCTTAATTCTCTACCTCTGCCTCTGTCTCTGCCTCCTCTTCCCTTTCCTCTGTAAGAACCCCTTCTGCCCCTTGCATCATCCTCTGTAGATGCATTCTGAGGTGAGCTACTGTTAGCTCCATCCCTGGGTGTAGCAGGCTTTCCTCTACCACCCTGACTTCCCTTCCCACGGAAAGTACCTCTCTTCTTGGTAGACTGTTTCCTCAGGAGTTTCTCCTCTGCTTTCAAGGCCATCTGATAGGCCTCTTCCACTGTCTTAGGAGACAGGAGACCAATCTCATCTTGGATCTCTAGCTTGAGACCATTCACATATCTGGCAGTCTTCTCTGGTGTGTCTTGGAATTGCCCAACCCTTATGCTTACTCTGTAGAATTCCTCTGTGTATTCCTTTACTGTCAGCAACCTCTGTCTCAGGTTCTGCATTTGCTTATATAATGTTAGCTGGTAATCACTAGGCAAGAATTTACCTTTTAATTTAACCATCATTCTGGTCCAGCTCTTGATAGGTTTCTTGCCAACTCTCCTCCTTTCTGCCTGCACTCCATCCCACCAAAGTGTAGCATGTCCTTTCAACTTTGTCACTACAAACTTGACCTTCTTATCTTCACTTATTTCTTCATATCGAAGCACTTGTTTATTTCATTAGTCTAGTCCACCAGCTCCTCTAGATTCAGTCCCCCTGCATAGCTTGGCACTTCAATTCTCGGCTTAACTGCAGACCCCAGAACAGTTCTAAGGAGCCTCATGTCAGGAGGAATTTCAACATTTTCTTCTGCTTCTTCTGTTTCAGGTTCGCTGATGTCTTCAGGATCTCTGGTCTGTCTTTGCTCTATGACATCCATTCTGGCCTCGACCCTCTACAACATCCCCAACACCTCAGCGTTGGCAACATGTCTTCTTCTGCCAGCACCTCTACCAACTCGGATTGCCATGTCAGCAAAAACAACTCGAAACGACTCCCGTCCACCACAAATGGCTGCCAACGGTGTCGGCCACACTTCTTCTGCGCAAACCCGCCTGTGGGTAGCGCGGATTTAATAGAGTTTATTCGGATAAATTAAGGGAATTCAAGGACAGAGAATGGAATTACCATTACACAATTGCCTCGCAGTTAACCAATTCTTCACAATTATAAATACAAGCAGTTTGGAAATCAACGAGACTTGAATTTTATTCAACTGGAAGAAATTGCTCAATACACAGAGTTTATTGCAGAAATCTCTCTTTTTTTCTCCCTTTCTCCCTCTCTCCCCGATACATCCGAGGGATTACAATTATATACACAAACATATGACTCTTCGGTTCCTCTAAGAGGACCGTTTTAGGAAATCAACAGCCTAATTAAAATAATTCAACTAACTGGAGTATAACAGCTAGACTAAGCCCCGAACTATTAAACTACGACTCTAAACGATCTAATAATACAATCGGCTAAATTATTGACACCTATGTTGTAACAAATGAAATGTTTAAACCCTCCTAGCCACAAAATGTGGACAAAACTCCTACATTGCAGCTGAGTGTCTAATACCCTGCATCCATATTCATGGGACTAATAGGTTACTACACGAGGTTCATTATAAACTTTTCAAATATTGGCTATCCTATTACATCTTTGCAGAGAAAAGGGAAGAAATTTGAATGGATAGAGGAATAGGCAACTATTTTTTATCAGTTGAAACATTTTCTTACAAATTCTCTAGTTTTTAAGAATTCAAATCAAGATAAAGAGTTTTTGGTGTGCACAAATGCTTGCAAGGAAGAAAATTTTGGAGTCTCGATGTAGGAAGGACATGTGGTATGCTATGAGTGAAGGAAAATGAATGAGCACAAGAGAAACTATGTGACTCATGATATTGAGTTGACAACTATAATTTATGCATTGAAGATGTGGATGCCCTATATTCTTGGCAGGAAGTTCATTTTGATGAATTATTATAGTGGGGTGAGGTACTTGTTTGACCAACCCAATTTGAATGCTAGGAAAGCTAGATGGTTGTCTACCCTCAATGAGTTTGAATTTGAGATCAAGTACATTAAGGGAAAGGAGAAAAAGGATGCAGATGATCTTATAAGGAGAATACCAGTGAATCATATATCAACTATGAATTCATATGGGTCAAACTTACATGAGTGGATATTTCAAGCAGGGCAACATGATGACAAGTTCCAAAAACTTAAGCACATGTTACAACAATAGGGTAAAAGAGATTAGGATGTGGATTATCATCTCATGACATATGTCTTGGTGATATTTAGGGACATGGTCTATGTGCGAGACAACGATGAACTCAATAAGATTATCTTGAGGGAATTGCATGTCAATCCATATTCAAGTCACCTGGGATATCAAAATAATTTTATAGTTGTGAAGAAGTTTTACTATTGGGCGAACTTTAAAAAGGAAGTGGTCGCTTTTTTTGCTAGATGTTTGGACTATTAGCGGATGAAGGAAAGTGTAAGCATCCAACTGGTTTGTTACAACCGATTCTGATTCTAGAGTGGAAATGGGAGGTAATTTCCCTGGATTTCATGACAAGTTTGATGAGGACATCTAGACAACATGTTTTCATCATGGTTATGTTTGACAAGTTGAGCAAGGTGGCTCACTTCATTGCTGTAAAGTCTACAAATTCATCTAGTGAGGTAGCTTAGGTCTTCATCAGGGAGATATTTATAATAAATGATGTTCCTAAAAAGATCATATCAGGTAGAGGTGCCAAATTCACGTCTATATTTTGAAAGGATTTGTTTGTAGATTTGGTTACAAAGTTGGCTTTTAGTACAAATTATCATCTGCAAACAAATAGACATATAGAGAGGGTTAACATGATTCTTGAGTACATTTTGATAATGTATGCCATGCATCAGTAGAGGAGGTGGGAGGAGTATATTCCACTGGTGGAGTTTACATATAATAATGGGTATCAAGAGTCCTTGTGGATGATTCCATTTGAGGCCCTCTATGGGTGGAGTTGTAATACTTCCATCAACTCAAGTGATCTAATGAACATTGCGCTGATTGGACCACACATGTTGGTAGATATGGAACATGAAATGCAAGTTATCAAGAAGAATATAAAGGAAACACAAGACATGTAGAAGATTTATGCAGATCAACACAAATCTTTCAAGGAGTTTTAGGTTGGGGAGCATGTGTACTTGCGCATCAAGCCCAAGAAGAGCTCCTTGAGGATTGGGTCATGTGCCAATATGACACCTCAGTCTTGTTTGCCTTTTGAGATCCTTGTAAGGATTGGACTAGTGGCATACATACTTACACTGCCACCAAAAATGAAATCCATGGTGTTTTCCATGCTTCATTGCTTAAGGGATATGTGAAGGATGCTGATCATGTGATTGAATGGTCTGTATTATAGGTGGAACTAGAAGGATAATTGCACCTATAACCTTAGTGAATTTTGCAACAAAATATACTCATGCTCCTAAACTAAGAAATCAAGCAAGTTAAAGTGCAGTGGAAGCACTTTGGGATTGATGAATCTACAAGCGATATGGCTAATCAGATGTAGGTTATGTATACTTCTTTATTCACTGGTTGGCAGATATATTCTGTTATATGTATTTGATATTGTGTTTTGATTATGTTTATGTATGCATATGTGCATTGTATATACTGCATAAAATTGTCTTATAAATCTACAACAAGTAGTATGATGTTCATGGTATGATATGGTGTTCAACAGTATGGTGTGATGTAAATGCCACATTGAGTTGTGTTATAAAGCTCCATGGGAAAAATGTTTTTCTAGTTTATGAGCATCATTGAACATCGAGGACGAGGTTCTCCCAAGGGGGAGGGGTTTGTAACAACCCCTAGTTGATTTCCTATGTAAATAAAATAAGACGAAGGTCATGGGACACATATTCCAAGCTAAATGATGGGAAAAACATAGTGATGGGTGTAACATCCTCGGGGTAAAATTTCATGTAATAGAGTTAATAAAGGGAAAACAAAACCAAGTTCATGGGACATGTATTCCAAGCTGAATGTTGGGAAAAAAATCCTAGTGTGGGTGTTCATTTGGTTTACTATGGCTAAGGGATACTAGAAAAGGCAATAGAAAAGGATTTTAAGAGGAAAGAGACATTAATTGGCATTTTAATTATGAAAATAAAGGAAATTAGGAGAAAAGGAGGGAAAAATATCACAAGTTGCATGTGAGGAGTAAAATGAAGGAAAATAATGGAAAATTTAAGAAATTAGAGGCCTCATTGATAAAAAGGCTTATAAGGATCAGCACACAACTTTTGTTAGTTCAGTTTTTGAGCTCTCTCTATATTCTCTCTACTCTCTCATACTCTTGCAAACTTAGAGCATTCTTGGAGCACTCTAGCATTGGATCAAGGAAAGTGAAGGAAGGACAAATAAGAAAAATGGAAGCAAAGATAAAGTAAGGAAGAGTTGGATCAAGTAGCTACAACGAGATTACTTGCATGCATCGAGTTGAATGTATGATTTCCTTACTAGTTTTGGCATTCATGGTACATGCATGTGTGTATTTGATTCTCTTGCTGAGAATGGCATGGGTTTTTCTAGGTGTGACAATGGTTTTCAACCTTTCCTTTCCATTTTTGGATAACCATGGTGTGATCAGATTTCTCTTACTTGGTTAAGTTGGATTTCCAAATGGTTTCAAAACTCAATGGGGTGGTCTCAAGAGGAAACACGAGGCCTAGGAATCCTTGGACCGGTGAAGGTGGGATTGCGGTAAAGCCTAATTGTGTATACCCTTGTTGGGCCTAGGAATACTCGATCCATGAATGGCGGGATATATGGTAAATAATATAGGTTGGAGACAGAAAAATTCCTCATGGTTTAGGTAGATATCACTAGAGGAATCCATGCTTGCATAGGCCTAGTGATCCCTGGACCGGTATGTGGTGGGATTACAGTAAATCCTGGTTTCTTAATTGGGCCTAGGAATCCCTTAGTAGAATTGTAGTAAAGCCTAGTTGTGTTGAGATTGCAACAAGATGATGATCTTAGTGAAAAGAGTCGCCTTCACTAAGTGGGCACTGTGACTATTTTTGGAGCAAGTCTATTTTTGGAGCAAGTCTATTTTTAGACATGTCGATCATATTCTATGAGTTGCAGGATGCTATTTGTGGATGGTTGGTCAAGTTGGAAAAATAGATGGACTTCTATTTTTAGACATATTGGGCGGAATCTATTTTTAGATTGCCAGTCTAAAAATAGATATGTCGAATATTATTGGCTCTTAATAATATTTGGACTCTAAACATTATCTTATTCTCTTGGAGCACTTCAGTTAAGTGCACAGATGTGGCACAGGAGCTGACAGAAGGAATTACGCTATTCTTGAGGGTTAAGTGGAGCTATTTCATGGAGACTTCAGTTAGAACTCATGTGACAGAGTTTGGTGGAGTTATTGAGGTAGTTGGTGGAGTTGTGTTCAGTTTAACTCAGTTAGACACAGTTGATCTAGTTGTATCTAGTCTAACTGATTGATACACTAGTGAGAGTGGTGTGAATTAATTATTAATTAATTCACTAATTATTAACTCATTAATCAACTGAAGAATACATCGGTTAACTACAGTGCATGGACAGTTTCAGTGGAGACCAGTGGAGAGGTAGGTGAAAGAGCAGGTTGACTATCAGTTGTGACTATAGTGTTGCATGATTTGCAACACACAGTGATTGGAGATGCCAATGAGGATTGTGTGAGAAAGGCTGGACCAATTCGAGTTAATTCAGAGCCAATATTCAGCAGGGATTGCACAATAGAGGCAGGCTAGCAGGTGGCAAATATCGGTGCATGGATTTGCTAGATCAGGCCTGATTAGTGTGTAGTGATTGTATTGTACTGATAGATTGATATGATCAGCTTTGTATAAGGATTTTTACATGATCTCTATGAAATATATTATATACAGATAGTTGGGTTTTTTAGCTTCAGGCTTTCCCAGTAAAACAATGTGTTCATATGTGTGAATTTTTATGGTTTCAATGTGTGCATGCAATTGATTTAATTTCCACAAGTAATGATAAATAGTAGAAGAGATTTTGTTTTATGCATGAATTCAAATAGTGTGTTATCAGGAGAATATTGGATGTATAATGCATTAGTTATATAATTTATACATGGTATCAGAGTGATATTGATCATTGGAGCAATTGCAAAGCATTGAAGCGGTTGAGTTTTGTGTTGGTGGAATTCGAATTTGCAGTAGTGTTTTCTTGGTGTCGAAGTTGAGATGTATTTCAATGGATTGCCGATTGGGTATGCCCTTGAGGGTGGCTTGAATTATATTGCATGGAAGGATGAAAGGATGGGCAGTGTTGGAGGCAATGAGTTGAAGGAGTTCATAGATACGAAATTCCAAAACCTACTTCTAGCGATGCTGCGCACTTGACGCATGGCAAAAGAAGACAACAAAATGTTGAAGGATTCTATTGGAAGGTGTGAAGGATCACATAGTGTCCAGCCTTCATGGTAAAGCTTCTCCATTCTTGATGTGGAAAGCTTTTGTGAACATGGCTCAAAGCAGAGCGACTTGAGGGGGAAGTTGGCACTCAGGGGATAACTTAGGAAAATTAGAAGTGAAAGGCGACAGTATTCCAAAATACCTCACGAAGTTTGTTCACTGCAAGGATGAACTGGGAAGTGTGGGGGTTACTGTTGATGAAGAAGACTTGGTGAGCTTGGCTCTCCTTGGGCTTACAAAGAGTTGGTATAGCTACGAAGACTCTGTCAATGGACAGGAGAAACTACCGGGATGGGAGCGACTTTGGTCGGATCTTGTGCAGGAGGAGATAAGGCGGGGTACCAGGGATGGATCTTCATCGAAGAATGAATATGAAGAGAATTTTTCTTTGGATTCCAAAGCAAGGAAAGGGAAAAAGAAAATACTTCTCAATTCGGTGCTTGAAGCGAGAAGCACGACATCACCAACACAGACATTACGCCACTAATTGTCCATAGAAGAAGAAAAATAAGTAGGCTGCTGGATCTGCAGCTAGAGAGGCCTTAGCCTCACAGTTTGAGATGGATTTTTCATTGATCGCATGCTTGGTATCAAGTATGATGGGTTCAATGTGGTTTCTTGATAGTGGTGCGTCTTTTCAAATGACCGGAGACAAATGTTTGTTCAGTGATCTGGATGAGAAGGATCTTGGAGTGTGTTATAGCATCATTTTCACTAATGTGATTCATGATTGTCTAAGCGCTTGGTAGTCTATTCCCACGAGACTTGAGCATGTTCGAGAAATTTAAGAAGGGATTTAACAACATTTTTTATGAATTTTGTTCAAATTACGTAAGTGCTTAAGGCCATAAATTTAATCATGAATCACATGACGATGAAAATGATGCTATAGCAGAATGCCCCCTAATATATGAGGTCAGAAGGGGTACATGATGGCCGAAATGTATTATGCACATAGAAAGAACTTCGCAAGGACAAGGGAGGACTTCACCAGATTTCAGCCTGCCAAAAACCAATGAAAGAAAACAGAGAGTCAACTCATGTTGAGGTGGGCATACCCATGCTCAGTCAAAAATACATCATATCGAAAGTACAGAATAGATCCAAAATGTATACAAGTATAGCTGAACTGAAAGTACACAATGAATCATCTGAGCATGGCCCGAAAGTACAAGTCAGAATCAATGTCTAAGTATCACATATAGAAAGCTGATCAATGATGCTGAAACTGGATGTCTGATCATATAAGTAACTGAATCTCCAAGTACCAAATCATAAGAGGTGGAATAAATGGTACAATCACGCAACTCGGGAGCCAACATATAGGATGCTGCTATACTGACAGTGCAACATATAAGGGTGAACAGCATCACTGGCAGAAACTGAATGGACTGTCAAAAGTGAACCGAGAAATGCTGATGCAACCCGAGGTCTTCACCGATCACTATGGCACAATTCTACACAATGGGAATAAATGAGCTGAAGTCGACCATGTGAGAAATCGTTGGATTACCGGTCAATGATGTATACCATTAACCAACACGAGACAACCCACCAATAATGAAAATGAGTGTCAAGGTGCCCCAGTACAATCTAACAAGTGCGAATGAATGAGTTGAAGTCGAACACTTGAAAGAATCTACCAATCGGGAGGCAATGATGAATCCCCACTGTCGATAGCGAAGAGTCTGCCACTGATGACTGCAAACCCTAAGGTACTGACAAAAAGACTCTAGACCTTATTCCCAGAGCAATGAGTCGAAGTCGATGGGAAAAGATCTGTTGGAAGGAAGGCATTAAGGCATCCCACATCAGTCCAGCACGAGTGTAACCCGCAGGCCAAGATTTGGAAGGAATCGGACGAAGTAGAGTGACGGAACCAAGCCGAAGTACGTTTCCGACATGCACAAGATGAAGCTAGCGCACAGAAGAAACCCTCTGAACCAACCAATAATGAAAGCTGACACAGAGGCGAGATATCCACCAATAGGGTCAAATGGAAATCAAGGTACTGCACGAATCCCAAGTGTGATAATGTGTGCTGACGTCGAACACAGGGGAAACCACTCAGTCAAAGACCCATGATGATGATCAAATGCTGAGCACAAGGTCACCTATCAATGATGGAAATAGGCCCAGGGTGTGGCTCTAGGTTTGCTCTCAGAGCAATGTGTCGTAGTCGATAAGAGACAAACCCGCCAGCAAGAAGTCAATGGGGACCTTCTCAAACCAGCACGAGCAGAAGACCAAAACATCTGATGTGATAGAACAAGATATTGACAAGACCGGGAAGGCCGACTGAATAATGAGTCAAGAGACACCGCAGAATGGCCGACTCTGGTTAAACTTCCCTTGAACAAAATCACGACTCGTGATGACCATGGCAGTAAAAAGTGACACTGTATAAGTCTGTTATGCAGGAGGCAGAACAAACTCTCCATATGATTGGAAGAGATAACCAACCGGGGGAGGACTGACCAGTGAAACAAGGCAAAGGCTGAACCTAGGTCAAAACTAAAACCATCCCAAATGAAGGAAATATATAAGTGTATGTGCTTTCAAATGAAGGAAAAATATATAAGTGTATGTGCTTTGTTCAAGGGCGAAAAAATGACACTGTATTGCCATCAAATTACGAAGTTACATCCCGTTCCCGCTCTTTTTGTTATATTCGATTTTTTTGTCTTTTTCATATAATAAGCTTGAAAAAGAATAAAAGAATGCTATGGTACAACGGATAGAACGAGTATCAAGAAACAGATGCACTAGTTCCTGGGATTGGAACGATCCTATGCTCAATGCAAGGTGGCGGAAACTGGTAAGTGATACTCAGAGGAATGTTCCATCCATGGGTAAAGAGGATGTCAAGTCGTGATAGCTAAGTGCATGCAATGGTTAACTTGTACAGATAGTCAAGGTCAAAAGTTGGCTTAAACATTGAGTCCAAATGAAGCCAGCTAAAGGCCAGGATAAACAAGTAGCCAATATGCAATGCAGTAATACAACTCAACAACACCAGGGAGCCTGTAGGGTAATAGCCAGAAAAATGATAGTGAGGAAGAAGAAGAATGAAGCTTCAACACATAAGTCATGGCGGGACTAAAGATGACTCCCGAGCCTACATAAAACGCAACATGGGCAACAAGTGATAGCGAGGAACTAACTAAGAAGCCCATGTAAAGGAAGGCTCTACCACCAAGTCATGATTAAATAATCGGCGAGTGAAATGGGTGTAATACTCATGACCTGATGGGATCGACCCTATGGCAAGTGATCAGAATGGAGGTTAGTATGCAAAATGCAACGGAAAGTGGATTCCCTAACCTATATGCCAGTGAAGATCATATACCTGCCATGACGGGTCAGCAGTCATGGATCAAAAACTGGGAAAAATCTCAAATTCGTCAAAATGTACCTGAAAATATACCAATCTGGGCACTTCCAAGCATCCGGGTTATGCAGCTTAAGATAGATTGAAAAAATAAGCATAACAATTTTTTGCAAAAAAAAAAAATTTCAATTTTGGGCATAAATACACAAGTTACCTCATATTTGGTTCATTGTTACATTGCTGATTTGGGAAAAAGTGCTCTGAAGAAAAAGCCTCTTTCGTCAAAACATGAGCAATCGACCATCAAACTTCACCGAATTTGTTAGGTAAGCTCTTAATTCATCCTTGTTATTCATTTTGTCCATTCATAAGTTAAAAATTAGAAATTTTCACCCTAGAACCATTTGTTTAAAATCACGGGTTTGCGCATACGCGGGTTTATAATGACCAAGTCGCGTATATACGCTACTGTGCACAAAGAAAGTCGCGTATGCGCAACCCAAAATGAAAAAATGCGTAGCTAATGAACGAATTATTGAATTTTTGCAGGATGACTATATCTTGGAAAGAGCGTGAACACAGTGCCATTGACAATGAAGTCATGCAGGACCAAGCATCACTAAATATTCTCCGAATTTGTGGATTGCTCAAATTTTTCAAAATGCCAAATATGAAGAGTAATGTCCGGTTGCTCGAAATGCTTGTGAACTATTAGGAACCGGAAGAAGACTGCTTCATAATAGATCAAATGCCCATACGCATTTAATTGGAAGATATCTATTTTATTAATGGACTCTCCCGGAGGGGGGAGCTAGTAGACTTGCATGGTAGGCCTTTGGGAGGGCTAACCGTGGAAGATTACGTCCATGTCTACTGCGTAGAGGGTTCCAAGAAAGTTGGAACTCAAATTGCTATCAAAGATTTAAGAGACTTGCACATGAAAATCCTCCTTTTTACCATTGGCAGGGTAGCGGGATCTACTTCCCTACACCAGGCATCCATGACTCAAATGAGTATAGCAGTGGAATGCTTAACTCATTTATATGATTGGTGCATAGCTCTACTGATGAACATAAAGCAACAATTGAATTCTATCCGAAAAGTAAAGAAAAAACATTTTGGATATGGTACAGTCTTGATGACATTCTTCTTCGAGAAGATTCATGGGCTGAGACCCAAAGTGATCTCTTCTATCAGCAGCCCGAGAGATCCAAGAATCGCTCGATGGGCTGACTTGATGAAGAGATTGGGGGGAAGAGAAGTTACTCGAACCACTTGGGATGATGAGTTATTCCTTTGGTGGGGAGAACAAATCATCGCTGTGGAAGACTATCCCTATGCCGGGATGGATTTACGAGGCGATCCAGACCTTGTCCTTCCACCAGGCACGACATGGGGCATAGTCGGTAAGTTTGCAATTTTTTGACTTATATAATTCTTTTGAATTTTTTCAATATGTATGAAAAAATGGGAAACAAACATGTTTTTGATTGGATTCAAAATGACTTACAATTTTAAAATGATCATGAAACAGATATTGGACCAGTTCGACCTGAGGGTTACCCACGACATAAGCGTCGCAGAGGCGAGGCAGATATAGTGGATCCAGACAGGACCCTCTAGGCTATACAGAGGAACTTGGAGGGGTTAACCCGCCAATTACCTATGGCTGCAGTGGAAGATCTGCCTGAAGCCATCCAGAGACGGGTGGTAGGAGTACCCCGTGACTGGGTACCGTTATTCCGCCGAGTTGCCACTGCGATCGTGCTCTATAGGAACACAACTTCTGGGTAGGGACCTCAGGAGTAGATAGATATGATGTATCAGATGACTGTATATATTTTGAGACTGAACATGATCGGGCCAAAGCCTAATTTTTGTATGACTTATGGATCCAAATTTTGTATAGTTTTTTGAACACTCTGATGATATATATACATCGATGTTTAATGTGATGTGACAAATGTATAAAATTGTATGATGTTTTTGATGATTAAATTTTTTTGTGTGGAATGATTAATATGCCAATCAAATGCTTGATTAGCTAATGAGTCTGCCATCCAATTGTCAGTTCGAGGAATATGAATGAAAGTTAAAAATTGAAATGATCTTTGTAACAAACGTACCCTCAAGAACAACTGGAGTAAAAATGGATCCCGAACCCGATAAGTATTGTTCAACTGCGATACCACCAGCTGAGAGTCCAAGAAAACTACCAACGAATCAACACCCAAAGATATTGCGTCTGAGAGTAGATAAATAACTGCAGTGTACTCTGCTATATTATTGGAAGCAGGACCAATGCAGACCCCTCTTGATACTAACAGCTGACCGGATGGATAATGAAGCACCCAAGCTGCGGAAGCTAAGTTTCGGGTGTGTCTACTAGCACCATCGGCGAAACCAAAAATGACTCATGACATCCGACACAACCTGCCAAAGCAGATCAAAACACATCACCATCCCATCAAAGATCGAAAAAACAACCAGATATGTACAAAGCAAAACTACTATATACAAAAGCAAAATGTCAGGCCGAAGCCTAGGCATAATACTTTTTCAAATAGAGCCCATTTCTGGGCTCCGGCAACTCGTTTCCTTCAAAATCAACCAAGGCATATGCTCCTTTTTTAAAGACTTTTTTAACGATGAAGGGGCCATACCACATAGACTTAAACTTTCCTGCCCCCAGGGCATCTTTTTATTGGGCATAGATCAAAAAAAGGTCACCTTCCGAAAAAACCCTAGGTTTGACCGCCTTATCGTACTGAACTTTGACTCGGTTTTTATGCGCTTCATTCATCGTGGCAGCATCCCGACACTGCTCACCAAGATGTTCCAGATGAAGGAGACGTTCTTTAAGACTAGAAGTGTCAAGAAGAAGTTCAACAGCTATCTTAAGAGAAGGAATCTCACATTCAATGGGAAATACAGATTCCAACCCGTAAACTAGCTGAAACGAAGTAAAGCCAGTTGCAGTTTTCACTGACGTCCTGCATGCCCAAAGTGCAGGATATAGCATGATATGCCAGTTGGATCGAGCTTTATTGATTGTCCTTTGAAGAATTGTCTTCAAGGATTTATTCACGGCTTCCACTTGCCCATTGGCTTGAGGATAATACGGAGATGAATGCTCCTGCTGGAAACCTAATTTTAGAGCCAACTCAGCCATCATGCTATTATGAAAATGACTGTCATGATCAGTGACAATATCTCTAGGAATACCAAAATGAGCAATAACCTGGTTGAAAAGAAAAAGAGCTGCTGTCTCACCATCATTCCCGAAAGTAGGCATAGCCTCGACCCACTTCTTAAAGTAGTCTACTGCTACAATAATGTACTTGTGACTTTTAGCCGAAGGCGGGTTACAAGTAGTATAATCAATACCCCACTTTGTAAAGGGACTGACAGTAATGACTGGAAAAAGCGGAGCTGGATGAGTGCGCATTTTTCGAGTATAAACTTGACACGGATGACACTTTTTGACCGACTCCATACAATCCTTGAAAATCGAAGGCCAAAAGTACCTAGCACGCAAGATCTTTTGGGTTGTAGCAAGCCCAGATAAATGACCACCACAAGCTCCACTGTGGCAATCATTCAGCACAGCCTCAGCTTCTTCGAGAGTTAAGCAGCGTCTCAGGATTGAATCAACTCCTCGACAGTATAAAGCATCACCAATGATCAAGTAATTCTTAGCCAAGTGACGCAATTTACGGCGCTCATCTTTCGAAAAAGTAGAGGGAAAATTCGCAGTCTGAAGATACACAATGATATCTCCATACCAAGGATCCTGTGGAAAGATAAGAAACAAATGTTCATCCGGGAAGGATTCATCATAGACTACCTATTCCCCACAGGACAACTCGGAGATCAATTCCGCGAAAACCAATGATTTCTTGGACTTGGCAGACATAAACTCAAGATCAAATTCCTGCAAAATCACAATCCATCTATTGTATTTGCCCCCAATTACTCGCCTACTGAGAACAAACTGAAAAGGATTGGCTGCTGCCAAAACATAAGTTTTTCGTAGAAGAATGTAATGCCGGAGTCACTGCACAGCATGAACTGCTGCTAAAGCTAACTTTTCTATCGGAGTATACCGGAGCTCAGGACCTACCAATCCTCGACTAAGATAGTATATAACATGCTCTCTGAGAGCATCATCTTCCTGAACCAGAATCATACCAATGGTAGATTCTGCTGCTGCTAGATACAAAAGGAAATCCCTGCTATAATCAGGTGGACTCAATAAAGGAGCAGAGGTCAATGCTTTTTTCAAAGCATTGAATGAGTGTTGAGCGAAGTCATCCCAAAGAAATGGAACTCTCTTCTTCAACAATCTCATAAATCCCTTGGTAACTTCAGCATAATTTACGATAAATCTCCGAAGAAAATTAGCCTTTCCTTGTAGACTTTGAAGTTGACGAATAGAGGACGGGGGAGGCAACCGAAGTATTGCCTCAACCTTGAAGGGATCTACCCTTATCCCTTCCCTAGACACAATGAATCCCAATAACCGACTGGATGTAACCGCGAAAACGCACTTGTTCAGATTCAACCTAATCTTGTAGAAACGACATCGTTCAAATATTTGATGGAGGTGAGCAGGATGATCCATCCTCTTTCGAGAATGAGCAGCTAAATCATCCAAATATGCCTCGATAATCTGTTTGATGTCGTGGAAAGCATATGACATGGCCCGCTGAAACGTAGCCCCAACATTTTTAAGACCAAAAGACATCTTCTTGTATGCAAAAGTACCCCAGGGACAAATAAAGGCAGTCTTATGCTGATCTTCAGGACGGATAGTAATATGATTATATCCAGAGAAACCGTCCATGAAGGAGAAAATTTCATTACCGGCACACTCATCTATGATCTGATCTATAAATGGTGTGGGGTAATTATCTTTCGGACATTCTTTATTAAGGTCTCTGAAATAAATGCAAACTCGAATTGTTCCTTGTTTTTTATCTACGAGAATAGGGTTTGAAACGCATTAAGTCAAAGGAACAGGGAAAATGAATCCCACCTTAAGCAGCTTCTCCACCTTAGCTTTGATAGCTGCTGCCTTCCTAGGATTAACCGGACGAAGTTTCTGCCTCGCCGGCTTAGCGTTTTCGAAAGTCTTGATCTCATGCTGGACAATAGATGGATCTATACCAGGAATTTCCTCATAAGACCAAACGAATACATCCCTATACTCCTTAAAGAGATCGGTATAAATCTGAATTTCTTCAGGGGAACATTCAGCTCCGATGAAGACATTCTCAATAACCTTGGGATCCCTGGAGATGTTCACCGAGATAGTTGGAGAAATCACAGCCATGTTCCCTTCAACATATACATGTGTTGGTGCTAAAGGGTTCAGGACTGGGCGAACAGGACCAGGAGACGGAGGACTTGGAAAACTCGTTTCAACTTCGCTCAAATCAGGTAAAAAGTAAGACCAATGATGCAAATCATCCCACGGTCTATATATACCAGTCATAGCTTCCAGGATGGCCTCTTTAGATGGAAGAGTGGTATCAAAGCAATCCTGGGCAGAAGAAGAACTAAGTGTCCAAGCCAGAGCCACATCTCCATCCAACTCTTCTGGTGAAAGAGGGGCTGGGATGGACTCTGCAGAGTCAATAATAGACTGATAAGCAATCTCAGCTGCAGACATTGGAAATGCCATTCCACCCACTTGACCTTCCGCTAATGTGGCGGTAGGGGAAGGTAAGGTCCAAGGGTCCGAAAAATAATGATTTCTGAAGAACTCTCTTCGAAGAGGAGCCCTGGAGGATGAAATTGCATTTATATGAACCGTAGGAGGTGGAATATCAAAAGTACCCATCAAGGAAGAATACATTCCAACCCCTAAATTCTCAATAGGCGCCTTAGTATTATCCAATTTTGGAATAGTTGAGTCAGTAGATGCATTCGGGTCTACAGGAGGACAGTCCAGTTGGTCCACTGTAACAATCCTCCCTTCGTGAGGGAAACAAATAATCCGAAACAATGAAGATGCAATAGCATCCATCTCATAAATCCAGTTTCTCCCCAACAGAAGGTTGTAGTCCAAGCTTGCATCAACTATCTCAACCTCTATATTTACAGTTTTTCCCCCAACACAGATGGGCAAAGCTAGGACAATACCATGCGGTCTGTGAGAATGACCATCAAACGCAGTCAGAAGAGTAGCAGATGGAATAGCTGCGGGAGATCCAATTCCCTTCCAACATGTGAGAGACATCACACATGTGGAAGCACCCTCATCAACGACCATCCGGAAAATATTGCATTTCCGGTACGATGATTTAATATGAAAAGCCATATGATGGGGGAGTCTCTTTTTAAAATTAGTCATATCGAATGTAATCATAAGAGAGTTCTTTGGATCGACAGCCCCAAGAGCAGTGAGCAGAGCACTGCGCTGAGCCGGACAAGACTGGAGCACCTCTAAAGCCGACATGGCACAAGGACTCTGCGCCAGATCTTCCACAATAGAGTAGTTCTGGGCAGCCCTAGCATTTGGATTAATCGTCGTACGCTTGGTAGATGCTTTGGGCATCCGAGGTATAGGCTCAACAGTAGGCCTCGTAATATGAAGCGGCTCAGTAGCATCGGGAGCACCCTTAGCTTTCGAAGACTCTTCTTCGCCATAATCACGGGATCTCGTAGCGACATCCACGTGAGCACTCATCATGTATATGTTTGATGGAATTTCCCCTTCCTGGGTGCCCCCAGAGGAAGCCCCAGTATTTTGATTCGCGCCAACAACTAGCTGTTGCCCTTGGGGAAAAGGGTTTGTCAACACAACCTGGGAACTAGAAGAACCCTGCTGAGCTAACAAGCGCTACGCATCTTGAATTTTAGGGCAAAGGTGAGTAAGATGGTCTCCAATACATAACTTGCATGGAAACTTCACTTTCTTTTTATCCTTTGGACCCTCACCAACATGCTCGTTGGTTTTATTCGCATTACCCTTCCCATTCTTGCCCTTTTTTTTTATTATTCCGCCATTTCTTCTTCCCTTCAAATTGTTGATTTCCTTTGGGGTCGGAAGTTTGGACGGCATTTACCGACAAAGATTGGGAAGGCGATGACTTAGCAGGCACAGCCTGACCAGAAGGAGCAAATTGCAAAGACAACTGCTGCAATTGAGTAAGTACGCTAGCTGCACCACTATTGATCGACCCAATAAGTCCATCACCATGAGGACCAGGCTTAGTTTTAGATAAATTTAATTTGGAGCGAGGAGAATTAGGCAAATATTTATGAAGGACCCCAGACTGAGAATATATCAATTCAAGCTGCTGGGCCCTAAAAATGGCCTGTTCCTCAGAAAATACCCCAGACAAGGATACATCCTTAGAAATGTCTGACTGCAGAGATTTCAGAAACCATTCCAAAAGGACTTCTCCTGGAATATGAGCTTTAATAAGCCTCTTCCTTCTTCGCCATTCCTGAATATGGTCAGAAATGTGGGTTGCATCGTCCTGTTTAAAATTAGCTAGGATTTTAGTCCCGGCGTCATAACGGACGAGCAACTGGAAATTATTTAGAAATGTAACAAACAGCTCTCCAAATGTAGCAAAATTGCCCCCAGTTAACTCAATATACCACTTGGCAGCGTTTCCAGTTAAGGTGCGTTGAAACAATCTCAACCTAATCGAATCATCGATCAGGGAGTTAGACGAACACCATAAATGGAAGGTGGTGATGTGGTCAGCCGAGTCCTCTCCATTCTTACCTTCAAACTTTGGAATGTCTGAAGGAAGTTTGGTGGAAACCGGAGGCCACCCCGGACTGTACCGGATCGGATCATTCGTCAATTTCGACAGATCTGGAAAGTTTAACGTTGCCAGAAAAGGTAAACGAGGCGGAGCCTGAGGATTCCATCATTGATGGGATGGATTCCCAACATTCTGAAAAAGAATACCCTAGATTTGATGAGGCACCAGGTTGCCAAAAATAACTCGTAGAAAAAGGAGAAGAACCTCCTCCCAATGCAGAGTTACCAAAGACCGGACCAGTTCCCCCTCCTAAAGTATTGAATGAAGCGGAAAGCCCCTGATAGGGGTTCCAGGCATTAGAAAGAGGGGAAAAGGTCTGATAAGCACTCAAGAAGGGAAAGAAGCATTCCCTTGGTGACCAGCGTAAAATTGATTCCATGCCCCCGCTGTAGTGAATACAGGGTTCCATTCTATAAAAGTAGTCGAATTCTGACCTCCAGACCAAGGGTTGAAACTCTGAGTCTGAGAAGTAAACGGAAAGGACCCTAAAGAAGGATTCGAACTAGGAATATGCCCAGTTCTGAAGGGGAACCCTTGAAAAGAAACTGATCCACTAGCCATGGAAGACATGGGTGTAGATGCAGCTGCAGCAGCGGAAAAGGAAAAAGAAGGAATCCCATAGTGGGAATTCCAAAAAAAAAGGGACCAGATTGAGAAGCATGTGCTTGGGTGAAACCAGAGCCAAACACAACAGTACTAGAAGCAATCGAAGATATAGCAATAGTGCCTCCTCCTTCTACAGAAGCAGGAGTCTGCATGCCTGCAGCACTCACAGCAGAAGCCGCGTTCCCAGTCATGGCCATCGAAAGGTATGAATAATACGGAGGATCTTCTGGTCTCTCTGACTCAGGTCCGATGTATTCAACAACGAGCGGATAATCAGGAGGAAGAGGAGATGGAAGTGACTCGGAGGGTTGAGACACTTCCTCTACTTGTACTTCTTCTTCTTGCGGAAATAAGACTCTCGAGGTGAGCGGAGCACTCCTCTCGGAACCAACACCAGAACCAGCTACGAAACCTTCAATCCCTTGTGGAAGATCTCTCTCCACTGCGTCAGACGCCACAGGGTGATACTGACCTGCTAAATTACTCCTACGCCTTCTTGAAGAAGGCTCTAGACTCTCGAGAGATAACCCCCGGATTCTCCTCGATCGACGAGGCGCTTGATCAACCACTTTAACAAATTTTAATTAGACTCAAAAAAGTATAAAGCTAGGAAAGCTAGGAGCAAAGAGCACTCACTACAAAAAATCCCTGAGATACCATCAAGCAAACAACCTTCAGGTATTTCCACTCCGGGTGATTAGGACCGGACACCAAAATACAAGAAAGCAAAGAATAGGACCTCCCGAAAATAGTCTGGGATAATTACGGCCCAGGCCTACTAGCAAAGGTAACAGAAACAGTTACGCCGACCTCCTAACAACAGCCTTTGCCGACACAAGTACCCAAGCTTCGCAAGGGCACCCCCAAGAAGTACTGCTGGAAGTGATACGACGTCTGCCTCAGGTACCACGGGTATTCCCCCCCGCAGTCACCTATGTGGAACCTAGGAATGGAAACTATGGGCACCAATCCATGTCAGAAGCCGGGCGGAACGGTCTTGAGGTCAGATTCAGCAAATCAGAGAGGGGGTATCTCTCTTCTCGGCCTTCACTTCCCCTCGCGCTTGACTCTCTTGAGGAGAGCTTTCCCGGTCCACCTAACGGAGTTGGATTTCGCTCAATTAATCAACTTCTATGTTTTTGTTTGAACGGCCTTAGAGAGTTAACTCTCCACTCACTTAATCCAAGGCCCTACAACCTAGCTAGTTGGTGTATGACACTTAATAAAAACTTGCTAGTTGTTTTTAAATTATAGCGCTTATTTTAATCGGCTATTATATTAAGTCAAAGGGATACGAAAATGAAACTCGTGGTGTTCTGTGACACAGAAAAGAAATTAATAAAAACCAAACTACATGCAAATGCAGTAATTGCCTTTCGATGAAAAGAAATTTCTACAGAGGTTCTACGAGACTAAAAAAATTTCTTTTCAGATAACAAACTTCACACTCACAAAAACTATGAAAAAGACTAATTGCTTAAGTGCACCTGATGCAAATAACTAAGAGCATGCAAATTCTAAGATACAAAATCTACTAAAGCAGAGAGAAATTTCCCAAAGATCCTTCAGTTTTATCACTTTTTGGTTGTCCACAAAGCTAGTTCCCAAAATCAGAAACTCTTAGTATAAAGACACCAAAATCGCTTGAAACAAGAGGAAGAAACCAATGACAATTCCTTTCCAAAATCAAGTCAAAAACCAAAGGCAAGAAATCTCAACAAATCTTCAAAAGATGTAACAAAACGAAAACAAAAATGCGAAACAAAAGCAAATGACAAAACAAAATGTTTTTTGAGCTTTTGAATTTTATAAAAAGGAAGAGCTCTAAGAGACCAAGAAAACTATCAAATTCCAAGCCAAACAACTCTGAATTTCAAGCAAAACTTCAAAAACGCTCCAAATCTTATAGGGCTACTTAGTAGCAAGATTTATATGAGCAAAGGAAGACAAGAAACTCAGTAACTCAGCCTAGAAGAATAGTACGACCTTGCAGCAAACAAAAACTTCAAAGAATCAAGAAAGACTCTTCAACAAATGCAACAAGACCTAGTCAACTGAACTCAAGAAAACCAACCAAAAAATGGGCAAAAATCGAAGTGCAAAGCAAGACACAAAGCTAGGAAAGAGTAAATGAGAAAAGGCTCTTTGTCTTGATGAAGCAAAACAACCAAGAATCTCCAGGAAGAGATCTTGGTACTCAAACCAGAAATGCAAGCACTAAAAACAAGATTTGCCTAATAAGTCATTTTTCAACCAAGAGAGAAAAAAGACCAATAACCACTATCGACACAATCCAGAGGATACAAAGACACTGCAGGAACAGGTCTCCACAGGCAGACAAGACTAAAAAGTCAAGAAATCAAAAATTTCAAAATTTACCCAGGTATACGCTACTTGACAGTTTTGAAACAAGCGTGCACGCGACTGTGTGAAAGGAAACCCGCGTATACGCGACTTCCTTTGAAGCAAATTGCGTGTATACGCGTCTGTGTATAGACAAACTCGCATATGAAAAGGTAAATAATGAAAAATAAAAAAAATCAAGCCTGGATAAAGAACCAGGTCTTCAGTCTGATTGAGAAAAAGTTAACTAGATTGGAAATAATAGTTAAAACTGTTGGAAACCTTTCAAACAGCTGAAACCACCCAACAGGGGAATCACAAGAATGCAATCCCCAGTGGAGTCGCCAGTTCTGTTTCGGGAAAAAACACCCTAGAGGTTTGTTGGGTCAAAACCTCCACAGATCAGGGCATGCTATTCAGAAGGACTCACACACAACCACACTTAAATGCTAAAAACTAAATAACAACGATAGTAGAACTCACCCGTAGTCCTACATTCGATGTAGATCCCACAGAGTCCAAACCCCCATCAACCCTTCTTCCTCTTCAACCTGGAAAACAAGAAAGAACATGCACAGAAACCTAGCTGTATAGCATATATTGCTCCTAAATGTTAGTGTAATCCATGTGAAACATTATATAAACCATAATAAATGCTTAATAATCAATATTTTCACATATACATATAGATATTAACACATAAAGTTCAGGAACAAGATGGTTCTTCATTATTGCGAACAACATGTACAGAAATAAAAAGTGGAGAGATCACCTGAATCCTTCCACGATCTTCGAATAGACCGTCGTCTGGATCTGTCCCACCCTTGCCTCGCTAAGATACTTTCAAGACTTGTGCACTCGAAATGGCATATAAATGGATGAACATCTCCAGGAAACAAGGGTTTCCTGTAAAAATCTGGGAAAGTGCAGGAGGCACGGGAATTCAGACTTGAATTGAGATTCTAACAAAGTATAATATCTATAAATTTCTCTCTCCCTTAGGCCATGCACATGAGGGGATTTTATACTCCTTCAAGGTAGTTTCAATCAGTTGGAAACAGTTGGCCATGTACTGGGGTGGTTGAACTACTGGAGTAACCATCAACCCAGCCCAAAAATAGATATTTTTTATATATTTTTTAATGATTTTAATGGCATACACGGAAAAGTACATGTGAACTCGCGTATACACGTGGAAAAGTCTGGGCATACCCGTGTATGGGATTTTTAACACTGTTTTTATGAATTTTGTTCAAGTTTGTGGGAATGGGTGCCCAAGACCATAGAGACAATCATGAATCACATGAGGGTGAAAAATGATGCTATAACAGTGTTTCTAGGGATACCACTTTTTTAATTTGAGGGTTAATTTTAAGATTTTTGTTTAGAATTTTACAGGAATTTTAAGCCATGGTGGAAATTTATTATAATTTCAACCTCGAAACAAAGGCTAAATTCAGAGGTTGATTTTGGTGTTTTTGACGTAAACTATGGGTCTTGAGAGTTAGAGTTTTCCTTCAGAGGGAACAATTCTCATTAACTTAATAACTTTGTCAATAATCCAATATGAACTAAACCTATACCAAAATCATCATAACCTAATTTAGCAAGCATTAATCACACAAAATGGAGTAAGGAAATAAGTTTTCATTTCTAATTCTCAACTACTCCAAATCACCCTTCTTATTTAACCTAATTTTTTTTGGTATCTAGAGGAATTAACAACTGGGTCAATCTCGTACTCGTGTGACACAGGGTCGATTCTAATCGTTGCCATTATAATCTTTGGAGCCTACGACCTATCCTCCTCTTCATAGATCATCTTACATATGGGGGAATTGTATCTTTGATCTGTTAGTGACAAGAATTCATTTTCATGATGATCACCAACTGAGCTACACCCCGAGGACTTTATCTAACCTACTTTTGTCTTCCACATCCTATTATTTTCTCTCCTAGATTATGTTAATAGTGGCAACTATGTTCATTGATGTAGATTTGACAGTGTTATAGGCTCAAGTGTGTTAGTGAGGCTAGGAAAACAAGAGGAAAATGTCTTAATTGAATGAATTAATCAATATTTAATTATTTTCATAAGTTTTAACTTAGCGAAATAGATTAATTAATTAGTAATAATTGACACTCCATTTGCCTCTAGAGACTTCTAGTAAAGTTTTTTAGTGATCTTAGCCATCAATTAGATCATTTCAGATCTAGATCTTGGTCATTGATTTCTCTGTGAGAGATTATAAAAGAAATGATGGGTAGTTATGGAGATCATTCATTGTAATGAAGAGAGCATAGTGATAGCATGGGGTTTGACACCAATGAGGGTTTCAAAAAAAATTGAAACAACAAATATTTTTTGTGTTTTCTTCATCAGTATTCTTCTAGTTTCAGAGATCCGGAGGAGTAATTCTCCTAACATTTTTTTGCAGACAAGGAGGTCGAGTTATTAAGGCCATGAATATTCCAAGAGAGGCCATGTTTTCTCTAAGAAGGGAAAATATTGCTAGGAGGAGGTCGTATGAGTTGCTAATAAAGCTGAGAGGCTAAGTCGTGAACCTCAAAGAGCTAGATGAGCCACTAGTGTGAGGCCATACACGTCGTATTTTCCAGGAGAGGTCGTGTTAGGTTGCAAAGGGACGTCGTGAGCCTTCCAATGGCCAGATCGACTTGTGGAGGTGAAGAGATATTTCGTTGGAGCTTTGTCTATGTTTGGAAAGAAATATTGTAATATTCATAAATTGCAGAATTTTTTTAATAATTGATTTTCCCTTTGTGGTTTTTCCAATGACATTTTGTCAAAAATATTGGGTCCATTTGTGATTGGTTTTCTATCAAAGTTTCCATATTTTATTTTTGTGAATATTGCAATCATGTTTTTACTCAGTATTTGCATTATATTAATTTTGATTAAAAATAAATACATTAGATAGTTATTAGTGGATTGTAAAAAATGATATTTTTATTGATTTTTCATATGGTATTAGAGCACATTTGAAGTGTAGAGGTTTAATGGAGTAGATTAGCACAAAGGTTTACTAGAGTCGATTAGCACAGGGGTTTGGAATAGGAAGCCAAGGGTTTAAAACCTTGATCAATTTCTAGAATTACTTGGAGGAATTTTACCATTGTTATTTTCTGCAAGGAGGTTGAATTAACTAGTGCGAATTTCCAGTTTACCAGTGCATGTTGTTGGCAACACAATTTCGATTTCTAGTGTCCCGATCATTTTTCTAGAGGTAGTGCGAGTGGGTTTCTCTAGTTGCTAGAGGTAGAGAAATTTTCTAGAGTGATTCGCGGAGGCAGTGTGAGTTTCTAGGTGGGCCAGTGCGCTGTCCAAGTGGGCAATGCGAGTTCAAAGAGGAAGTGCGAGTTGCCTAGTAGGAGCCAACATTTTTTGTAGAGAGAGACTGAGGTTTTCTAGATAATTTTGTAAGCTGGTCGAAGATATATTATTTCTATTTTCTCTCTAGGTCTTCAACAATGGATTCAACAGGATTAATGGGTCAAGATAGGTTCAATGGCACATCTAAATTCTTTGCCTAGGGAATATGACGCCTTCTTATTTTGGAAGAGCATGTGCTAAATGAGTTTGATATGACACATATTATTGTACTAGAAAATTATGCCAAGGCCTGACATATTATTCTAGATGGGGTCAAGGACCACATTATTCCACACCAGACAAAAGAAAATACATCCAAGAAGATGTGGAATGCCATCATAAAAATTTTTCAAGATAAAAATGTGAATTAGAAAAATGATCCTAAGAGAGAAGCTTAGAAGTACAAAAAAAAAAAGGGAGAGAACATTATTAGTTATCTCACCCACATCAGGGTAGTTAGAGATGAGCTAGAAGCCATTGGAGAGAAGGTCAATGACGAAGAGATTGTGAGAACAACCCTAAATGGGTTCTAGAAGCAACAAGATGTTTTCGTTTAAGTGGTTAGTGGAAGACTTGATTTTCCTACTTGAGAATACTTGTGGAATGACTTCACACAATAGGAGCTTTGACCGAGCATTGTGAAAGGAAATAGTGGTACTAGTAGTGGTTCCGAGTAGAAGGGAGATGATAATGGGAGCGTTGCTCTTTTAAGCAAGGGGAAAGAGAAAATGGATATAGTAAAGGTTCCAACTCCAAGGAGGAAAATAATAAAGACATGTCAAAGATCAAGGGATATGGTTGTCATGAGTTTTTCCATTACCTCAACAATTGCCTACACAAGAAGAAATGTGACAAGAAGGGTGAGAAGCATACAACGACAGTTGCAAATGAGATTTCTAGTTGGATGGAGGATGAGTTTGCACTCATTACTTGTAGCAATGGTCTAAGAGAAACCCTAATTCATTCTTAGGCTTATTGGAATCATGCTCTTTATATGAGTTATACAATCATTTCATCATCTTGCATTGATTATTATTTGTGAATGTCATTGGACTGATTAATGATTTTTTTTCTTGTGTAATAGTTGTTAGATATTAATAAATAATGAATCTTCCAAAGCTATTTGTTAGTTGGTCCTAATTCTTTCTTAGGCTGATTAAATCATGTGGTCATACAAGCATGCCATCATCTATGCATTTGTGAATGTTATTAGAGTAATTAATGATTTGTTTCTCTTGTGAAACATATCGTCTATATGTTTATTAGATGCTAATAAATGAAAAATATCCTCAAAATATTTACTAAAGAATCAACTGGATTTTAAGTCAGAGAATAGTTAAAAAACCACCCAAAAACATTTGTACTCAAAGTCCACACAATGAAATTGACACAAAAGACAAATTACATAGATTGAAAAAATGTTGAGAAAGAAACGTGTATATAGAAAGCACTAGACAAGTATATGGAGGGAGAGAGTATCCTCCATTTCCACCACTAGACAACATATATTCTATGAATTATCTTATATTATTTCATTGTTTTCTTTGGTTATTAGTACCATGTGAGTTAGTTCATCATCATCTTTTATTGGAGGTATCTCATATTTTTCAATGATTACAATTGCGCCTTTGTTGTTGGGTGGGTTTTTTTTATTAGTGTTTTATTGGTGTATTATTTATTATTTTCTTGGCTTGGGACCATATAACAATACTCCGACAATGATTAATTCATTATAGAATCAAGGAGCCCAATGTCTCAATAGAATTAAGGAGCTTGGGATTTTGCACCTTTTTCTCATAGAATAGGTAATGACAGTATCTAAGGAATAAGCATCAAATTAATCTTTAACAACATCCATATTAAGACAGATGATGCAAATTTTATCTGGAATGACTACCTCTAAAGCCCTTATAGGTGGCTATTTAGTTCATTTCCAAATCCTAGGGCTCAAGCTTAGACAAGCTTTGAAAATTACCAAAGATTGAAATACATTAAGATTGAAAAGAACAACAATGGCAAAAGCACTCTATTGCACTAACATTGACACTAATAAATGAAATAAAAGGGAGAAAATGGGATTAGATACCCTAGTAGTTCTAGCTATATATGATGGATATTAAGTGTTTTGCATATCAACCCACTTGATATTGTAGCTAACATGTTAAGTATCCATCCTAGGGTGTACATTAGCAATAATGAAACTCAAATGGATAGATAGGGGCCCACACAAGAGGTGGAGGATGTGGTTAAATTCAATGCAGGTGAAGAACCTTATTGGGGCTTGATGTGTCGTGAATCATCTTGAAAGAGGAGTGCCTTCAAGAACATGGACACAAGTGGTGCATGGTTTTCAACAGCTTGCACTATAAGATGTTTGGTTAAGTCTCGTAATGGGCACAACCCTCATATTTAGTTGTCAAAATTGAGTTTGGTAAGTCAAAGGAAGTTAATGAGGATGATGTTAAGTCATCATGCACCCTATGCCTTGGGAAACACATCTACTATAATGATTGGGAAAAAGGATTACAACTTATGACCCCATGTGGGCAAGCTAACCTCAAAAATATATCCTCAATCTTGATTGTACGACGCAACTCATTTACATGATGCCAAATAATTAGCAATTTTTAGTTACCCATAAGGAAATGAATTTGTACTCAAACCTTATACACATCACCCATCACACTATGAGAGTTGGCCATGCCCCAAGTTGTTAACTACAAAAAGGGTGATGTTGAAGGTTGGGCCAGTGATAGCCGTGACTGTGTACTAAGGTAACCATATTGGAAGGTGTAGCTAGATCACCTTCCTTTTAGGGAGAGTTAATGCTTTTTGAGCAACATGGGTCCTTTGACAATCAAAATAGAAGAAACACATTAGAGCCAAGAATGTATATATTCTTTCATTTCTTGACAATGAAGTGAGAGCATGAGTTTATCATTCAAAATTAGAACAAGTTGATGGAATCCCATCTCCCATTTCCCTCCCCATGTTGCCATCCAAGTAGGTACATGGGAAAGGAAAAAAAGAGAAGTGTTTATCTTCTGTTATTTTGGATACATGAAAGCCTTCTTACTTGAGAGAGGAATACACAACATGATATTAGCTCATTTTCTATATTTTTCTTCTAATATATCGACATTAATGTAGTGGAAAGTCTCCATCCCCATGAGTCATGCACAATGGGATATTTAGCTTAGTAGTAGAATCACCCCTAATAATTGTGTCATTGTTCTTGAGTTATGAGGGAACCCAATCACATGGATAGTTTACAATGCTCATCAAGGCCTAATCTAGAGATGTGGCCCATCCGAGGCACATTAGCATTGAGTACTCTCATTTGTTTCAAGTAGGGCTTGGAATTGAACTTATACTTCAAAGTATGTATGAGAAAATTTAGGTCCTCTATTGCCATGTCAACTTCTCCACTTGGCGCACCATGTCACTACTTTGTCACCTGCCACATCATTACTCTATCCTTGTTCAATTGACATATCTCAAGCATTGGGGCTATCAAGCAAATTTCTATGCGTAATGTTACATGGGTGAAATGGGCGCTTTAGCCCTTAGGAATTATGTCTTATCCTTCTGCAACCAATAGTTTGACCAAGACCCAACTACATCAGGGATCAGAGAAAATATTCTCTTGTATATTTGCACATATGATGTTTCAAGGGTCTAAGGTTTCTTAGTCTTTAGGAACTTGTTGACGGGAAAAAATGACCACTCATCAACAAAAGGAAACAACCTGGTCGAAGATTCTTTAAATAACCCAAGCCATTTGGTGTCGTTGTTCCCAATAGGATTAGTGGTTATTGAGGAAAATGATTTTCTTCCCGAGAGTAGACTTCTTTTTAAGAACAAATCTTTCTAAAATCTAAATGCGTTTTTTATCTAAATAATACAAATATTGATCTAAATGCAATAAATCAAAGAGGCAGTTTCAATAACTATTTTCCAATCAAATTAAAGAAACCTTAACTCTATTATTTAAACAAAGGATAATCTTGAGAAAAAAAAAGAAGAATGATTATACATGTGATGATTTAGAGCATAGTTACCAAATTCGGCCCCAATTGGAGCAAAAAGTACGGAAATTAGCCAATTCGTTTCAAGTGCTGACCAATTCGCCAAAATTTGATTTGATTCGTAGCGTAAGGGGTTAATTGTAAGGTTAATGTAGTTGATGTAGTTGGCTAATTCTTTGGCGCAAGATGCCTTCTGAACACAAAGGGTTAATCTATTATATTGCATTAACTAAAAATCTATGGCACATATCCAAAAGGATTATTCATTCATTGTTATAAGATGAATTTACCCAATATACAACTCGATTAGGCGTTGGAGGGAGCTGGGTTTGGATTTACCTAATAGACAATCAATTACTTGACATAGGAGCTAGAGGTACATAGCTCGAGGGTCTAGAGCCAAAAACAAAATTTTCCAAGTTGATAGTTGATGCTCTGGACATAAATAGATGGAGGCGGGATGGGAAATATAAGGAAGCAAGATGGAAAAAAAATGTTGAATGTAAAAGTGAAATTAGAAATATATATATATATATATATATATATATATATATATATATATATATATATATATATATATATATATTAACTTGGAAAGAAAACGTGTGAAAGTGCTTATTTATTCGTTGTTATAAGATGCTGATGAACATAAATAGATAAAGGTTGGATGGCATATCCAAAGAAGAAAAATGAAAGGTGAAAAAGGAAAAACAAAATAGAAGGTAAAAGTGATATTAGAAAAATTATGTTCCTGGAAACCTAGAAAAATGGATAGGAAAGAATGTGTGGAGTGACTTAATTTTATGAGTGATTGGGTTTTATTTATGGAGGATTATAGATAAATAAATTTTCAATATAGATTTTATAAATTTGCATCTATATATTTTATAAAAATAGATTTTATAAGTTTCTTTAGTTTCAAATTAAAGAAGAATATGACATCAAAGTTTTGAGAAAAGAGAAGTTTTGGAAGGAAAAGATGAATAGAATATTTTAGATGGATTTTATTTGTAATATTGTGATATTATTTCGAATTAATAAAATCATTCAAAATTCAAAATAAATTAAGAAGAAAACTAACAAAAAGGCATAAGCATTTATGATGTCTAGCATCGAATTTTTATCTTATCTTTCGAACTTGGTAACTATGATTTAAAGACATTTAATTAACAACTATATAATAAAGCACATCAATATTTAAGAAACAAAGACAAATCATTATCAACGTTTTCCTCAATATGCTTAAATACCAGATGTGATATACAATTATTTAACACTCAAATCAATATTTAAACTATAAACATGTGCACAGATATGTGATTTGATTAATATTCAAATTGTAAAAGTATAAAAGCATATTAGAAAACACAACTTGAACAGGTAGTGCCTCTTTTTCTTTTCCTTTGAAAAACATAGTTTGCAAAAGGAATAAGAGTAAAGGAAAGACGGCAATAATTCATCCATTTCAAAGATCTTTTCCTCTTACAACAACTTCCAAAAACCTTTGTCTTGCAAAAGGAATAAGAGTAAAGGAAAGATGGCAATAATTCATCCCTTTCAAAGATCTTTTCCCCTTACAACAACTTGCTAAAACCTTCGTCTTTCTTTCTATAATACTATTGATCCCCTAGACCATTTACCATCTCACCTTGTCAAATAATAAAGAGCTCCCTACATATGAAAATCTGTTCAATAAAGAGCTCCCTACCTATGAAAATCTGTTCAATAGTCTTCCAAACAAATGTCATTTGAGTCTCTAAAATGAGGATTGTTTAATAATGAGCTCCTTATCTATGAAAATCTGTTCAATAAAAAGCTCCCTACCTATAAAAATCTGTTCAATAGTCTTCCAAACAAATGTCATTTGAGTCTCTCTAAAATGAGGATTCCCACAATTAGATAAGTCTAACTAATAGATGGACATAACAACCTCAAACTTCCAAATAAATGCCATTTGAATCTATAAAATTAAATGAGAATTCCCACAATTAGACAAGTCTAACTAATAGTGGACATAACCACCTCAAACAAAGGTTTCTTGATTTGAGTGTATCAAAGCAATTAACAAGCTGAATGCAATGTACATTAAAAAAAACTGATGCTATATATCAACGGTTTCAAAGAATGATCTTCCGATTGATTTTCCTCGACATATTTGGATATAAAAAACATGAGATGATAGAATCAATAACACTTAGAGATGTAGCAAAGATTTTCAGAATCAATTTTGAATTTCGTTCTAAAAATAGTTGACGTGCATGCTATTTGGTAATCCCTGTAGAGCTGAGTATTTGTTGCAACGATAAAGATTATCTCTAAATCCAAGTTTTGATTTTTCAAAAATCTACATTACTAGAATCGAGAAACTCATTTCTTATTTGCTCAACATAATTGGACTTTCAATGCCTTCTCAGTGCTTTCTTGTTCAAATATGGTACATCGATGATTTTATCCCTTTCTGTCCACATCCAATCTGCAAGACCAAAATAAAAATATATCAAAGGTTCATCAAACAAATTTAATCAGAATAAAATAAAAATAATAAAAAACAAAAGAGATAAAGAAAACACAAAACCAAAAAAAAAAAAAAAAAAAAAATGAAATCTCAACTTGTTCCAATCAGGTTTATTTTATTTTATCAGGCACACATTGACCCACACCGAAACTTATAAAATATCATGCCAGAAATTATTTCTGCATCATTTTTTTGAGGGGTAATTGAAAATGGCAATCCCTCACAAACCACAAATTCACGCCACTAAAATTATTTTTGATTGATTCGAATGCCCTTTGAACTGATTAACCGTGGTGGCGATCTGGTAACTTTTCTCAAACTTTTCCAAACTCTTCTATTTTCTCTTCCACGTGTTTTTAATGGCCTGACTTTTATGTGTTTTCCATATGTTTAATGAGCCAGCAGAGAGCACATATGTAAGTTGAACGAAATTTGCTTGTCGATGCGAGAAAATGTGTGAGATTTTGGTAGAGAAACCTCCCTGGCAATTGATTTCGAGTTTAGTTTTTTAAGATTCCATTATCTCAATCCCTGAGATTATGGTTTAGTTTGTTTCTCTGTAATGGAAGATCCCGTCATTTGTTCAGTTTGCTCTGTTGATAACATATATAACAAGCATGAAAGAGCAATTGATTTCGAGTTTAGTTTTTTAAGATTCCATTATCTCAATCCCTGAGATTATGGTTTAGTTTGTTTCTCTGTAATGGAAGATCCCGTCATTTGTTCAGTTTGCTCTGTTGATAACATATATAACAAGCATGAAAGAGAAGCCACGTGGGTGGAGTGAGCTTTGTTTATGGCTCGCAAGTTGTAGCGTTTGACTACGTGGAAGTGTGAATTGATTACAATTTGTTATGTAAAAAACCATGGTCAATGAATATATAAAAAATTGTAAAAAAGTCGATTTTTATGAAATAATGTTGAGTGAAACAGGAGCAGTTTTCATAGAAGCAATTGCTATGGTGAGTCTTATAAGGTATCTAAAAAGAATTGAGCAAATGAGAGGAAGTAGATGGTCGAAAGTTATCTTCAATAAAAATATGAGTGAAAGAAAGAAATCATAGATGAGACAAAACAACAAATGGATGCAAAAAGGAATATTTACCTGATGAAGAAGTTTCGTAAGGGTATATGGGGAAAAGAGTTAGGTAGAAAGAAGTATTATGTTCAGGAATTCAACTCCACTTGCGATCTCCAACAAAAAGAATACATTGGAGCTAGCATTCAGGTGAAAACAAAGGTTCTTATTGCTCAATTAAGAACTAACTCACATCAACTTCGGTGTGAAACGGGACGGTGGAAAAGACCTAAAGAAGCTTGGGAAGAAAGAGTATGTACTTTTTGAACTTATGGGGCAGTGGAATCAGAAAAACATTTCATTTTGGAATGTGATGCTTTCAGAGACATTAACAGTATGTTAGCATAATTCTGTGGCATTGTCTTTTCAGTGATAGAAATGTTAGAAGATTGTGTCAGCTCATCATCAATTTAAGTAAGAAAAAAATTGAATTACATAAGACCAAAAAAAAAAAAAACTAATAGTCCCATAGGCTATTTTTAATCTAATAAACATTAAAATACTATTCATTCATTCATATATATATATATCGATATTAACCGCTCACGATCTCCCTTTCTAAATTGAATAAATTAAAGTCCCCTTGCTTTCCATAACTGGGATGATATGTCGATTATTAGAAACCTCTACCAGCCGGGTTTATAATATGTACAAACATAATATAATTTATATTATATGCAAATGCCTTTAATATTCACAATTTTAATATATATATATATATGTTATAAGCCGTTTTCACGTAATGAAATACAAAAGTTACAACGATATATAATAATATTATAATATATATAATAATAAATTTTTTATTATATTATATTATATTATATTTTGTTGTAATATGAAAAGTTACAAAAAAAAAAAATATATATAATAATATTATAATATATATAATAATAAAACTTGTATGCTTTATCTTTATTTTATTTATTTTAATGTGTTTTATGTTTTATTTTATTATATTATATTTTATTTTATTTTAATGTGTTTTATGTTTTATTAAAATATTATATATATATATATATATAAACTAAATTTTCTAGGTAAAGAAACCAATTCAAATTTCATGTAAATTATAATTTTGAAACCAAACATCGAAATCAAATGAATTATATTATATATTATTAGAGAGTTTTTGGAGAAGTGAAGGAAAATAGGACAATCAAAATCGATGTGAAAAACCACTCAAGATCAAACAACCAAAGCAATAAAAATATGATTTTCTCAAAAACTCATATAGGGGTCTATTTCATTTTAAGTAAAATGTAAGGGAGTTATGGACATGCCAACAAATGGTGACTCACTGGGCAAAACAATTATCTCTTATTAACAATTTGAAATCTATATATATGGAGAAAAAAAAGATAAGAGGTTCCAAAATGTTAATTCAAATAACCTAAAGAGCTTCATCCTTGACTTATATAGTTTAAATTTAAAACTTGTCAACAAACCCAAATCATTTCCATTTAAAAGATGAGCCCAAAATTTCATTATGTGTAGGTTTGAAAATATTGAACTTTACCCATAATTAGTCTTGGGAAAGACAACCTAACCAAGTAAATTACAATATTAAAATGATTTCAATACCACAAGCATGGACCATGGTTGTTAGCAAACCTCTACAAACTCGACAGGGATACCTCTTAACTCAATCAGAGGCTTTTATCTCATCTTCTAGATATAAATATATAGATTTTAGATCATTTTATTTTATTATGTTTTTTCTTAGAAATCGATTGAAGGTCACTACCCAGGCTTGGTACCTAGTTAACAACAGTGTCATGCACAAAAACGTGCAAAAGTGAACAAACCAACCAACTCATGATGAGACCTCTTGTCTTTCAATTTTGCAGCCAAAATCCATTACCCTGGCTTAGTGATCAGTTGGTAATGTCACTTAGTAAAAACCCATTATCATTGTAGGTCAGCTCGTAATGAGATCTCATATCCTTCAGTTAAATCTCTATGTTAAGATTGAACTATGCTTATTGTTAATCTTCCATAGATTACTTAATAGATGGGGAAACAAATCTGAAAGACACGTTGATATTAAAAAAAAATCAGTTACTAATCTTTGGTAATGAATATTGCAAGGGTTGATATTAAAAAAAAAATTTCAGTTACTAATCTTTACTGATAAATATTGTTTTCCTAAAAAATTATTATCTTAAAGTAAACTGTCTTTTACAGCTATTTTGTTATTTTATTATTATTGGGTTAAAAAATTATTACCTTCAAGTAAACTATCTTGTAAAGATATTTTGTTATTTTATTATTATTGGGTTAAAAAAAAAGGTTCTTAAATATATTTTGTTATTTTATTATTATTGGGTTAAAAGCAAAGTTCAGAAAAATTTAAATAAATATTGAGCATAATTCATAATAAGCTTTCAAAATTCAATGACTAACTAATCAAAGAATTGAGTTTCAGCATAAAGGAGTCATCTTCCTAACAGATTTATTTAAAGATAAGATTTTAGTCTTATAAAAGAGAGTATTTTTTCTTTACCTAACGAGTACAGAAAGAAAAACCCAAAAACGATAAAATCAACCTTTATTCAAACTTTAAGGAAAGAAAAAACTGGGAAAGCCTACAAATGCTAAGAAGAAGAAGGAATGGAAAACATACAATAAACTATGAGTAAATGAACATCCAACAATGTAACAATCATATCACAAGTATAAATGATAAAAAGAATCATAGGCAATGAGTAAATGAACATCCAACAATGTAACAATAATATCAGCAGTATAAATGATAGAAAGAAACAATCATATGACGAGTATAAATGATAAAAAGAATCAAATTTGAAGGGATAAAGATGTCCCGAGTATGAATGATAAAAAGAATCAAAATTGAAGAGATAGAGATGAATTTTGAAAGTTTAAATATTTTGTCCCTATTTGATTATTTACTGGTGTAAGTATGTACTTGTCTTTAAAAATTTCTGATTCTTGTGGTGTAAGTATGTACTTATCTTTAAAAATTTCTTCTGATTCTTGTGGTGTAAGTATGTACTTATCTTTAAAAATTTAAAAATTTCATTAGATAATGCACAAGATAAAATAAAAAGAGAAAACAAAATAGATTAATCAAAATGCTAAACAAAAATAAATCTGAAATTAAATGTGTATTCATAATATCAATTTTAATGCAAATTAAAGCCTCAACCATTCAGGTCAAAGAAAAGAAAAACCTATTATTTCATTTAATGCAATAACGATTGCCTTCAAAATTTCTCAACTAAGTCACGAACATAAAATTAAATTAAAAATTTGGGACTTACATTATGAACCGGAATATAAATATAGTGAAACTGAATATGAATATAAATATAGTGAAATAAAGAGAATTAAAATAAACTTCATTTAGAATATCTTGAAATAAAGAGAATTAAAATAAACTTCACTTAAAATATCATGATGATGGCCCATCTTCAACTCATATTTAGCTTAATATGAGCATATAAAATAAACTTCCCTTGGGAAATCTTCACCTTAATATGAGCATATAAAATAAACTTTCCTTGGAATATCTCGATGATGGCTAAAAATATCATGATGATGGCCCATCTTCAACTCATATTTAGCTTAATATGAGCATATAAAATAAACTTCCCTTGGGAAATCTTCACCTTAATATGAGCATATAAAATAAACTTTCCTTGGAATATCTCGATGATGGCTAAAAATATAGTGAAATACAGAGAATTAAAATAAACTTCACTTTTAGTATGAGCATATAACATAAACTTCCCTTGGAATATCTTGATGATGGCTTAAAAATATAGTGAAATAAAGAGAATTAAATAAACTTCACTTAGGATATCTTGATGATGATGGTCGTCTTCAGCTTAATATGAGCATATAAAATAAGCTTCCTTCCTTTGGGATGGCTTAAAAGTATAGTGAAATAAAGAGAATTAAAATAAACTTCACTTATCTCTTTAAAATAAAATTCACTTGGGATATCTTGATGATGATGATGGCCGTCTTCAGCTTAATATGAGCATATAAAATAAACTTCCTTTGGGATATCTTGATGATGGCCCGTCTTCAGCTGAGCACATATAAATCATATCAAATAATTTAATATGAGCATATAAAATAAACTTCCCTTGAAATATCTTGATGATGGCCCATCTTCAGCTTCAACTTAATATTAGCATATTTTCATAACGACAAAAATCAAGTAAGCTTAAACTAATTAAGCTAAGCTACACAACTTTAATGAGCGTAATGCTAAGTGACATGGAATTTCCAATGTAATCATCGAAGTAGCTCCAATGTTGTAAAGAAAAAGAAATTTACATGGAATTTCCAATGTAACCATCAAAGTAAAAAGAAATTTCCAATTAGTAAACTGAATTGGAGTACTTCAAAAATGAAAATAATCAGGTCATGATTATTATTGATCAAGCTCCAATCTTGAAAAAAAAGAAATTTCCAATTAGTAAAATGAATTGGAGTATCAGGTCATGCTTACTATTGATCAGGGACTACTATGATTCTCCTAACCAACCCCTCAAATCTCACTCTTCTCCCCTGCTTCTGGGCCTAATCACTTGGGTTACTCTATGCTATCAATGCGTTTATTGATGTTGGTAGTCTTAGTTGATGCCACGTGGAGATGCTGGGTTACTCTATTCTGGTATCTAATGCTTTCAATACAAAAGGTTGATGCTTGTACTTGAGCCCAAGAGGTTATCCATCTGTTTATGCTGGCTGGTACTTGATCACAATAGGAGGAGGATGCCTATGGCTCTCAATTAAGGGAGAGGAATTACATATGACTGGTACTTGATCACAATAGGAGGAGGATGCCTATGGCTCTCAATTAAGGGAGAGGAATTACATATGGCTGGTACTTGATGCCAATAGGCAGGGCTCTAAATCAAGGGAGAGGCAGGGCTCTAAATCAAGGGAGAGGAATTAGAAATGTAATTACGGTTAAAGGCAAGTGAAATAGTGGGACAAATTTTCCTAAGTTTTATGCCCTTAATGGTGACTTTCTTTGAAAGGATATACAAATTTACAAATTTTCAATGATTTAGGAAGATTATATATACAAAAGATTAAATTGAAAATTGCAATTGAGGCTCAGCTTCCCCGCCAATAATGATACTAGCGCAGAGGCAGAAGGGAAACCAAGTTGTGATGTAGTCACTACACAGAGCAGTCTAGCCTTAGTGCAAATTAGTGCCAGTTTCTCGTGGAGGAGTCAGGGTTGTCTCACAAGATCTCTTCTGTCAGTTTTGTTGTATGATTTGATGGTCTCGTCAATCATAGATTTGTACTCAGAATTTACTGCATAATAACATAAATCCTCATATCTGTTGCACCTGTTTTCCCACATTGGGTTTTTCCGGGGACATTAGTCCAAAAACAATTGTGTCAGATGGTTGTGTGATCTATGTGTGTTCAAATTTGTTTCCGCATTTGTATTTCTTTCGCAGTTTAATTGTGTAGGTTGTAGTGAATGGATTTCGATATAATTTGTTAAGTAAAATAACAAATAGAAGATTTTCCATCAGTCGCTGCAGTAGGATTCCGTGTAACACAAATTTTCACATGGTATTAGAACTTGTTTAAGCTGAGTGCAGGTGAGACAAACAACAGATCCAACATATCCAGTGTTGAAACAACAATTAGGGATCAAAGAGCTGCATAAGCAGCAGATCAATTTCTAAGTAAAGTGCGCAGTCCAAGCCAGGAGGGTCAGATCAGCAAGGAAAATCCCTCTAAGTGAGCCGACAGAGAGGTAATATTGTTCCAGACTGCTGTTTGTTCGAGGCAGAGGGAGCAACACAACAGATCTATGTAGATCAGTAGCTGGAGGGACGCAGTTGACTGCGCAACAATGGTTGCTGGCGCAGAGCGTCAAGAAGCGTAGCAGAAACACAGATTTGGGGAATTTCTAAACTCAGTGAGTTTCTGGCTCGCGAAACTTAGATTCCTCGAGTAGTAGCAACAATTTTTGTGGTTTCCTCCATCAGGAGTGCGGAAAGCCAGCTGCGCAGAGGGTGAGAGGCAGCAGATCGACAACAGTTGGGTGAGATGGCCACTAAAGGATTGCGTGACCAAGATCGGTTGGAGGGTGCCTCCAACTATGTAATTTGGAAGGCAAGGATCTCCTTCCTTCTAGAGGAGCATGACTTCAAGCACTTTATCGATAGTGCTCAGGCTAAATCAATGGATGCAACACCATTACGGGCCTTCAAGAAGAATATGGCTAAAGCCAAGCGGTTGATCCTCAATGGAGCAAGGGATGACATCGTTTCACACATCTCAGCCAAAGGAACAACTGAGGAGATGTGGGATGCGTTGGCAACACTATATGAGGGGTATTCCGAGTAGCGGAAGATGTTTCTGGAAAAGAAAATGAGGACCACCAAGATGCAAAAGGGAGAGCGTATTGCTCCATTCTTGTCTAGACTTCAGGCAAACCGAGATTAGTTGGCAGCCGTAGGAGCAGCTCCTACGACCACATAAATGGTCAAATTGGCCCTCAACTCAGTGTTTGAGGATTACCAAGTTTTTGTCCAGTGCATCCTGGACAAAGAAAACTAACCAGACTGGGAGCAAATGTAGGCAACTCTTCAGCAAGAAGAGATGCAAAGAGAATTACTCAAGTGTCAACTTAAGGGTGGCAACAACAATAGTTCGAAGATCAAGGAGGAGGAAGAGAATGTGGCCCCTGCATCAAAGGGGCAGCAAGAGCAACACGGGAGGAAGAAGGATCTATCAAAGATCAAATGTTTCCGGTGTGGCAAGATGGGACATTAGGCCACAAAGTGTCCTCTCAAGAAGAAGGACAAGGATGAGAAACATGATCCTCAGGCCAGAGCAACAAAGATAGAGGAGGAGTTTGCGATGATTGCTCATATACCTCCAAGAGAGAGGTGGGTTGATTTGGATTTGTAGACCCAAAGATCTACAACATGGGCAGGATCCTTGAGGAGTCCACCTCTCGGATCATCACCTTGCTACGGGAGACCAAAACAGTAGTAGCAGGATGGACTAGTGCTAGTTGGTGCAGAGGAGTGCTGAAGTGACATTGCAGTGGTTAGCAGTGCTAGAGTCTGAGTAGCGCAGAGCAGTGTAGCAGCAGTGCAGAGGGATGTAGTGGTTAGAAGCAACAACAGCTTCAGAGAGGCAACATAGAGGCTAGCTACAGTTAGATCTTCATCACCAAGATGCACTATACTTGTCCAATTTTGGATGTTTTTTAGTTGCAAAAAGCAACTGTGTTGCCGTGCAATAGCAGTTGGTAGAGTCAGCAGCAACACGGATGCGGAATTCAGAGGAAGTTGCAGTACGGATGCAGTGGTTGACAGTGGCAATGTCAGTAGTAGTACAGATGCAACATTTGCGCAGAGTTGGTGGACATCATGTCAGACATCAGCAACGCAGAGGGAGATGCTTCAGAGTCAGAACAGTATGCAACAGGGCATATTGTTAGAGCATATTCCTCACTAAGAGGGAGTGTTGATTTTGGGTAGATTCTAATGTGCTCTAAGTCTCAAATTTTGTGGAAAGACTTGGGCACATGTATTCTAAATAACTCAGAAAGCGTTGGTGAAATTCCACTCAGATTGTATTCTATAGAAATAATTAATTATTTTTAAAGGGAGCCTAAGTCATACTTTAAGAAAATAATATAATTAAAGTGTATTAATAGAATATAAGTGAGAATGATCTAGAATAAAAGAATCAAGTCAAAAGTTAATCTTAGTCGTTGATTAGAGATCTAATCTGGGCCATTTAATCTTCAACGAGAAGATTATAAAAATGAATTGAAGGGTCATTTGGAAAAGACATTCGTGGAGACATAGAGAATCTAGAGATCAAATTTTTTGACGGAGCAAGTGCTCGGACAAAAATAAGATCCAAGTGATTCTTGATTGCAATGAGGGGCAGTAATACTGGTTGGAAGGTTTCTTGAGCCGAAGAGTACATAGCAATAGAGACAGAGAGAGCCACAACTTCAGCACAGAGCCAATGACGCAGTGCCTATGCAATCACTGCGCAGAGCCAGAGGCAGAATCGTTTTCCTGCAAAGGAGACAACGCAGAGCCAATGTCAAACTTGGGAGAGATTTTCCAAAGGCTCAGTTTCCAGCCAGCAGCGAGATCAACGCAGAGGAAGAAGGGTAGCCAAGTTGTAATGCAAACACTGCGCAGAGGCAGCGCAGGGCAATCCAGCCTTGGTGCAGATCAGTGCCAGTGTCCTGTGGAGGAGTGAGGTTTGTCTAACGAGATCTCTTCTGTCAGTTTTGCTGTATGATTTGATAGTCTGGTCAATCATAGATTTGTACTCAGAATTTACTACATAATAACCTATGTTACATGGGTTCCCATCTAGGGGTGGGGTTCTTGAACCCAAGAACCAGATTCAGGTATGGGTTCTTCTGAAATGAACCCATAAGAACTGGGTTCTTCTACCAAGAATCGGGTTCTTTGTTAAAAAAATTTGGGTGCTTTTGATGATTAGGGTACTTGGAACCCTGATAATAGGTACTTGGAACCCCAAAATCGGGTTCTTTAGGGTTCTTTGTTGAACGATTTTTGAAATAAAAAGTTAAATATAAAAAAATCAAGGAAATTAAAAAAGTGAATACATAACCTGTAAAACCTAAAATCACTTCACTCTTTGACAACGACATTCTGTTTGAGACAACAACCATTCGGTTTGACTATTGAGACGACGAGCATTCCCTGGTGTGTTTGGGGCATTTGCTGGTGTGTGTGCCGGTGACTGGAGGTTCCCATAGAGACGCAATCCACAGAGATGCAATCCCTGCTTGAAGATTCACAGGTAGCTCTTGAAGATTCACTATGCGGCATGAATTAATTCTAATTTCTGTGAGTTCAAATTTCATTGTTTGCATAACAAAATTAGTAAATTAAAAGTTAATTCTAAATAGTAAAATTGACCCATGATGTCAAAGATGGGAAAGCTTCCTTATGACGAGTATTAAAATCTTGAAGCAAGAACGATAAATATTCTAATGCCATATACTGTGATTCCAAACTCTTGTTTTTCTACTATAATCTCCACATTCTCTCATGGCCAATCGACATCACTTGCTTTTCTAATCACTCTTTTAACTATGTTTTTTTTTTTACATTTTTTGCCCAGAATGTAAATTTTAACCTTCTCTTTCTCTAACAGAGTTTTGGGCGAAATTGGCTTGGGGCCAGATTTACAAGTATGTGTAAACTCCAATTATCACTTGATATCAAACTAGAAATTTTGAAATTTCAACGTAAATGTTGAGTGTTCAATGATGTGCATGTTTAAATTTTTAAAGTTTAAATCATAAATATTTTAGCTTTCATGTTTAAAGTTTGAAAATATACAAATTCATATATATATATATATATATATATATGTGTGTGTGTGTGTGTCTGTGTGTTGCACGGGGACCCGTCCCCGCCATAATTCGTGTCGTTCCCTCCGTTCCGGCATTCTGGGGAATTTGGAACTTGTCGGAAACGTTCCAGATTTGCCAGGGACTCCATCGAGGTCTTGGGGACTTCAAGGCCATCCCCTAGCCGTCCCTCGAAAATTCGGGGACTTTTTGGGGACTTCCAAAACATCCCTCGACAAATCGAGGACTTCTGGACATCCCCAATAAAATTTCAAAACATAAATTAAAAAAAAATTAAAACAAAATTTTAAATTAAAAAAATATAAATTCCTAAATTCCATTTACCCTAACCTAAAGGCTAACGCATATACCTATCAAACTTAAAACATTTACAGTTTACCGTTTTACCATTTGGCAGCTACATGAGTGACTATATTATTTTTAAATTTAAATTTTTGTTATTTTGGTTCTTGGACTATAGTCTATAACTATAGTTTATAAATTTACAATCCATGGTTTTCTACTTCTAGACCCTTAATTTGAGATTTATATTTAAATTTTAATGAATTTTTCATGTTTACATCTTTATTAAATTTTAGTACTATTTACTTTTACACTTTAACTGCTATTTAAATTTTGAAATGATTCATCATGCATCAATCATCATATAATGATTATGTAGATTGAAATGATTCATCATGCGTCAATGATTATAGAATGATTATGTAGATATTAGACAGTAGTAGATTGTAGGTTGTAAGTTGTATGAAACTAATAGTACTTCTTAAGTTATGCAATGATGACGAAATTTGTTTTTGTGATGCACAATTCTCAATGACGATTACGTATTAGACTATTAGTATTAGTCTTTAGATTTATCATTTTAGTATTTTATTTATTTTGATTCATGTTTAATTTTATTTTAATTTTAATTATTTAATAAATAATAAATATAATAAATAGTTTCCGCACTTGCCGTCCCTTGAAAATTTGGGGGTGCGCTCTAGCTGTCTCGGAAACTCGTCCCCCTGTCCCCACAGCCAGTGCAACACACACACACACACACACATATATACACCCCCGACGAACCCACGCATCCTGTTTCAAAAAATGACGCACTCGTCCGAGTCCCCGTCCGAGTCCCCGCATTTCCTGGCAAGATAATAACATAAACCCTCATATCTGCTGCACAGGTTATCCCGCATTGAGTTTTTTGGGGGCCATTAGTCCAAAAAAAATTGTGTCAGATGTTGTGTGATCTATGTGTGTTCAAATTTGTTTCCACACTTTTATTTCTTCAATATTTTAATTGTGTAGGCTGTAGTGAATGGATTTCGATATTTTCTTGTAGAACACAGTAAATAATTTGTTAAGTAAACTAACAAATAAAATATTTTCCATCAGTCGCTGCAGAAGGATTCCGTGTAACACAAATTTTCATAGTTATAACGCTATTAATTCACTATTTAGACTATGTTACCCTCGAGCATAACACACCATATCTTCAGCCAACCTACATTACAATGTGTTTTCTTATCCATCCAAGCCCTAACTCATGCAATCATAAATGTTGGCTTCTGTTATTTCAGTTTTGAATAACATGAGGCTTATTTGTCTTGAATTATCTTTCAAATTTGAGAAAGAACACTCGGAAATGAAGGTACGCCCTAGAATGAGAAGAGACAAGACTTGTCATTTTAGATTCATATTTGGAATACTAACAACCATCAAAGCTTGTTTATAAAAATGTGTGAGATTGGAAGGATGAAATGTTGGAGAGTTAGACAATGTGAGAGTTGATTAAGTTGTTATTCATTAGTTACCTAGCACATATAGATAATATGTGACGCATATTTGAGGAGACGAAGAAGCTGGGAGTGTTAGAGAATGTGAGAGTTGATTGAGTTGTTATTCATTAGTTACCTAACACATATAGATAATATGTGAAGCATATTTGAGGAGAGGAAGAAGCAAAGATAGAGATGGCAATATGCCGAGTCATAGACCAAGAAAAACCAACATATTGTTTCTTGTTTGTATCAGGGATTGTAGTCTCCTTTCAATTTGTAGCTTTATAAAGAATAGGTTGGAGCCTATTGAGGTAGGAGTCCCCTGTGGGTTATGGCCTGTAGAAATTTGTGGGAGTTGGAGCTTCCTTGCAAGTTGAAGCTCGCAGAAGAATTGAGGTAGCATCCTCCTGTATGTCGAAGCCTACAAAAAATATAATGTAATAAAGGAGTAGGAGCTTGCCTTTGCATCACAACAATAAAAAATTTGTGGTTTTCTCCCTTTATGGGTTTCCACTTATATCTGGTGTCCACATGTGTTGTCTTTATGTGTTGATTTGATGTTGTTGTTCACATATTACATGTTCATATATTAATTTGCATTTTATATGGTCTTAAATTGCTCATTAAATAGTTCAGCTAAACATTACAAAGAAAAGAAAAGTTGTCCATGAATACACTAAATTGATTCACACCGCCTCTCAGTTTAGTCAAGTTTCCAACATATATGAAATGTAAACAATGTCATAGTGGTGAACCCCAAGTAGCTCTCCCATAAAACTCCATTATGAAACTAATCTAAGACATTCTTGAAACTATATGACAAAAGGAAAAGGAACTAATCCAAATTGTTGGTGATCATTCCCACTTTTTCTCCATATTTCTCTCTTTAGAAATTTTGTCCTTTCAAGGCTAGAGAAGGAGATATGGCTTGGTGCGAATTTCTAGGGAGAGGGGATTTTAGTGATTAGAGAGGCCTAAACTAAACATCGAGTCGATAAGATTTGCCACAAAACCTATCAATTTGGTGGGCATCCACTTCAATTTCATCCATAAGTTCCCTTGCCCTAGGTGTTTTCCCTGAGAGGTAAACACTAATTTCTTCTCTCCACTTAAGGACTTTCTTCAAGGTTTCATGAGCCTTGGCTCAGCTAATATACATTGTAAAAAATTAGATGACGTTTTGCCTCATGACTTGAGACATGGGAGGGCTAGAACCATATTTAGTGCCCTCAACGTTGGAGTAGAGACAAAGATTTTACCACTTGGAGACCCATGAGTTCCAATTTTGTGTCCCAAACCCGCATTCTGGTTCCACAGGATGATTTGCACCAAGATACAGGGGCCAACCCATGGATCTTGATTTTAGAGGACTTGTACATTTGTCATGGCACCAAAAGGCCTCCTACATTTGTCATGACACCAAAAGGCCTCAACGTCAACCTTCTAGAAGCCCACACAAGCATGACATCAACATTTTGGCTAGCATTTGCAAAGATAAAATTAAAATTGTAAAAGCTACTAGGTTGGCTTGTGAACTAGGCCATTTCTCGCACATTATTTTATTATTAGAGGGGATTATAGGCTAAAATAAGACACATTGTAGCACATATATATTAGAGAGACATCATTTGATCTCTCATCATCATCACACTCGGAAATCGAACTCATAGACAAAACTCACACTCACTCTTTTGTGGACTATATTGGATGTTGGATACATTTTGGTGTTTGGAGCTGATTGTGCATTCTTTGAAGCTATTCTTTGGATTAATGGATGGATTTCTTGCATATTGTCTTGTAAGTACTCTTAATTGTTGAAAATCTATTTTCTATGTTTAAAGCATGGAATGATTGATTCTAGTTCATGCTCAAATTGTGCCCTAATTTTATTGAAGACAAATTAAATGCTAACTAGATGAATATTTCATGCATTACTCACACATGACATGTAAGAATTTTCCTAATGATGAACTTCTAGTAGCTCTCCCATAAAACTCCATTATTCCTTTGAGTAGATAAATGCTTGAAATTTGTTGCCAAGGCATCAAATTTAGACCTCCTTAGAAGCAAGGTTAGCTAATCCAAGACATTCTTGACTCCATATGCTCAAAGGAAAAGGCATTAATCCAAATTTCTAGTGATCATTCTCACTTTTTCTCCATATTTTTCTCTCTCTTAAATTTTGGTCCTTCGAAGGCTAGAGAAGGAGCTAAGGCTTGGTGCAAATTTCTAGGGAGGGGATTTAGTGGTTGGAGAGCCTAAACATCAAGTAGATAGGGTTTGCACAAAACCTATCAATTTGGTGGGCATCCACTTCAATTTCATCCATAAATTCCCTTTCCCTAGATGTTTTCCCTAAGAAGGAAACCCTAGGTTTTCTTCCCTCAACTTAAGGACATTCTTGAAGGTTTTATGAGCCTTGGCTTAGCTAATATACATTGTAATAAACCATTTCTCCTCGCCTTGACCTTGAGTTACTTAACACTCATCAAATCAATCAAACCCTAGGGATTTTGCCCTTATTTCTAAGTATCTTCGTAGAAATCGAATTGCTTCCTAGTGAAGCCTTGAACTAAAATTGTGTCTTTCTTGAAGACCTCTAGCTAAATCATTTCATACCTTAACCCTAGAATACCTATTATAAGTGGTTTCTTTCCTAGCAAGGGGTTTTGGTTGTTGTGACAGTGGGCCACTACCCCATTGTTGCTTATAGGTCTATACCTTGTAGGTTTTCACTTTACCAGGCTTGCTAGATTTTGCGGAAACATTTTTGGTGTCATTGCCAGGACACGAAGTGTGTCTTGTCCCCATATGACAATATAGATAATTATTTGGTGAGTCTATTATAATAACAAAGCTCTTGTTCTTCATTAAACTTCATATCCAATGCTTATAGGGTGAAGCAAGCATCTCTAAAGGCATCTTAAAATTTACCCATGCGACTCCCTTTATGGTTGTTATAAAGGGCTCAAAGTCATGTGTGATTTGGAAAAATCATACCCGACTTTGGACATTGGATGGGTCCCTGGATATCCGAATGGATTAAAGCTTTATGATTGCAAAAGGTTACCACAATTCCATCAAAAGAAACTAATCATGTGGCTAAGTTCGTTAAGTATACTTCAAGCATCAACATGGTTCATCAAAATGTCCTCATTTCATGGTTTATTGTTTCCATTGCACCTTGGCACAATGATTGGCTCGAGAATTCATGCAGGCCCAAAAGCATTCCTTATTTTCCTATATACTTTGGCACAATGATTGGCTTGAGAATTCATGCAGGCCCAAAAGCATTCCTTATTTTCCTATATACATTGGCATAATGATTGGCTTGAGAATTCATGTAGGCCCAAAAGCATTCCTTATTTTCCTATATTGGTTGAATACTTTTTGGCATATAGAGGGCCAAGTTTTCAAACTGCTAAGGAAGCTAGTAAAATCTTGAATGTAGCCCTCCAAAAGAAGGGGCTCGTGGAATGTCTTGAATAAGTTGAAGAATAATACCTCGAGGAAGAGGAGTTGTCCTTTCTAGATCATCAAGATGAAATCATTAATAAAGGTATAGAGGGTGATCCTGAAAGGGAACATGGTAAGGATCTTGATGAACAGGGTTCCTTAGTGCGTGAAGTTGAGGCTAGCCCTACAATTTTCAACAATGTTACTTTCGATGATGAACCTTTTGAGCATAATTGTTGATTTATGGTAGCATTGGATGTGCTCTAGCCTTGTAATTTTGTATACAGGCTATGACACATGTATTCCATAATACCTAGAAAAGATTTTGGAAAATTCCACTTAGAAATGGTTTAATTAAATTAATTAATCATTTTTTAATGTTTTCCTAAGTCTAAACTTAGGAAAACTAATTAATTAAACTAAGTGTGAATCTTTTAGATAAAGTCATGGATCACCTCCAAGTTAATCTTAGCCCTTGATTATGTTTTAATCTTCGCTGTTGAAGGGTCAACAAAAGATTATAAGAAGGAGGGTGAGGGGCCTATGGAAAACAAATTGAGCACATTGAGCATTTGGCATTTTTTGAGCTTGTGAGAGAGACACAACTTTTTGATCAAGATCGAATCACTAGGGCTGGGTTTGCTAAGTGATTTGATTCAATGATTAGTTCCAGAGAGGGGCAGATGCAGTAATAGGTCAGGAGGACCAGGAGTACATTTCAGATAGAGACGCAATAGTCACGCAGAAGAGGCAACGCAGTCATCTGGAGGAGTGATGCAGTTCCTGAAGGGAATCACGTAGAAGTGTCACAGTGCCTTCTAGATTCAGTCCGGAGATAGCTGGAAGCTGGGGTTTTTGAGCCAGGAGGGCCAAAACTCAGTTTCAAATCAACTTTGATCAGTTGCAGAGGAGGGGTGACGTAGTCCTTCAGCTTGCCCACGCAAGCTTACGTAGTGTAGGCATCACGCAGAGGTAGAGAGGGGCTTCACCAGCGCTATTCAAATCAACCGGGGATTTGCAGAATGAGGTATACCTCACATTTCTTCTGTTGCCTAGATTTTCTCTGAAGGGTGAGCTGGATATTGGCACCCTAGTTGTACTCAAGATTATCTGCTTAATAATATAAAACCCTCGTATCTACTACACCGGTTTTCCTGAGTTCGGTTTTTCTGGGGACTTAGTCCAAAAATCATTGTGTCAAATGTGGTTGTTTTTCATTGTATTTGTTCAGTTTGTTTCAACACTTAGATTTATTCCGCAACATTATTTGTGTAGACTGCTTCAGTAATTACTTCGATATTTCACTGTAATGAAATAATTATGAAAAATAATAGGAGAAGTAATTCAGATTTGTTGAAGTAGGAATCCAGATTTAGGATTTTTCACATGGTATCAGAGCTTACTCAAGCTGAAGTGCAGGAGAAACAAAAGAAAACCAGCAGATCAACGCTGAAGAGACTGGGTACTGCGTAAGCAGCAATAGAATACCCCAACAGTGACACAATCCAGGCCAAGAGGGCATTCCAGCACAGAGAAAGCTCCCTCTGAGAGAGTTCACAGAGGGGTAAGCATTTTCAGTTGCAGAAGAGGCAACGTAGCAGACTAGCATAGCCGAAGGATACAGTTGCTACATAGCAGTGAGTGATGGTGCATAAGCATTAGAAAATTTCTGAAAAACATAGATTGGGGATTTCTTGACCTCAGAGAGTTTTCTTATTCAAAGAAACTCAGTTTTTTCCCGCGCAACAGCAGAAGTTTTGACTTACTCCTCAAGGAGTGCGTAATTCTAGCTGAGCAGAGGGTTAGAGGAAGAAATCGATAGTTGAGGAGATGGCCAACAGCAGACTGTGTGACCAAGATAGATTGGAGGGTGCCTCCAACTATGTTATTTGGAAGTCAAGGATTCAGTTTCTCCTTGATGAGCATGATTTAAAAGGTTGTCATTGACAGCGCAGTTGCAAAGCCACTAGATGCAACACATCTGAGAGCCTTCAAGAAGAACTTGGCAAGAGCCAAACGATTTATCTTAGATGGTGTGAAGGATCACATTGTACCTCACATAGAAGCAAAGAAAATTGCTAAATAAATGTGGGTAGGGCTGGAAAAGCTATACCAAGGATCTTCCGAGCAGCGGAAGATGTATTTGGAGGAAAAGATGCGTAATACCAGGATGAAGAAGGGAGAGCGTTTTGACTCCTTTCTGTCCCAAATTCAGGATAACCGGGACCAACTGTCAGCAGTGGGGTCAACACCTAGAGACTCAGAGCTGGTAAGGCTCACTCTGAACTCTGTTTCAGAAGACTATCAGGTCTTTGTACAGAGTATTTTGGGCAGAGAAAAGCTTCCAGGATGGGAAGTGATGTGGGCAGCCTTGCAGCAAGAAGAGTTGAGGAGAGACCTCCTCAAAATCCATATTGAGGATAGCAGCAACGATTCGAAAGTCAAGAAGGAGGAGGAAGAAAACACAGCGCTTGCATCAAAGGGGCAACAAAGGCAGAAGAAGATCGATCTGTCCAAGATCAAGTGTTTTAGGTGTGGGGAAATGGGACATTATGCCACACAATGTCCTCTTAAGAAAAAGGACAAGGAGGAGAAGCAAGATCCTCAAGCCGGCGCTGCCAAGATTGAGGCAGAAGCTGATTGTGCTATGTTAGCTCATATTCCAAAAGGAGAGAAATCGGCTGACTTGGAGTTGTAGATCCAGAATCTACAATTGGTAGGATCCTTGAGTATTTCCGAACTCTTGGATCACATGTGAGCTACGACATCCTTAAGACAGTAGCAGGATGGACAGTTGCAGCGGAAGATGAAGAGACATTGTAGTGGCTAGCAGTACTAGAGCCTGGTCAGCACAGAGAGGGAGCAGCAGCAGCAGCAGCGTAGTGCAGAGAAGCAACAACACAACATATTCAAAGAGCTAGTGCAGAAGTTAGCAACAGTCAGTCTTATTATTCAGATGCAGTTTTACTTTTCCAATTTCGGATGTTTTCTATTGCAATTAGCAACAGTGCAGCAGCCACAATAGTTGAGCAGCAACAGCAGATGAGGAGCAATAGTGTAGTGCACAGTGGTGCAATGCAGTGCAGCAGCATAGATGCAGAATTCAGAGGGAGTTGCAGTACAATAACAGTTGGCAGCAGCATGCAGAGTCAACAGTAGTACAGATGCAACATTTTTGTGCAGTGTTGGTGAGCAGCATCAACAACACAACAACAAATTTTCCAGAAGTCAGAGCAGCACAATGAGTTGTCTTGCTAGAGCACTTTCCTCGCTAACAGGGAGTGTTGATTTATGGTAGCATCGAATGTGCTTGTAATATCCCAAAAGGGAAATAGATAGCAATACGAGCATACGACAATATAGAAAATGCCAGAAATAGAGCATAAAGCAAATACTCATAAAAATGCCGGGAATGCTAAGCCATTTTATTAATTTGAGAATATAAAGAAATAAAATAGATGATCGGAATGATAGCACCTATTCTTGCTCAAGGCAAGTGGAGAACTCTCTCAGGAAGACAGAAAATGGCTGCTCTAAGAAACTGCGTCCCAGCTGCTGGAAATCTGCCGTAAAACTACTGCTGCTGGAAATCTGCCGTAAAACTAGGGGCTAATCCCCTTGCCGGAATGAGCTGAAAATCTGCAGACCACCTGTACTCACCAACCTGGACAAAACCCAGAAACCATATAAAAAATGGTCAGCCTCCGAAAATCACCAGAAAGTCCCTCCTCAAGGAATTACGCTGCCCTCCAAGGCTTAGCGCAGATGCCAAATGATAATAGCTGAAACAGTGCCACAAACTCCTCGGGAAACCTCCTACTGGAAAAGACTAATCCTCCACTCTGGATATCAACTGAAACTCCTGCAGAAACCCCGCAACGGAACACCTCCAAGTAGAACTGCGTCCTCTCTCCCAAGGACTGCGCAGTCACAAGAGAAGCCTAGCTCCTCAGCAAAACAACCAACCAAACCTCCCGCTAAAGACTGAAGAAATGACCTTACCCGAGCAGGCACTCGAAGTCCCTCGGGGCTAAGGGTGAGATCTCCGACCGGAAACACTCAACGCACTAAACAGTGCTGCAGATAGGCTAAACAGCCAACGTGCTCAAGAAGACAAAAGTCTAGCTCAAATATCATCAACAACAAGAATGCCAAATGAGAAGGCTCTCCTACCTTTTATAACGCTGGCCCCTCTCCAAAACCCTAACGTGGTCTCCCTCTCCTCCACTTCCTCCTCCTCCATCTGCGCAGAAGCTCCTAGAGGCTACGTGGGCCCCCTCCTCTGCGTGGTGTTGGACCCCCATGGCTCCCCATAAGTTATAACGTTGTGCTACTAGGGAAACACTTTATTTTATTTAAGTGAGTTAGACCCCTCCTCTCACTTTTTATTTATTAATAAACTATAGTCGGCAAAACTATACAAAAATCGAATATTCCAATTAGTTGTTGCTAATTAGAAATATTACAGTGCTCTAGCCTTGTAATTTTGTATACAGGCTAAGACACATGTATTCTATAATACCTAGAAAGGATTTTGTAAAATTCCACTTATAGATGGTTTAATTAAATTAATTAATCGTTTTTTAATGTTTTACTAAGTCTAAACTTAGGGAAACTGATTAATTAAAGGGTATTAATTAAACTAAGTGTGAATCTTATAGATAAAGTCATGGATCACCTCCAAGTTAATCTTAGCCCTTGATTATGTTTAAATCTTGGCCGTTGAAGGGTCAACGAAAGATTATAAGAAGGAGGGTGAGGGGCTTATGGAAAATACATTGAGCACATTGAGCATTTGGCATTTTTCGAGCTTGTGAGACAGACACAACTTTTTTATCAAGATCGAATCACTAGGGCTGGGTTTGCTAAGTGATTTGATTCAGTGATCAGTTCCAGAGAGGGGCAAATGCAGTAACTGGTCAGGAGGACCATGAGCACATTTCCGAGAGAGAGGCAACAGTCATGTAGAAGAGGCAACACAGTCATCTGGAGAGGTGACGCAGTTCATGAAGGGAATCACGCAAAAGTGATGCAGTGCCTTCTAGATTCAATCTAGAGATAGCTGGAAGCTGGGGTTTTTGAGCCAGGAGGGCCAAAACTCAATTTCAGAACAATTGTGATCAGTTGCAGAGGAGAGGTGATGCAGTCCTTCAGCTTGCCCATGCAGGCTTACGCAGTTGCAACGTAGGCATCACGCATAGGTAGAGAGGGGCTTCACCAGCGCTGTTCAAATCAGTCGGGGGTTTGCAGAGTGTGGTATACGTCACATTTCTTCTGTTGCCTACATTTTCTCTGAAGGGTGAGTCGGATATTGGCACCCTAGTTGTATTCAAGATTCTGCTGCTTAATAATACAAAATCCTCAGATCTGCTGCACCGGTTTTCCCGAGTTGGGTTTTTCTTGGGACTTAGTCCAAAAATAACTGTGTCAGATGTGGTTGCTTTTCATTGTATTTTGTTCAGTTTGTTTCAACACTTAGATTTATTCCACAACATTATTTGTGTAGACAGCTTTAGTAATTACTTGGATATTTCACTGTAATGAAATGATTATGAAAAATAATATGAGAAGTAATTTAGATTTTTTGCAGTAGGAATCCAAATTTAGGATTTTTCACAGTAATCCCATTGCCCCCTTTTGAAGTTGATATCTACGATTTCTTGCATGTATAAGAAGGGAAATGGGATGCTAGTGGTTGCTTCTTTGACAAAGATATGATTTATGATATCGACAATGATGCTGATAGGATTCTTGTCTTGCCTTGTATCCCATTTAATAAAGAAGAGATGATCATTGATAGTTTTGAGCCATCCTTCAGCCCTAGTCTTGAGAGTGATGAGCCTGTGTTGGTTGTCCCTTTTCAATATGATCCTTATAATGAACAATCTTGTTGTTGTGACCCTCCATGCCAACCATCCCCTCATCCCTCCCATCATGTCCCTAAGGACACCATGAAGTGTTACACCAATAAGGAGGCTTTTGAGAAGGGGTGCTTGAGGTTGATCATTTGTTGAAGAATGTAAAAGAAAGAAAAAGAAATTTTATTAGTAAAGAAATTTATTTATTAAGGCATGGGTTTCATTCTTGGGTCAATTGTTTATAGGTCAAAGCCTTCTTGGGATTTATTTGTTAAGAAATAAAATTATTTTAATGTAAATTAGGTCTTCTAGTTCTCCTCCACGAAGTCGGCCTCAAAGAAAGAGAAGTCAGCCTAACTGAGGGGCAGAATCACCTATATAATATTAATTCCCATTGCCAAATGATGATTTTAGATAGAACATTGCATAATGTCAAATGATGGATTCAATTTAGTAATTTACTTTTAGATTTATAATTTTACATTGATGATTGTAGGGGATACTTAGTAAAAGGATAACTAGTAGCCAATCAACAACCGATCTCAAATACTTAGTAAAAGGATACCAAATGTCAAATGATAATTCTGATTCATAGTAGTCTAATACGAAATGATGATCATATTTAGATGTACATTTCATAATTGTTAAGATTTACTATTTACTAACTTAGTTATTGACATATTGTTGGGATTTTATTTTTTATTTTTATATATTATAATTTCAATAATTTTATAATTTGTATGACTCTTATGTCCCACCGTTTCCCCTAAATTTCCCTAAATTTTGGGGTTGCTTATATACGTCCCCCTTGTGTGTATCCCCGCTCCCACGTTTCCACACCCCAGAAACTCGGTGGAATATTGATCTAGATGCCCTAGTCTAGGGTTGTTACAGTGCATGGAAAGTTAGCCTAGTCAAACCTAAACTCAGTCCAAGAAGAGCATGAAGCATGAACATAGGTAGGGTTGTTGTATGGCTGTCATGGAGCATGTAAGATGGTGGATTGTAGGTATGTTTTGTGTGTTGGACAATGGTGGTATGTGCCCTAGATCAGTCAAGGAATGAATGTGTATGGGCAGATTTGTAAGCCCTAAGAACAGTGATCTTGGAGCAGCCAAGACACAGTGTGAAGGCAGTTGTAATATCCCGAAAGGGAAATAAATAGCAATACAAGCATACGACAATATAGAAAATGCCAGAAGTAGAACATAAAGCAAATACTCATAAAATGCCGGACATGCTAAGCCATTTTATTAATTTGAGAATATAAAGAAATACAATAGATGATCAGAATGATAGCACCTATTCTTGCTCAAGGCAAGTAGAAAAAAGTTTAGCTCGGAAAGACGAAGAAAAAATGGTAAAACAGAGGCAACGACTGGCTATTTGAGAAAAGCTACATCAAAGCTGCTATGCTGTGGAGATAATTTCGAAACTAGCGGCTGGTCCCCTTCTTGGGAATGAGCCGAAAATCTGCGGACCACCCTGTGCCTCACACGGGACAAAACCCCGGAAACCAAAAATAAAATGGTCGACCTCCAGAAGTGTAGCAAGAAACCCTCCTGCGAGGGTCTGTTGCCTCTGTGAGGCTCGGCGCGGTCTTAAAAGATAATAGCTGATACTGTGCCACAAACTCCTCAAGAAACCTCCTACCAGCAATACTGATCCTCTCCTCTGGATATCAACTGAATCTCCTGTAGAAAACCCCCACAACGGAACACCTCCAACCAGAACTGCGTCCTCTCTCCCAGGGACTGCGCAGTCACAAATAGAGCCCAGCTCCTCAGCAAAACAACCAAACAAATCTCCCGCTAAAGACTGAAGGAAAAACCTTGCCCGAGCAGGCACTCGAAGTCCCCCGGGGCTAAGGGCGAGTTCTCCGACCAGAGACACTCAACGCACTAAACAGTGCTGCAGACAGGCTAAACAGCCAGCGTGCTCAAGAAGACAAAATGTCTAGCTCCAATATCATCAACAACAAGAATGCCAAATGAGATGGCTCTCCCACCTTTTATAACGCTGGCCCTGCTCAAAAACCCTAACGTGGTCCCTCTCTCTCCCACGTGCTCCTCATAAGACTGCGCAAAAGCTCCTAGAGGCTACATGAGCCTCCCCTCATACGTGGTGTGGACCCCCAAGGCTCCCCCTTAAGTTATAACGTTGCACCTACTAGGGAAACACTTTATTTTATTTAAGTGAGTTAGACCCCCTTTCTCACTTTTATTTATTAATAAACTATAGTCGGAAAAACTATACAAAAATCAAATATTCCAATTAGAGGTGCTAATTAGGAATATTACAGTCTCCCCCGGCAAAATGTTGCTTGTCCTCAAGCAACTAAAGTGATGGATGCTGCAAAATCTCCTCGCTCTCCCAAGTGGCATCCTCATCCGGCAAAAACTGCTTGTCCTCCAACAATGCCTGAACAAGCCTCCTCTCTAGCCGATGCTCCCCACTAACACTGCAAAATGTGCCGGGGTCCCAGATGTGCCATTGAACCCTCTCTGACCTCTGCATCACCCTGACATGAAGGGTCCTTTCAATGCCAGGATCCCAAACTGATCTCTCACTGATCTACAGTCCTCTCAGCTCACAATGCCACCAGGGCCAATCATCGCCCAAGTCCCACGGCTCAGGTTGCGCACTATCTCTAGCTATAACAGTGCAGAATCAGCAGTAGTGCAGGGTCCTCAGTGGACAGTGCAGTAGCCAGTAGCAGTCAGATACTCGGGTGACAGATGCATTATACTGATCACAGGTGATTCAGTATTTTGGATGTTTTTCAGTTGCAGATGTTGCAGTGGCAGCAATAGCAGAGTTGCAGTACAGATGCAATGTTGGCAATAGTTCAGTAGGGTTAGCAACAACATAGATGCAATGCATATCAAAGTTGCACAATAGTTGGTTGGCAGCGACAGCTAGACATCAGCAACGTGACAAGAGATGATGCAGAAACAGGGTGTTGCTACAAGGTGTGCAGTAGCACTAGAACACACTCCTCGCTAAGAGGGAGTGTTAGTTCTTGTAGCATTGGATTTGTTCTAGCCACGAAACTTTGTAGAGAGGCTAGAATACATTAGATCTCCAAAACCCAGAAATTATTTCTGGAAATTCCGCCTAGAAGTGACTTAATTAGATTATTAACCATTTTTTTAACGTTTCTTAAGTCTAAACTTAGGAAAACAGGTTAATTAATCAGTATTAATTAAGTCAAGGCGAGAATAGTCTAGAAACTCACACGAATCGATCCAGAGATGATCCTAGCCATCGATTATTTTTAATCTTGTTTGTTGGTGCTCCAACAGAGGATTATAAGAGGAGATCGATGTGGTGATGGAGAATTCACTTGAGACACTTCAGCGGTTCGATTTCTAGAGTAGTAATAGTCAGTTGCCAGAGAGAGCCACAGATCGAAGCAGTGAGTGAGGAGCAGAGATAGTGAGGTTGGAGGGAGGCATTCCAGATTCAGCAAGTGCATTTGCAGAGTAGCAATAGTCAATTGCCAGAGAGAGCCACAGATCGAAGCAGTGAGTGAGGGGCAGAGATAGTGAGGCTAGAGGAGGCATTCCAAATCTAGCGAGTGCATTTGCAGAGAGGCAGAAGAGCCATAGAGAGGCTGACATTGGGGCAGCACAGTAGCCTCTCGAGGCAAGATCGATTTGCTGAGCGAGTGACACGTCTTCAGTTCTAGAGGTTGGGAAGAAGTCCCAGAGTCTCGGAGAAGCATCTTTTCAGTGAGCAGAGGCTAGAATGACTTCATCAAAGACCAGTCTGAGACTATACATCCAGCAGGCTGTGCAAAGCAGTGCAGAGGTTGATGCAGAGGGTCGGAGGGCCAAATTTCTGAAGGCAAGTTGTGCCGGAAGTTTTCTTGTGGGGTGAGGAAAATTCCTCACTAGATTTTTGCCAATATTTTTCTCTATAGGATTGCCATATATCGACATCCATTTGTACTCAAAATTTCTCACTATTGCATAATAATAAAATGCTCAGCTGTTGCACCAATTTTCCCACATTGGGTTTTTCTTGGGACTTTTGTCCAAAAATATTGTGTTATATTTTATGTGTGTGCTAGCATTTCTCAGCTTCCAACGTTTTATTCTTCTGCAGTTTTATTTGTGTAGATTGTAGTGTAATTTATTTTGTATTTGCCGTAGCAAATTGCAAATAAATTGTAAAATTAAATTAACAATTAGGAGAATAATGTCCAGTTGTTCCCGTAGCAAGCTGCAAATAAATTGTTAAATTAAATTAACAATTAGGAGAATAATTTCCAGTTGTTCCCGTAGCAAACTGCAAATAATTTGTTAGATTAAATTAACAATTAGGAGAATAATTTCTAGTTGTTGTAATAGGATTCCGCAGTGTAGGAATTTTCACAACCATCTAAGCCATGGGAGGGCTAGTAGCATTTGGAAAGTTGTCAATGTTAGAGGCTAGAGAAGATATGGGCATTTTGACCAGTCAGAGACCTAGGAGACGACCTTATGTGCCCCAAACTTGATTTTGGGGACCACAAAGGGATTTTGACAGAAATCTGAGGGCCAACCCTTAGGAGATGATTTTTAGAGGCTTTTGCACCACTTAGAGAACTCAAAAGCCTCAATGCATGCGACATAGAGCTCAACACATGGATGACGTCAGCCTTATGAGGCATTTTGACTCACATGTGTGGGAATTTCACTTGATTTTGTCTTAACTAGTGGGTTGGCTTGTAACCCAACGCATAATTCTGATTTTACTTGAGATTTTGGGGCTTTTAATCTAATTAGAGACTATTCCTCATATAAATAAAGGAGAGGATCATTTTGTTCATCATAATTATCATCACTTGTGAACTCAACCTTTCTTTTTGAGAATTTTAGCCTCTTTTCTTAAAGGAGAGATGTGATCTATGGAGCAAATTTTGTCATGGAGCTATTGGCTTGTACTTGGAGGAGTTGCCTTGGATCAATAATTGGATTGTACATGCATGTTATCTTGTAAGTGCTTATTGAAATGTTTTTAATTCATGTCTAATGTATGGAATAAATTGATGATCTAGGTGAAATTTGTGCCCTAATTGTATTGAATATCAATTTCATGGATGCTAGGGCATACTATTGCATGCATTACTCATAGTATAATATGTGAATGACATTCCCCTTGGTGATCTTGCATTAGCTCTCCCAAGTGAATGTTTGGTCTCTCACAAAAGCAATAGTTAGGGTTTTGATGCTAGCACATCAAAATATACTTACTACTTTGCAAGTTTTAGCCAACCTAAAGAGCCCATAGACTCCATCAACCCTAGGAACATGAACTGGCACTGGCCATCTGTTGTCGGACAAATTGTCTAGGCACCACGACAACGGCTCAGATCGGGGGCTGTCACCCTGATCCCCAATCTTTCTATCTAAGTTGTCTCCTTGCAAGCTAAGGGAGGTAGACCCTATTATAAATGAAGAAGAAAAATCTAGGAGACACAGCTAAAACACCAAATACTTGATAAAATAAACGAGATTTCACGGACTGATTATGTTAAAACCAGTGCTTTATGGAGTCAAACAAGATTCCATTATGCGATTAGAAACAATCAAATGATGATTAACCGCTGCTATGTGAACACGATTGATCACAATGATATTCATTTGAAAACACCACAACCATGAATTAAATTACTTAAACCCACAACAATATAAGATGAAAATGCCAGATATTTAAGATGTTTCAGTTAATTTCGATCTAGAAAACGTTTCTATAGTCAAAAACTTCAAATAAAAAGATTAAGCTTACTTTGACCATGAAAACAAAAAATTAACCCTTTTTATATTTTTCAAAAAAATTTATATTTTTTTTATTAATTTTTTATTATTATTTTTTTCTTTTAATATCCTAAAACAAAAAATTTGAAATTTAAAATGCTAAATCTAAAACTAAAAAGCTAAACCGAAACAAAACTAATTCTAAATTAAACTCTAAAATCAAAATCCTAAATTTAAAATATATACATTCAAAATCAAATATTAATTTAAAATCTAATTAAATTAAAACTTAACAACAACAAAATCGAAATTTAATTTCAAAACCTTACGAAACCTACGCTATACAAAAAATCTAAAACTATACATTAAAAAATACAACGCTATTCCAACCAAAAAAAAAAGGAATCCAAAATCAAATGAATAAACTCGGGTTTTGAGACTTTGACGTTGTATATGTGATTGTTTGCAGGTCGAGGGTCGATGGTAGGGAGATGGGACAAGCTGCTTGGACGCGTGATGAAGGTCTACGGAAGGCAATGGCAGAGGATCGAACGAAGGGGATGAGATGAGAAACAATGCAGACGGTGGGATGGAGAAGGGTTAGACGGGCAGAAGACACGAGGAAGGCTGGACGAGCTGCTTGGACGCGTGATGAAGTTGGAGAGCAGATCGAAGTTGACGTGAGGAAAGGTTAAGGAAAGGAGAAAAAGCATATGTGAATTTGAAAAAGGGTCAACGCATAAGGAGGAATGACAGCGTGAGGGAATTAGAGACTGAGTGGTGGCAAGGGAGAATTGCAGAGTTCGATGGGCAAAGGAATGAGAGCAGGCTTCGATGGCAAAGACTGCTGTGATGAGGAATGAAGATAGCATTAAGGAGGGATTCAGGAACGAATGGGCAGCGCACAAAGATAAAACCAGTAAACTTAGAAATTTGTCCAGCAGATTTAAAAAATTCTTCCAATATCACTCAGATTTTATAGATGTTGGCTTAACTGTGTTTGAAATCTTCTCCTTGGCAGCACAATTACGCCCAGATCTGAAAGAAAGAACCAGATCCTAAAAGATTTTATGATAAACCTCCTGCAATCCTGCAAAAAACCCAACAGAACGAAAATTGCATATAAATTTACAAGGCTAATTTACAATTTAGAAAGCCCTCATAGCCAGATTTGAACCCTTTTCAGCACAATTTTTAGGAATTTGAAATTTTAAAGAGAGGCACAAGCCTTAAAAGACCCTGTAAAAAACACAAATTCGTAAAATAGACTTGGAATTTAACAAAATAATGAGTTTTTCAGATTTATGTCATTTGAGAGTCGGCTAGTCCAACCGAAAACTTCCCTAGACGCTCAAAACCTTAAAAAAATATTTCTCTGCACACTTAGATCTGGACCTTAGATTAATAGAAATTCAAGAAAATAACATGAGATCTTTCAGAAAAATAAGAAACTAGTCTTTCCGTTAAATCAAAGATGCTATCTTATGAATCCAGAAAACTGCACAAGATCCCTGTATGCAGATTAATCCATGAAGGCCGTTAACCATAAAATGCCAAATCAAATAGCAGAGTTCAGAGACAAATCACCACATAGATCCGAGAAAGAACATCAAAATTTGTAACCCCAAAGTCTTTATGCTTTATTACTCAAAAATTTACAAGAGCTTCTAAGAACAAATGCACGATCCTAAGATCGGATGACTCAAGACTGACAAAGACCTCTAAATTTATAGGACAAAATCTCCAACGGCTAGTTCGGTTGATCCACGTCAAAATAATCTCGATTGTCGAGAAGATTTGATCATCTTTTAATCTGGACGGTCGAAATTATAATTTTGAGGAAAAAACGAATTTACGATTTAAATACGTTTTAATTAACTCAAAATACTATTTTTGAGTTAATTACCCCAAAATTTTGACTTTGACTTAACCACCTAGGCCCAAGGGTCCAAAAATTCTTAAAATTCTCAAAATTCCCTTGACCTGGGGCCTTTAAAAAATCATTTTTTAAGGACCAACGAATTTTACCTTTGAAGAATTTTATCCTAACTTAGGACCCTAAATTAATTAAATTTCTGGCTATTGATTTTTTAATTAATTGACCAGAAAATTTAATTAATTGACTGAGAGGGGATTTTAATTATTTTTCCAACGCTCTTTACATAAGATAATACATTTAGACACATGAAGGGGGAATACCCATTCGTATAGACCCTCAAATAAATACCCAATTCTGCGACTCAAAACATGATATAGTAGACCAAGTAGCTCAAACTACTTTTACAAGGACTCGATAGAAAACACTAAGACTCACTTAGCATGCTAATGACAAAATCCACCCTAGCTTTGGGGTGAGGCTGGAGGGAAAAACTTTGCTGATCACTTACGTGAATCAGTGAGACAAAAAACCTCCTAGGACAGAAATCATCAACAACATACTAGGCTTACCTAGGTTGTTACATACATTGACGGTCTTACTTAGATCATTTACATCACAACATACAGAATGGGTTTACATCATTTATAACAAAATGTCGTCTGTCGATGAAATCTGGATGACATGAGCCTCGAACATGATAAGTCCCATTTGAAAAAATGGGAATGTACTGCTATGGGGTCGTTGACAAAGTGTGGTCAACTTCTGGCTCTACTTGGGGACATGTTGCTTCATCGGAGGAATGTGAGAATCCAAAATCTGTGTCCAAGCAACACACAAGATTACATAAGTAGTGTCCATCCAAATATCATCATATAACATTAAGCACATGAAAAATAGAAGCTCTTCTTTTATTTATTACTCTACTTAACATGAAAAGTAAATCTACTCTAACTGCAAAATGAAATGCTGAAATAACAGAGTAGGGTTAGAAATACAATACAGAGGATGCCCTGTGGCATCAGATGTGCTCCATATAGTGCATGTTGAGCATTTGCCTGCTTTCGGGCAAGTCTGTAGGCTGCTTTTCAGATGTGCCATGTCCAATCTTGCTAATTGTAGGACTCTCTCTTATTCGAAAGTCAAGCTGCTCTCAACCATCAGACGAATCAATCCTCTTACTTCTTCCTTTCTGCTTTTTACTCTTCGTCTGAGTGGGCTGTGATGTCAGCAATGAGACTACTATAGATTTCTTGTCCTTATCTTGAAAATGCTTGGATAAAACATTTGATGAGCCTGGAATGTGACCAATCTTATTCTGAATATACACTATTAAAGGTGACACATAAGCTTGGTCTTTCTCAACGTCCTTTGTATCCATAGTTAATTTTTCCTTAATGGGAAAATTGACCTCCTTGTGATGAGATGGGAATTGCTTCAGCAAACTGGGAGGCCTATAATCTATTGACAAATCTGACTTAGGTTGAAAATTCTGCATGTGTGATGTTTCCATTCTTTCCAACTTCTTTTGGATATCAGTCATTTGATTAGAATGCTTAATATTAACAATAGTCATTTCCTTCCCATGACTCTTTTCAATCATCGACAATCTATGTTCCATGTTTTTTATTGATTCATCATTATCTGCTTTCATGGCCATGAAGAAACTTTGCATACAGTTCATCTCTTTCTTATGATTTGTTTCCATGATCATCATTTCCTTAATATGTTTTTCTTCCATGGCAATTATTTGATTGGAGTGATTAACTTCCATGATCTTCATCTTTTCTTCTAAGGCTAACAACTTGTTTCGTATAGCATCAATTTCCCTGGTATGATCAACTATTAATCTTGCTTGGGTAAGTTCCATATTCTTAATGATTTGAGCTTGGTTGGCCTCCATATTCTTGATTACCTGAGCTTGATTTCGCTGTATATCCTTAACCATCTGAATCAATTCTTTAACAAGATTCTTATCGTTGTCAACACTAGTTTGACAACTTGTTTCTGCTTCACCACCATCATGGATTTGTGCTATCATGGTACAAGTGGATTCATCCTGAGAATTGTCTGGAGATCTTATGCTAATAGTTGAGTTCTCTACACAATCAATTTTATTATTTTGCACAATACTGGGAGTACAAGGCGAATCATCTTCTGTCATATATTTTTCTATAAAGGCTTTGATGAAAGCTCGCCAAGAAGTAATATAACCCCCAAGCCAATTATCCAACCCTTTCAGAATATCACCATCTAAGGAACAACAAAAGAGACGTATCTTGATATCTTCTCAATTATATTGCGAATGAATACAATATTTATTTATTATACGAGCCATCGTTAAGAGATGATTTCGAGCAGCAGCTGAATTACCACCTGAGAACACAGGCATTTCTCGAATGGCTTCCATTGGCATGTCATAAAAAGGATCATCCATGATGACTTACTCAAATGAAAAAACCAAATAGATGTTAGAGAAAGAGATCCTTGTTCAAGAAAAATCAAGAGATCCACAAAAAGTGAGCTTCTTAGTAGAAATCCTTGTAAGAAATGAAAGAATTGGAGTCGCCACTTGAACATGAAACTAATTCTAAAATAGAAGCATAATCGAGAGTAGCAGATGGATATCAGGGGGGGATTCTTGTTTGGGAGTAAATAGATGGAAAAGTGGAGTCGCCAACCGAAATGTCCAGGTGCTAAAGATACGATGATGAAATGATTAGTGATATGACGAAAGATAAGATGATGAAAAGATGAAGAGATGGAAAGATGAAAAGACGCCAGAAAAATGTGATTCCTTGTGACAGGCTAATGAATAGCGAAAGAAGATTTGAAGATTGTAAAATGTCATTAAGACCAAGGACAGAAAAACTCTATCCCCGGTAACGGCGCCAAAAAATGTTGTCGCACAAATTGTCTAGGCACCGCGACAACGGCTCAGATCGGGGGCTGTCACCCTAATCCCCAATCTCTCTATCTAAGTTGTCTCCTTGCAAGCTAAGGGAGATAGACCCTATTATAAATGAAGAAGAAAAATCTAGGAGACACAACTAAAACACCAAATACTTGATAAAATAAATGAGATTTCACGGATTGATTATGTTAAAACCAGTGCCTTATGGAGTCAAACAAGATCCCCTTATGCGATTAGAAATAAGCAAATGATGATTAACTGCTACTATGTGAACACGATTGATCACAATGATATTCATTTGAAAACACCACAACCATGAATTAAATTGCTTAAACCCACAACAATATAAGATGAAAATCCCAGATATTTAAGATGTTTCAGTTAATTTCGATCCAGAAAACGTTTCTATAGTCAAAAACTTCAGATAAAAAGATTAAGCTCACTTTGACCATGAAAACAAAAAATTAATCCTTTTTATATTTTTCAAAAAATTTTATATTTTTTTATTATTTTATATTTTTTTTATTTTTATATCCTAAAACAAAAAATTTGAAATTTAAAATGCTAAATCTAAAACTAAAAAGCTAAACTGAAACAAAACTAATTCTAAATTAAACTCTAAAATCAAAATCCTAAATTTAAAATATATACATTCAAAATCAAATATTAATTTAAAATCTAATTAAATTAAAACTTAACAGCAGCAAAATCGAAATTTAATTTCAAAACCTTACGAAACCTACGCTATACAAAAAATCTAAAACTATACATTAAAAAAAGGAATCCAAAATCAAATGAATAAACTCGGGTTTTGAGACTTTGATGTTGTATATGTGATTGTTTGCAGGTCGAGGGTCGACAGCAAGGAGATGGGATGAGCTGCTTGGACGCGCGATGAAGGTCTACGGAAGGCAATGGCAAAGGATTGAACGAAGGGGATGAGATGAGAAACAATGAAGACGGCGGGATGGAGAAGGGTTAGACGGGTAGAAGACATAAGGAAGGCTGGATGAGAGCAGAAATGGCATGAGTTGCTTGGACGCGTGATGAAGTCGGAGAGCAGATCGAAGTCGACGTGAGGAAAGGTTAAGGAAAGGAGAAAAGGCATATGTGAATTTGAAAAAGGGTCAACGTATAAGGAGGAATGACAGCGTGAGGGAATTAGAGACTCAGCGGTGGCAAGGGAGAATTGCAGAGTTCGATGGGCAAAGGAATGAGAGCAGGCTTCGATGGCAAAGATGGCTGTGATGAGGAATGAAGATAGCGTTAAGGAGGAGGGATGCAAGAACGGATGGGCAGCGCACAAAGATAAAACCAGTAAACTTAGAAATTCGTCCAGCATATTTAAAAAATTCTTCCAATATCACTCAGATTTTATAGATGATGGCTTAATTGTGTTTGAAATCTTCTCCTCAGCAACACAATTACACCCAGATCTGAAAGAAAGAACCGGATCTTAAAAGACTTTCTGATAAACCTCCTGCAATTCTGCAAAAATCCCAACAGAACGAAAACTGCATACAAATTTACAAGGCTAATTTACAATTTAGAAAGCCCTCATAGCTAGATTTGAACCCTTTTCAGCACAATTTTTAGGAATTTGAAATTTTAAAGAGAGGCACAAGCCTTAAAAGACCCTGTAAAAAACACAAATTCGTAAGATAGACTTGGAATTTAACAAATAATGAGCTTTTTAGATTTATGTCATTTGAGAGTCGACTGGTCCAACCGAAGACTTCCCCAAACACTCAAACCCTTAAAAAAAAATATTTCCCTGAACACTTAGAGCTGGACCTTAGATTAATAGAAATTCAAGAAAATAACATGAGATCTTTCAGAAAAATAGGAAACTAGTGTTTCCATTAAATCAAAGATGCTATCTTATGAATCCAGAAAACTGCACAAGATACTTGTATGCAGATTAATCCATGAAGACCATTAATCATAAAATGCTAAATCAAATAGCAGAGTTCAGAGACAAATCACCACATAGATCCAAGAAGGAACATCAAAATTTGTAACCCCAAAGTCTTTATGCTTTACTACTAAAAAATTTACAAGAGCTTCTAAGAACAAGTGCATGATCCTAAGATCGGATAACTCAAGACTGAAAAAGACCTCTAAATTTATAGGACAAAATCTCCAACGACTAGTTCGATTGATCCATGTCAAAATAATCTCGACCGTCGATAAGATTTGATCATCTTTTAATCTGGACGGTTGAAATTATAATTTTGAGGAAAAAACGAATTTATGATTTAAATCCATTTTAATTAACTCAAAAATACTATTTTTGAGTTAATTACCCCAAAACTTTGACTTTGACTTAACCATCTAGGCCCAAGGGTCCAAAAATTCTTAAAATTCTCAAAATTCGCTTGACCTGGGCCTTTAAAAAATCATTTTTTAAGGACCAACGAATTTTACCTTTGAAGAATTTTATCTTAACTCAAAACCCTAAATTAGTTAAATTTCTGGCTTTGGATTTTTTAATTAATTGACCAGAAAATTTAATTAATTAACTGAGAGGGGATTTTAATTATTTTTCCAACCCTCTTTACATAAGATAATACATTTAGACACATGAAGGTGGAATACCCATTCGTATAAACCCTCAAATAAATATCCAAGTCTGCGACTCAAAACATGATTTAGTAGACCAAGTAGCTCAAACTACTTTTACAAGGACTCGATAGAAAACACTAGGACTCACTTAGCATGCTGATGACAAAATCCACCCTAGCTTTGGGGTGAGGTTGGAGGGAAAAACTCTGTCGATCACTTATGTGAATCAGTGAAACAAAAAACCTCCTAGGACAGAAATCATCAACAACATACTAGGCTTACCTAGGTTGTTACATACATTGACAGTCTTACTTAGATCATTTACATCACAAAATGCAGAATGGATTTACATCATTTATAACAAAATGTCATCTGTCGATGAAATCTGGATGACATGAGCCTCGAACATGATAAGTCCCATTTGAAAAAATGGGGGTGTACTGCTATGGGGTCGTTGACAAAGTGTGGTCAACACCATCCTTTGTTGGTGATCAAGTTGCATTGTATCCATAAAATTTTTTCTCTCTCTCTCTCTCTCTCAATTTTGGCCCTCTTATGGTCAAGCGACCATCTAGGGCTTCAGTGTGAATTGAGTGGGAAGGAGAATTCCAGGGATTGGAGAGTCTAAATGTTCAGGGTATGGGTGGTTGCCTCAAAATCACTCCCCTTGGTAGGCTTTCACTCCAATTTATGCATAAATTTTCTTGCCCTGGGGTAAAACAATAGTTTGGTTTTAGCTTCAACTTGGGGCTTATTGAGGGTTTCATGCACCTTATCCTTGTTAAAGCACATTGCTGGAATTCCTTTCTTTGCACCTTGAGTCTTGACCTGTGGTCATTCCAACTCAACTTACCAATTAAACCCTAGTTCTTGTGTTGCCCTAGTTTGGCCTCTTCAAGGAAAGCGGATTGCATTGTCTTCATAGTTGGAGCCTTGTGCCTAAATTGTGTCTTTTCCTTGGAGGCCTCTTTGTCACCTTGTACCTTTAAATCCTCCCACTGGTGAAAATCCATAAAGAGCAGGGGGTTTTGGCAGAGGTGACAATGGGACATCACCCCATTGTTGTCGCTTAGTCTAGTGTTTGCCTTGTAGGGTATCACTCTCCAAGGCCTGCTAGATTTTGTGACAACAATGCCAAAGTACTTTTACATGGCACATAACCTATTGTTTGAATATTTTAGTGATCTAAACAGTCAAATTCCAATAGATACTCCAAATACTCCAAATACTTGGACAGATTTATAATTTCTCACAAAGTTTTCAAGTGCTGGTTATTGGAGTATTAAGTTTTATATGTTGCTAGATATGCCTAAATGTACTTCCATGGTTTCATGATGACCTCAAACACATTAAAAAATTATTGTGCTAAATGCTGTAAAGTTTCGTCTAAAATTGGCATAATTTCAAGTATTAAATTTATTATTATTATTATCTCATAAATCAAAAGCTTGATAGTTGGTATACTCACTGGATATTGTACTCGATACCAGTCAATGGTTTGGTATTGTTCTAATGTGGACGGTCTGATACTGTGTGAACTCTCTTTCTCAGACTGTGGGAATCTATTTTTCAAGTTCAGTCATTGTTATATTCTTGAAATACAAAATATTTCTATGCTAATAAATCTGCAATTTTAATAATTGACTATTTTGTTAACAGCAATATTTGAATTTGTTTTTCAACTCTGAAACCAATAATTCACAACAGCACTTCAAAGGCTTATTGTTTGAGAATCACAATTGGCTCACTAACTCAGTTTGAATTTACATGGTTGAATTCCACAATGAATCTCAATATTCATATGTCACGGTGATAAAAAATTGTTGGCAACATTTCTCTGGGTAATAAAGTTTGCACAATAATCATACTAGCCTTCAGGATGTAATTTACTGTGAGGGTTTTGAATGATCTCTAATCTGAAGCTACTTCTTTTCATGGTTAATATTTCATACGACTCTCTTTTTCTAAGGGAAACTATTATTGGCTAGAAGGAATTCTGTTGTGCAAAATGATTTGCTATTTCAATAGCTCAAAACATTGTAATTCGTGATAAAATTGTGTTGACGAATCTATGCTCTGTTGGCTAACATAATAGCGCATCCAAGTTAATCACTGAACACATTTTAAGATACATTAAAGGTGGATGTGACATGTGATGATGGATGGTTTTCAATAATTCTGAATTGGTGTGGACATCAACTAAGCATGGAACTGTAATTAGAAACATCACATTTATCTTCTAATATGGTACTGTAATTAGAAATATCACATTCATCTTCAAATATGGTGAGATCTGGATTCTCCTGAAACACACACACTCAACATTATTGAGTCAGCATAATTATAGCATTTGAAAGTTGCCACAAACAGCACTTGCTTTAAGTAAATATGTTAAATTCATCTTTCACTGCTGTAAATTGTCAGGCATACATGCTTTAATTTGATTGTCATTTCAATTTTTATTTGGTTTCTTAGTCAATCTAAAGCCACCTGTGCTCCAATCCTCTACTCAACTTTGGTTTAGATTGATTTATAGGGATTTCCCCTAGCCTAGGGTAGCTTCTCCTTACTCTGAAGTGTGGGGCCAGGCTATTGAGGTGACAATGGTAACATGTTTGATGTATCACTAGGCTCTCCTTTTGAGGTTAGGACTTTTTCTCTAGGGTAAAGTTTGAAAGCTAACAGTTTAGTGAGTTGTCTTCCTCTCTAAATTTAGAAATGGAAGATTTTGTAAAAGAAACAATCATGTGATGCATGGGATTGATGCTCTTTCCATCATTGAATGGCATAGATGGGATAAAGATTGTTTTCATTTTGATGGGAATCTCATTTGAATAATGGTGGTTCTAGGGCCAAAATTGCAGATTTGTGGTCTTTTGGGCAGCCACATAGGTTAGAAATCTTTACAAAAAGTTTTGATGATGTTTTTCAGTCATTTATGATAAACAATAGGGCAGATTTGGAGCATGTTTTGCATCATGAAAGTCGATAATTTCCAACCTTATATTGTGAACAAATACGTGCCAATTTTTGATAATTTTCAGCCTTGTTTTTCCAAGTTCATTGCAAAAATATTTCAGCACTTTGTTCATATTTATGACAGCCAAAATTCAGTGTGTTTTCAGTTATTTTCTACCTTGAATAACTCATAAATTTTCAAATTTTGAATGTAAAAAGAAAGCAAAAAAAAATTGACCCTTGCTATTCTCATATTTTTAAATATTTTTATATGAAGATATGGCTGGAAAAATCAATGTTTAGAGCTGACAATTATTCGGGACAGTAGGCTTTTTCAAGTTTAAATTTGTGGTAGTAAATTTCATCCATCCAAAAACGGCAGCAAGCCCTAGGTTCCAAACAAAATCTTAATGAGGAACTTCCATATGCAATTTCCAAGCATCAACCCACTCGATATGGGTTTGACTTCTTAACATATGTTGGTTTCTGACGCTTTCTCACAGATTATAAATATTTTATAATATGAAAAAACAGAAAATTGTAAACAACCGCCTAGTAATTTGTGGATTGTGGTTTGTGAACGGCAACCTATGCATCGTGGCGGTATGACCATGGCTAGCAGAGTGGAAACTGGAATCATGAGTGTGGCTGTGGCCAGCGGCAGGTCGAAACCTTCACCTGTCGATTGTTGCCACAAATATGGAGACCTATGTTGCATGAGTTTCTGGAACGTGGAAACTTTGGGAACTTGGGTACGGGTGTCCGGAACGGCTAGAGGTTTCTCTAAAAATTACAGGAAACGGCTAATTGGGAGCAATAATATTATATAACAAAAAAAATTAAAAATGTTTTTTTTAATTACATAATTTATCTCTGGAATGTTGTAATGTGGCATAAGGGTTTGATACTTTGTACCTGTCAAAGGAGCATCAATGTTACTAATTCTAGAAGTGTCAGGCACATCATTGATGCATTTACTAATTTAATATAATTTTTTATTATGAAAAAATATAATATCTTTACAAGAACCAGTTCAGAGAGTCTCTCTGAAACTGAAAGGAAACGGAACTAACATACTAATGGCAAGAGGAATTTCACAGAAAGGAAGAAAGAAACCAGAGTTTAGACATCACATAAAATGGGACTGAAAAATGAAATAGCCCCACAGAAAAGCTCACAAATAGAAAGGACAGAAAAGAAGAAATCCTTGAAAAGTTAAAGCCCTCACTATTGGAGTTTAAATGTTTAGAAAAAATACAGTATTTGGAAACTCACTAGGTTACTGGGGTTCTCTGCTTCCGGCACTATTTGAAAATGAATACAAGGTTGCTCTCTTAAACAAGTTAACAATTACAGTGATGGAGAGAATAGAGGACAAACTTTATGCAAGATTGTGAGTGAGTTTGGCAGGAAAAAAAAAAAATTTGCGTGTAATTTGAGAAGGGAAGTTTTTTTGGGCAGATCTTGGGGCAAATTTACAGAAATGAAGTTTCTTTTTGGGTAAAACTTACTGGAAACGTTTAAGGAAGTTTTGTTTTGACGGCATTTTTTGTTGAACTCCAGAAATTAAATCATCATAGTGGTCAACGATTCTGGAACGTGCCCAGCTCTGGCCGCAGCTCCTGCCAAAAATGGTAAGTTCCCACACCGTTCCAAAGCTCCCAGGAACACAGGAACCTCTGAAACGGGTTTCCCATTTCTTAGGAGCCGTTCCCATGCAACAAAGATGGAGACACAAGTCACCAAGTGCAGTAAATAAAACTGTGCCACAGTGTAGAGCTGAGGCTCAAGGGTTGCAACTGGTCTCGTCAGTGGTAGGAAAATGTGCAAAAGTTAACCATTAAATTTTGAATGAAACTTACTACAACACTTAGAAGGCCCTGGTTCAAGCTCAGAACAACATGTGGAAGCAACCATTGGATTAAACATCAATCAACCTTTCGCTGAATTGAAACGAACTTTCAGATTTCTTTAGAGCTCACCAAATTTCGAACTTCAGCCTAGAAGTTTGGCGAACCCTGTGACTTAGATTTCCAGCAGTGAAAGATCAAATTTAACACATTTCTTAAAGCAAGTGCTGCTTGTGAAATTTCAGATGCTACAATTATGTTGATTCAATAATGCTAAGTGTCTTTCAAGAGAATCCAGATCTCACCATGTTAGAAGATGAATGTGATGGTTCTAACATGGGCATGACAGCAAAACAGAAATATGTGAGAAAGTCGCACAAACCAACATATGTTAAGTCAATCCCATATTGATGTGGGCTGATGCTCGGTAATTGCATATGGAAGCTCCTCATTAAGAATTTGTTTGCAACTTGGGCTTGCTGCGTGTTTTTGGATGGCTGAAAATTATTACCACAAATCTAAACTTGAAAAAGCCTATTGTCTCGAATAATTCTCAGCGCTAAATCCATTATCCAGCCATATCTTCCTATAAAAATATACAAAAATCAGAGGATAGCAAGGGTTGAAAATTTTATGCATTTTTTACATTTAAAATTTGAAAATGTTGTGAATTATATTCAAGGTAGAAAATAACTGAAAACGCCCTGAATTTTGGCTGCCATAAATATGAACAAAGTGCTGAAATAAATTTGCAATGAACTTGGGAAAACAAGGCGGAAAATGATCTAAATTTGGCACCTATTTGTTCATAACATAAGGTTGGAAAATTCTGCACTTTCATGATGCAAAATATGCTGCTCCAAATCTGCACTATTAGTTATCATAGCTGAATGAAAAACATCAAAATTTTTTGTAAAAATTTCTAGCCTATGTGGCTGCCCAAAAGACCAAAAATGCAAAATTTTGGTCCTAGAACCACCATTATTCAAATGGGATTCCCATCAAAATGAAAAAAATATTTTCCCATCCATGCCCTTCAATAAGGATAAGAGCATGAATCCTATGCATCAAATGAAGTTTCTTTTACAAAATCTTCCATTTCTAAATTTAGAAATTTAGAGTGAGATACAACTCATTAAACTGTTAGCTCTCAAACATTAACCAAGGAGAAGAAGTCCTAACCCCAACAAGAGATTCTGGAGATACAACAAGCATGTTAACATTGTCACCTCAATAGCCTTGTTCACACTTTAGACTAAGGAGAAGCTACCCTAGCCTATAAATCAATCTACCAATCGTCGAGTACATGACGGGAGTGCAGGTGGGTTTAGATTGACTAAGAAACCAAATAGAAATTAAAATGATGATCAAATTAAGGCATGTATACCTGATAATTTCCAGCTAAGTGACAGGGTTCACCAAACTTCTAGGTTGAAATTCGAAATTTAGCGAACTAGAAAGAAATTTGAAAGTTCGTTTCTATTCAACAAAAGGTCCATTGGTGTTTAAACCACTGGTTGCAACATATTTGCACGTGATGTTCTGAGCTTGTGGCAGAGTGTTTTATGTGTTGCAGTGAGTTTCATTCAAAATTTAATGGTTAACTTCTACACATTTTCCTACGACCAACGAGACTAGTTGCAACCCTAGGGCCTCAGTTCTGCACTATGGCACTGTTTGATTTGCTATACTTGGCATGTTGCGTCTCCTTATTTATGGCGACAATCGAAGGGTGAAGGTTTAAACTTGCTGCCAGCTGTGGCCACACTCAAGACTTTTTTGGATCATGATTGTCATTGATGTCAACTCAAGCAACATATTTCCACGTGATGTTGTGAGCTTGTGGCAGAGTGTTTTATGTGTTGCATTGAGTTTCATTCAAAATTTAATGGTTAACTTATACACATTTTGTAATATCCCAAATGGGAAATAGACAGCAATACAAGCATACAACTATAAAGGAAAATGCCGGAAATAGAACATAAAGCAGATACACATAAAATGCCAGAAATGCTAAGCCATTTTATTAATCTGAGAATATAAATGGGTACAATAGATAATCAAAATTAGTGCACCTATCCTTGCTCAAGGCAAGTGAAGAACCCTCTCAGAAAAACAGGAAATGGCTGCTACAAGAAACTGCATCCCAACTGCTGGAAGAAACTGTCGTAAACTGCTGCTGCTGGAATGAACTGAAGCTAGGGGCTGATCCCCTTGCCGGAATGAGCTGAAAATCGGCAGATCACCTGTACTCCCTGCTCCGGACAAAACCCAGAAACCATGAAGCAAATGGACCACCTCCGAAAATCACCCCAAAAACCCTCCTCCTAGAAAAACGCTGTCCCTCCAGGACCAGCGCAGACACCAACTGAAATAGACTGAAATGAGGCCACAACTCTTCAGGAAACTCTCCAACTAATAAACGCTGAACCTCCACACCAGAATAGACCTGAATCTCCTGCAGGAATCTCTACCACTGAACAACTCCAACTCAAACTGCGTCCTCCCTCCAAGGACTGCGCAGTCACCCAATGAAGCTCAGCTCCTCAGCAAAACTCCCAAACAAAACACCTGCAAATATCCTACTAAAGACTGAAGAAAAACCTTGCCCGAGCAGGCACTCTAAGTCCCCCGGGGCCAAGGGTGAGATCTCCGACCGGAGACACTCAGTCGCACTAAACAGTGCTGCAGACCAACTAAACAGCCAGCGTGCTCAAGTAGACAGAAGTCTAGCTCAATATCATCAACAATATCAATAATGCCCAAATGAGGAGGCTCCTCCACCTTTTATAGCATTGGTTTCCCTCCAAAACCAACGTCCTCTCTCTCATTGGCTCCTCCACGTGGTGTGTGCCCCCCCCCTTGGCTCCCCCCTTAAGTTACAACGTTGCATCTACTAGGGAAACACTTTATTTTATTTAAGTGAGTTAGACCCCTTTTCTCACTTTAATTTATTAATAAACTATAGTTGGCAAAACTATACAAAAATCAAATATTCCAATTAGCAGTGCTAATTAGGAATATTACAGTCCTACGACCAACGAGACCAGTTGCAACCCTTGGGCCTCAGCTCTGCACTATGGTACTGTTTGATTTGCTGCACATGGCATCTTTCGTCTCCTTATTTGTGGCGACAATCGAAGGGTGAAGGTTTAAACTTGCTGCCAGCTGTGGCCACACTCAAGACTCTTTTGGATCATGATTGTCATTGATGTCAACCCAAGCAGCTACCAGAAGAAGCCAACATTTGACAAGGAAGAGTAGTGTTTTTGGGTTCAATATTGTCATCATTTGATTTTCCTCATCATATCGATTCCAATTATAGGTGTCACATCTCCTAATTGCTCACGGTTGAGAAATTACGCCTCTTTAAAGATTGGAGCTCCATTTTTGGCGTAAAATGTTGTTTTTTGGTAGCATCAGATGTGCTCTAAGTCTCAAACTTTGTGGAGAGGCTTAGATACATGCATTACAAATAACCCTGAAATCGTTTTGGGAAATTCCACCCAAAAATAGTTTTATAAGAAAAATTAATTATTTTTAAGTCTAACTTAGGAAATTAAAATAATTAATCAGTATTAATGTAAACTATGGGTGAATCTTCTAGATAAAGCAGATCAAGTCTAATATAATCTTAGTCGTTGATTGAAGATCTAATCTCGACCATTGATTTGTCAACGAAAAGGCTATAAAGGAAGGCTTGAGGGACATTTGTAAATTACACCGAGGGGATCTAAAGATTGAATTTTTCTGAGGGAGCAGTTCTCGAAAGAAAATCAGATATAAGTAATTCTTGATTGCAGTGAGGGGCAGAGTAATTCCGGTTGGAGATTTTCCTGAGTCAGGAATACATCACGGAGAAGACAAAGAGCAGATCAACAGAGGCAGCGTAGTAGCTACACAGAGGCAACACAGTCCCACGCAGAGGCAACCCTGCAGCCTTGACGGAATCCATAATTCAGCTGAGGGTTAGCTAGTTCCAGTGCCGGAAAGCCGGGGTGTGAGACCAGAAGGGGCCAGAAAGGCAGATCCAACAAACAAAAGACCAACTACACAGAAGCCACGCAATCCCCACACAGAGTGACAAAGAAAATGCACATAGATTGATAAGCGTAGTGGAGCGCTTGTTGTCCAGGGTTTGTTGGTCAGACGAGTTTCCAGATTTCAGTGTGAGATTTATCTTACTAACTCTTTGTCAGTCATATTCTCTGCAAGGGTTGCCAAAAAGGCATCCCAAATTTGTATTCAGAAAATTACTGCATAATATATAAACCCTCAGATCTGCTGCACCGGTTTTCCCGCATTGGGTTTTTCCAAGGACGTTTGTCCAAAAATAACGGTGTCCTGTGTTTGCATCATTTTTCTTGCTCAATTTATGTTTTGACAAATGTATTTTAATTGGTGAAGGCTGCTTCAGTAACTGCTTAAATATTTTAAGAAGTAATCTTAAAATAACTTGTTAAATCAGATTTGCAAGTAGGAGAAGTAGTTCAGCGCATTGTAGTAGGGATTCCAAATCTAGATCTTAGAATTTTCACATGGTATCAGAGCTTGCATTGTGAAACAGGATGAGCAGATCCAGTGCTAAGACGGAGGCCGAAGAGCTGCAGAAAGCAACAAATCAAATCCACAGAGGGATTGCATAGTCCAGGCTAGGAGGGCTGAATTTCCGGGAAGATCTCTCTCTAAGTGAGACAACCGAGAGGTAAGATCTCCAGATCTAAATTTTGAAGACCCAGAGGGAGCAACACAAAGCTGGTGCGACGCACTATCTGCAAGTAGATCTTGATTTTTCTGGGCAGAAAGTGCTAGAAGAATAAGAAGCAACACAATGAGGGAAGTTTCTCTCTCGGGAAGTTCCTTGTCGGGGAATTTCATTTTTTCCAAGATCTGAGTAGCACATTCGGGCAATAGATCTGAGTTCCACAAGGAGTGCGTAAGCCAATATACTGTTGCGCAGAGGAGGAAGAAGAGGAGCAGATTCAAGAGATTTGACGACCATGGCAGCTCACGGGCTTAGAGATCAGGACCGGTTGGAGGGAGCCTCCAACTACGTGATTTGGAAGGCACGACTCACTTGTCTTCTAGATGAAACGATCTCAAGCTCTTCGTGCAGAACACGGTAGTTGTCCCTACAGATCCAGATCAGTTGAAGTAGTACAAGGCTAATATGGAAAAGGTGAAAAGGCTAATCCTTGATGGAGTCAAGGATCAAATTTTTTCCCATATAGATAGCAAAGATACTGCCAGGCAAATGTGGGAAGTCTTGGCACACTACATGAGGGATCTTTCAAGCAACGGAAGATGTACATTGACGAGCAACTGAGGTTGGCACAAATGCGGAAAGGGGAACACATTGATCTATTCCTATCGAGACTTCAAAAGATTCATGACCAACTTGCATCAGTAGGGTTTACCCCCTCTCCTACAGCGATGGTGAGACTGTCATTGAATGCAGTCCCCGATGATTGGCAAGTATTTGTCCAGAGCATCCTGGGCAGAGCAACCTTGCCAGGCTGGGTGGAGATGTGGGCTGCTCTTCAGCAAGAAGAGCTAAGGAGAGACTTGGTCAAGTGAAAACTTGATGGCAACAGTGGCAGTGGATCGAAGTTGAACCAGGAGGAGGAAGATGCCACCCTTGCATCCAAAGGGTAGCAGGAGCAACAGAGATGTAAGAAAGACGTCTCGAAGATCAAATGCTTCAAGTGTGGTGAACTTGGTCACTACGCTTCCCAGTGTCCTTTGAAGCATAACGACAAGGACGAGAAGCATGATCCAAAGGCTACAACCGCGAAGATCGATGAAGATCAAATCTAATATAATCTTAGTTATTGATTGGAGATCTAATCTCGGTCATTGATTTGTCAACGAGAAGGCTATAAAGGAAGACTTGAAGCTCATTTGTAAATTACACTGGGAGGATCTAGAGATCGAATTTTTCTGACAGTGCAGTGCTCGAAAGAAAATCAGATCTAAATGATTCTTGATTGCAGTGAGGGGCAGAGTAATTCCTGTTGGAATTTTTCATGAGCCGGGAATACATCACAGAGAATATAGAGAGCAGATCAACAAAGGTAGCGTAGTAGCTACGCAAAGGCAGTGCAATCCATGCAGAGGCAGCGCTGCAGCCTTGAGGGCTTCTGTAATTCAGTTGAGGGTTAGCCAGATACAGTGCCGGAAAGCCGAGGTGTGAGACCAAAAGGGGCCAAAAGGGCAGATCCAACCAGCAGAAGACCATCTACACAAAAGCCACGCAGTGCCCATGTAGAGTGACACAGAGACTATGCAGAGACTGATCAGCGCAGTGGAGGTCTTGTCGTCCGAGGTTTGTTGGTGAGTCGAGTCTCCAGATTTTAGTGTGATATTTATCTCACTAACTCTTTGTCAGCCATATTCTCAGCAGGGATTGCTAGAAAGGCATCCCGGTTTGTATTCAGAAAAATATTTCATAATATATAAACCATTAGATCTGTTGCACCGGTTTTCCCGCATTGGGATTTTTCGAGGACGTTTGTTCAAAAATAACAATGTCCTGTGTTTGCATCATTTTTCTTGCTCAGTTTATGTTTTCACAAATGTATTTTAATTGGTGAAGGTTGCTTCAGCAACTGCTTCGATATTTTAAGAAGTAATCTTATAATAACTTGTTAAATTAGATTTGCAAGTAGGAGAAGTAGTTCAACTCGTTGAAGTAGGGATTCTAGATCTACATCTTGGAATTTTCACATAAAAGCCCCAAAGGATATGCTACAAGTAATTTGTTTTGTTCAAAAAAATTAAAAATAACACGGGCCTAGTCAAAAGAGGATTTTATTAAGGGTAAAATAACCAAAAATTACATTAAATCGATCTCAATAAAGTGTGGGGATTTGGCATCAAAATCCAATTCTGAAATTCAAAATTCAAGTCGGTTCCTTCCATTTGGGAACAAGTTGGCTCCATTTAAAACCCCCTTTCATTTCTCTAGAAGGAAGACTCGAGTCCTCTACAAAGTATATAAGATAAACATCTAATCTTTCATAAGATCACGTCGGCCTTGAATAGTCAAGGAAATATGAAGTGGAAGGTTGATTTAATGAGTTTAATTTCTAAGATTTGATTGAAGATCTTCGCTGGAGCTATTGTGGTTGTTTCTGGGCTATTCACATAAGTTCAAGGCTGAGGGTTTTGTAACTTTATGAAGGGATTCTTGTTGGTTGAATACTAAACTCTGTTTGCCCTCCTTGTCCAAAATTTATGAGCTTACTTTTGATTTGTTCCGTGGAAAGTTTGGTCTAAGATTTCCTGCTCCCCTTTAGGGCACAGATCGATGGCATTTTTGGCATATAATTGAGACATGGAGCAAAACATTTTGAGTTATTTCTTTGAGTCTATTATTTTGAACTTCAATTTGTTGAATAAGGGTTTCTTACCTTATTAGTAATTTGTGGATAATTTTGGAGTGTCTCCAAAGGTCTTTAAGATCAAGGTCATTATAATATTTGGCCACAGTAGCTATTGATCAACTTCAGACCTCTTAGTGAAGAGATTTCATCTATAGCAATGAAAATTAAGGGTAGAAGCATCAGTGCATTGAGGACAAGATAAGAGCAGAGAAGGTAGAGGCCAGTTCTGTAGTGGGGGAAGGCATCTTCAGACATATTTTGACATCTTTAGGTTCAACTATGATACGCTTTACATCAACAGATTTGAAGGCATCATTGCATCATAAGACTTGAGGTACATGAGTTCAGATTAATTGCTGCTTAGTTACATTGTTACATCATTAAGTAGTAGTATTGAAGCTTTAAGAAGTCTAATATTCATTGTATATCTCAAGCACACATTCGCAGAAAGGGTTTCATTGAATACATTTGTAAGTGGGTCATTGTCCCTGGTATGGGAGCCCAAAAATTGTTTCATTCAGTTTTATTTTAAAGGTGGTTGTGTGGTGCAAGGCAGGAGAGTGAAGTCTCCTTCCGGTTGGACCCAAAAATACTTCAGGGTGGCAAGGTGTTGCTAGGGAAAGTTAGAGCTTTTAGGGTGTTGGAGCTTATAAAACCAGGGCGTTGGAGTGTCCTTCCATTTGGAGCTGGTAAACTAGGGTGTTAGCATCCTTTCAAGAGTTGGAGCCATTCTTGGTAAATTGAATGTTTTTGTAAGGGTATTAGGAAGTTGGAGCTTTCTCTTCCGGTAGAGCTAAGAAATTTGTCCTCATAAAATATTAGAAAAGAATTTGTTGGTTTTCTTTCGTAAGGGTTTCCACCTAAAAATATTCTTTTGTATTGCTCTTGTGATGTATTGATATTTCATGTTTCAATTTATTTCTAATGCTATAAAATTAATAATTTACTAATTGTAAGTGAATATTGATTCGCCCCCCTCGGTATTTCCAACAATTGGAATCAAAGTAACAATCTAACCATTGTAAGGGAAATCGTGGATTGCACAAAGAACGGAGTTCCCGTATTTAACGGACGAAACTATGTGCTTTGTAGTGGAAGGATGAAAGCATAAGGATATGATGTTTGGCACTCTGTAATGATTGGATATAAAGAGCCCTTGACTCCTCCAACAGAAGATGGAGGTAATAAGCTTTATGATAGTAATGCTAAAGCCATGAATGCTATTTTGCATGGTCTAATAGAGTCTATATATGTTAAAGTAATGCACTGCAAATCGACGGAAGATGTTTGGGATAAGCTCCAAAATATATATGAAGGGGAAAAAAGGTCAAGGAGGTTAAACTTCAGACCTTTAGAGGAAAATTTGAGCAACTGAAAATGAATGAAAATGAAAATATTGCAGCTTATTTTCTCCGGGTTGATGAATTAGTAAACGCCATACAAGGATTGGGAGAACCAATGGAAAACAAGGTAATTGTCTAAAAAATTCTGAGATCACTTAAGATGAGATTTGATGCTAAAGTCTCCGTGCTGGAAGAAAGATCGTTGACTTAGAAATTGTCAGCATGGACATGCTACATGAAATTCTTACAACCTACGAAATGAGAACAGAGCAAGAGAATCCATCTAAGAGAGAAGCAAATTTTACGAAATCTAAGAAGACAGAGAAAAAACAAGCAACAATCCAATCCAAGCTACAGTTGCAATTGCAACGAAAATTTAGATGAAGGAATAGCCAACTTTGTGAAAAAATTGAAAAGAGGAACATGCAAGTACAAAGGTAAGCTTCCCTTAAAGTGTTTCAATTTTGGTGAAATTGGTCATTTTGCTTCAAAGTGTTTTTATGCAAAGTACTCAAACAATGATGATGAAGAAGAAGTTCCTAGGAAAGTAAAGAAGAATCAAAGAAAATACAAGAAACAAAGTAAGAAGAAAGCCTTTAGAAAAAAATTCTACTCAAAAGAAGATAACTCTTCATTTGAGGATGAAAACGAAAGCGATAGCGAAAATGTCACAAGAATAGTATTATTCATGGTAAGGGATGACCGAAAAGAATCTCTCAAAGAAGACGAGGAAGACGAAGAAGATCTTGAAAGAGAACTTATCAGTGCCTTAAAGGATCTAAGGTAGAAAGAAGGAATATCAAGACATTGGAAGTCGAATTGTGTGAACTAAAGAGACATGCTAAAAGTATGAACAAAAAGTCTGAAGCCAAGAAAATTAGAGGCCAAGAAAATTGCAATTAGAGGATACTCATCAATCTAAAAGTGTAGTTAGAGGAGTCCAAGAAAATTGAAGAAACACTCAAAAAGAAATTGGAAGAAAGCACCCAAACAAAAGAAAGTTTGGAAGCAGAGATTGTCTCACTATGAAAGGAAGCACATAAGAGGAATATCCAGCAGAATTTCACAAATAGCACAAGTGTTGGATGAAATTATCAACAATCAAAGATTATGTGATGACAAATCAGGGTTAGGAAACAAGCCCACATTTGTTAAAGGTTCAAGCTCCATGATAGCATAAGCTGAACAAAAGACTTATGCAGATATTGTCAAGGACCCTATCAACGAAAAGGAAAGCATACTTGCAAAAGAGAAGTTTCAAGATTAGAAGATGCGAAACAACAATTTGCAAAACTATATCACATAAACTATTACCCACTCCCAGGTATCACACTATCTTCCTTGTTGTTTGTTGCTCTTAAATAACTATCAACACAAAGATGTGAATTGTAAACTTGATGCTAGGAACAAAAGAAACAATAGAAGCTACTCTGGGAATGATTATCCTAGAAAATTTCAGGAAAGGTAAAACAAGAATTATAGCAGATTTGGATCCCTAAGTAATGAAGTAGAGTGCTCCAAATGCAACAATTTTGGACATGTAGCAAAATATTGCAGGTTGAACACTCTTCCAAGGGAGAGAAAGCATGAATCATATGTTTTGGCACAAGAACCATCAAGAGTCTGGAAGAAGAACGACGAACATTGTGCATATGGTATGTCGACAGCATTTGTCAACACATATGATAGGTGATAAAAACAAATGTGTATCTCTATAGGAAGAAAAAGAGAGAACAATCTCATTTGGGAATGATGGTTCAACTAAAGTCATAGGAAATGGTATAGTTAATCTCAGAAACAAGAATGCCATGGCAGAAGACCTTTTTCTTATCGAAAATATGAGCCATAACCTGCTAGGTGTGAGTCAAATGTGTGAACAAGGAAACATGCTTTTGTTTGACTCAAGGAAATGCGAGTTAAGGGAAAAACCAAGCAGATTATTGGCAATTGCAACAAGAACTCCAAACGATATGAAGGTTGTTTCTTGGCAAAAGAGGATGAAAGTTGGCTTTGGCACACAGGGGAATGGGTCACATGAATTTCAATAATTTAGTAAAAATTAGCATAAAGCAAGTCGTCTAAGAGATGCCAAAAATTTCAAAACCAATAACTACCATGTGTAAGCATTGTAGGCATGGAAAACAAACAAAGGTTGAGTTTAGGACCAAGAAACACTCTACATAAAAACCATTAGAGTTAGTACACACTGACCTATGTGGGCCAATGAGAACCAAATGATTGGAGGGTGAACAATATGATAATGGTAAGTTTTGTTAAAATTTGGGTACCAAAGGACAAGTGGTTCCCTAAGGCTTTGATCTTTGGCCTAGGGAAAAGTGTCCAAATTTATTTGTACTATTCTCCTAAAGTGACTTTATAAGTGGTAAAGTCAATCTAATTTTAAAGTGACTTTATAAGTGGTAGAGTTACATTCTAATTTTAAAGTGACTTTATTAAAGTAAATGAAGAATTAGAAAGTGAAAAAGTGACTATGGAAATAAAAGGCTAAGTGGGTTTTTATTTAAGTGGGTGAGTTAAAAAATAGAAAGTGAGAATTAAATGCACATTTATTCTCATCCCAAGATCTAAATGAATCTCAACCATTAGATCTTAAGGTTACCCAAAAGGTCATTTAAGGTAAAAGGAGAGAAGGAGAAGAAAAGATCAATTCAGTCTTTCATGAGCTATTGAGAGAAGAGAATAGAGAGCAAGGAGAAAATTTCTGAGCCAGGAGAAGTTGAAGGAGGGCAGCAAGGAGACATTGCAGCAAATACGTACAGTTGAAGGTTGCACACTTTTCGAGGCAAAAAATCCGTACACATTTATTGGCACGCTTTTCAATGTAGATTTCATACAACAACAGTGGGCACGAATTTCAAGGACCGCATAGCACAGTTTTCGAGGGGAAATAACAACAGCAGACTAACACGCATTCTGAGGCTGAGTTGGGCACGGATTTCGAGGGAGAAGGGCCTACTGTAATTTCTGTACAGCCTATACAGCAGTATGACTATACTGTGGATTAATGGGCACGGATTTTGAGGAGATCGTACAACGTTTAATGGTGGTATTTACTGCTGTAAAATTTCTGTTTTGATTATTTGCTGATTGGCACATTTTCCGGGGCAGAGTTCAAGCATGGAAATCGAGATAACTCTATATTTGTGGTTGCTGAAATTTTTACTGTGTATTTCAATTTCTCTGTAAAAGCATTTTCAGAAATAAAGAAGAGCTCTCAAACTGGTTTTCCCCAAGAGTTGTAGGGGGTTTTTCCAAGGTCACATTGACCAAAAGTCACTAAGTTATTTTCTGTGTGTGGCTGTCACAATTTCACAGTGTTTTATTTTTGCATTTTCTAGCTGTTGTGAAATCTCCAAATTTGTGTTTTCAGAAAATATTGTCATTTCTAGATTTTAGTATTTATATCATGATTGGATTTAAAACTATATGCATCGAGTGATAAGGAAAACCGATAACCGGAGTGGGGGTTGAAATTTCTACATGTTATCAGAGCTTGGCTAGTTGAAAAGTGCAGTTTGGGACACCAAAGTGAAAATCACAAGAAGTTGATTTTTACACAAAAAACAGAAACCCTTACCACAAATTTGAAATTTCAGTTTGTTAGGACAGTGAAACATGTCTTTGGGTTTGAGGGTAGAAGATGGGTTGGATGGGCAGAGCAACTACAATGCAAGGAGGGAGAGAATCCAGAGCATCTTTGAGAAAGCAAAAGTCTAGGGCATTATGGTACATATCACACAGAACCCAGTAGCAGTACCTGGTGACCCTGTACAGTTGGCAAAGTTTAACAAAAGAAACGCTTAGGCAAAGAGACTGATTCTGGATGGAGTAAAAGATCATGTCATTCCTCATGTGAGATGAAAGACTTATGCACATGAGATGTGGACAACCTTGACCAATCTTTACCATAGCTCAAATGAGAAAAGAAAAATGGTTCTAAGGGAGAAACTGAAGGCCATTAAAATGGCTAAGACTGATCGTGCTACATCATACCTCACAAAGATCACTTTAGTGAGAAATGAGTTGGCAGTCGTAGGTGAGACCATCGCACCCATTGAGTTGGTGAGGATTGATTTGAATGGTCTTCCCAAGACTTGGGAGAGTTTTGTCGATGACATTGTTGCACGAGAGAACCTTCCCAGATGGGAGAGGCTATGGGATGATTGCATTCAGAATGAGATCAGAAAGAACCATCTTGGGGCAGCCAAACAGGTGGAGGAGGATGACAATGTGGCATTGTTGGCAAGAGGCAAGAAGGGCAAAGTAAAGAAGCAAGCTTCCACCAGTGTAGGCAAAGGCTAAGGTAAAGGTAAGCAGCATAACAAAGAGAATGACTATTCCAAAATCAAATCTTGGAATTGTCAAAAGATGGGACACTATGAAGTTGTGTGTCCGGGGAAGAAGAACAAGAAGGGGAAAGAGAAAACCATGTCAACTTCTACAAAGACAGAGGGCTTTGATCGGGAGCTTGGTTTCATAGCTTGTGAAGCCTCCAGTGCAGGTTCACCTACCATATAGGTTCAGAGGGAGTGTGCACTCTCCACTACTAGCAGAGCATCTTCTAACATTTGGTATGTTGACAATGGGGCTTCGCGTCATATGACAAGAGTCTAGGAGTACTTCTCAGAGCTTTCAGAGAGTGATACTGATATGGAGGTAGTACTTGGTGATGGCAGCATTGTTAGAGCAGTCGGTGTGGAGACATTGACATTTGATAGCGAACTCAAACCTCCCTTGAAAGTGTCAAATGTTCTATATGTGCCTCGAATGAAGAAGAACCTGATATCCGTCTCAGCACTTGAGGACAAACGGTATGAGGTGTTGTTGAGGAGAGGACAGGTGCTTATATATCCTAGGGGAACTCCAGTTGATTCAGCCAGAGTGATTGGTGTGTGCCATGCTAAGGCATACAAGTTCTCATTCCAGCCCCTGATGGCACTGAGTAGCAACACCCGAGACAGGACCAACAACAGATCTAGCAGTTCAGAGTTGTGTGATATTTGGCATTGCAGGATGGGGCACATGTATCATGGAGCCTTGAGGACATTGCGAGAGATCACCACTGGTGTGCCAGATTTCAATTCTGATCACCTTGATGTATGCAGAAGATGTGCTATGGAGAAGTTTTCCAATGTAATATCCCTTTTCAGAGATATCTCTCGAACACAAGCAAACTCCAACCAGAGATGGACTGGGAGGGCGTTTACCAAATATTACCCCTCAGAAAAGAGGGTGAGATCTGGAGGCTACCTGGCCCTTTCCAGACTCTGTCTAAGAGTATGGGGAAAACACACCAAGTGGTATAATAACTGGAATGCTCAAAGAGAGAGAAATAACATTAGTGCAAGCATACAACAGCATATATAGAACATGTAACAAATACTCCAGAAATATAGAGAGAATGCTAGGCCATTTTATTATACTGAGAAATATAAGTGAGTACAATAGGTGATCAGAGTGATGGCACCTAGACTTGCTCAAGGCAAGTGAAGAAATACTCTCAGAATGGCAAGGAAATGGTTGCTCTCTGATCTGTGTCCAAGCTGCTGGAAAACCGCCGTGTAGCTGCTACTGCTGGAACAAAATGAGGATTTGGGGCTGCTACCCCCTCGGAATGAGCTGAAACTCTGGAATCCGCCTCTACTCACCAAACCCAGAAAAGCCCAGAAAGCATTTCTGAAATGACCGACCCCCGAAAATCACCCCCTTGAGGATCTACGCTATCCTCCAAGGCTCTGCGCTGAGGCTGAATGGGAACCACCAAAATACGGCCACAAACTCTGCCAAAATCCTCCAACAGGCAAGGGCTGACCCCTTGCTCAATCTCCAAGCTCGAAATCTCCGAAAGAAACCCAAACCGAAGCTCCCAAGGAATGGACTGAGTCCTCCCTCTCAGAACTGCGCAGTCTATGGATGCACTGCTCCTCCACGAAGGCCAAACACCAATCCTCCTGCAAAACACTGATGGGACAACCTCACCCAAGCAGGCACTCGAAGTCCCCCGGGGCTGAGGGTGAGATCTCCAAACGGAGACACTCGGTGCACTAAACAGTGCTGCAGAATAGCTAAACAACCAGCGTGCTCAAGAAGTCGAAATGACCAGCTCAATATCATAAACAACGAATGACCAAAATGAGGAGGCTCTCCTCCTTTTATAATGTTGGCCTCTCTCTCAAATCCTAGTTCCATACGTAGCCTCTCTTGGCCCTACGCTGCCAACTCAACCTGCGCAGTCCGTCCACGTGCTCTAGTGGGTCCCCTCTCAACGTTATCTCTTTGCCCCCCTTGGCCTACTTAAGTTACAACGTTGTCTACTAGGGAGTGCACTTTATATTAGTGAGTTATATTCTCCTTTCACCCACTTTATTTTTATTTTAACTTTATAAAGGCAAAATTAATCAAAATTAATATTTCCAATTAGCTGCTGCTAATTGGGAATATTACAGTCCTCCCTGCCAAAAATTGCTTATCCTCAAGCAATGCCTGAACAAGCATTCGCTCTAGCTGATGCTCCCCACCATCACTGTAAAATGTGCCTGGGTCCCAGATGCACCACTGAATCTTCCCTGTCCTCTGTATCACCCTGATATGGAGGGATCTCTCAGTGCCAGGATCCAAAACTGATCTCTCACTGTACCAGTGAACAAACAATCCTTCCGAATCCCAACGCCACCATGGCCAATCATCGCCCAAGTCCCACGGCTCAGGTTGCGCACTACCTCTGGCTAGAGCTGATGCCCCATGAAGTGAAGCCCGCCAACAAGCACCAATGCTCCCTAGCTCCTACTGTGTTGTACCTCTAACTGTATAAGCTGCCCCACCAACTACATACCAACTCATCACCTCTCTCCAATCCGAGTCCTGACTCAATCCCATGTTGATCCTGCCCTCCTGAAATCGGGATGGAGTGCTGAAGAAATGATGACCTGGGCCCCACTGCCAGCTGGAATCTGTAACATCGGCTATGTATGAGGGCCCCTACTCTGTTGTGCTCCCTACGAAGAAAATCGTACCATCAAGAGGCTACCAACTCATGGACTCCTGCGAATCCATCCTGGAAGAAGAATCTAATGTAGCAAAAACTGTACACGGTACACGCCTGGAGTGTTGTCGCTAGTCCGTAATCAACTCACACTGCTCTGCCTTGTCTGCCAATGAAAGCTGCCTGTAGAAGGAAGCCCTTCTCTCTATAATGGGTCGAAGTAGGCAAGATATGCTGCAAGCCCCATCGATGTACTCCTGGAGAGTACTACTCATTGAAAGTACTACAACTCGGCCAACTGTACGTACATCTATCTGTACCTCATCAATGTGTCGGCCCAAAGATGGATGCTCCACCATCTCCAACAACTCATCCCTCTCATCGGGAATTTGAAGCTCCTGCCATCTACTAGCCCCCTGCAAGACTATCTCATCAACCTCCAACGTCTCAAGAGGATATGGATCTGTAATTGTTGTCACCGTACTCGATGTCAGTGCATCTGACTGCTCCACCTCAAATGCTGATCCCAATGTTAGCTGCATATCCCTCATCGGCTCAATGTGGGCGCCCATTTGACTCTCCCCCAAAGGAATATCATGCCTGATGTGAATAGTGTCCTCCTCTGCCAACACAGGCTCCATCATATGCTGCTCTGGTTGAATCGTCACAAGTGACTCATCGCCTAGAGTATCTCCCGTAGAGTCCCCTGATTGCTCACCCTGTACACTGGAATGCAGCTCCGGTCTACTATCATCATCTCTGCATGACTGCTCTCGCTCCCCAGAAGCGTCCTCAACTGATCCTATGGACTCATATAAAGAAGAGTCCTCACCCTAGCATACAGAAGGAATGCCCTCCTGTTCTACCTCCGCCACCTCATCTGCATTGAATATGCCATCCACCCTCTCGATAATGTGTCGATACATTGTCTGGAGCCCAGACACATACTGGGATGCTACCTCTGTTGTACCCAGTATCCTCTGCTCATGCATGGTCTCGACACGCCCTAAGAAAAGAGTGACGCATGTCTCCCTCATGACCTGCTCCCAAATCGTAGGCTCAGCGATGACTGATGTGCCACCCCTGCAGAGGATCATCTCATCCCCTAACCTGTGGCTGTCAACTAGCGCCCCGACCCAGTGCCACCGCTGAGAAGTCTCTTCCCTAGTGTGCTGAGTGTCATCCAAATATCTTGGGTGAGCCTCGCGTACCCCACTGCTCATGCCCAAAGTGCCAAAGGACAACGACAAAGTCGACTATGCCCGTGAGTGATGTAGAAGAGGGTCAGGTGCGTGAGTCCCCACAGATACCGTCAAGTATCACTCATCTGTCTCCCCATCGATCCTGGGTGAAATACCCCCAAAGGTAAGCCTGATGTCCCTGTCCGTGAGTCTCCCTGGAGGCAATGCTCTAAGACCCTGCTGTGCAGCACCATACGCCCTCACATACCACCGATCATCCATGTACTCCTCAACATGCCACTGCACACTGAGGCATACCCCTGTATACTGCTGGATACCCCCTGCTACTGTTGTACCACCCTGTACCGTCTCGTGCCCTATCTGTGTCCAGGCATCGATCACTCCCCGCGTGTTCTCAATGTGATGTAGGACACTCCTACTCCACAATGCAGTCCCACACACTACGGTACACCACCATGCAACTTCATGTCCACCTGTAGTCCACTGCTCAACGCTAGATGCTCCCACACATCCCTGGATGTGATGACCTAGAGCTGTGCCTCTACATGTCGGACCACCCCCAATCGGTATCATCGTCTCCACCGTCATGTCACTATACCCGCCGACGAATGGATCATCACTCCAAACCCTCCCCAAGGGGTCCGAGAAGTGAATCTCCCTATGTGTCAGTAGTGATACCACCACTGCTCAGCTCCGCTGCGTCCTTTGTGCCCCACACAAAGGTGAAGAATCCTTGGCCCCATACAAGGCGCCATATGGTGGCCTACCAATGCCACCTCCGCCTACAAGCTCCTGCCAAGGTATGTTGACCACCCTGTGATCCCATGTATAAGTGTCATACCAAGACAACCTAGGGAGTCTGCCCATAAACTAGTTAGCCACTTGAGTTGACTGAAACTCCCCTAGCGAATGCGCATGCTCTACTGCTAGGCCAACTGTACCTTCCAAGACATAGTCAACCGACCTGCCTGGGAAACAACAGGTAGTCCCGCCTAGATCCCAATGCCAATCTGGGGCTCCTGTATTCCTAGCACCTGGAAACTCCTGCTGAACTACACTCGGGTCCACCACCATCATCATAACCCCCTCCACCAAGTACCAACTCAAAATCTCTCGCCATCCCACCTCAACATGTGGATGTTGTACCCTGTGCAACTCCGATCGTCTCATCCCACTAACCAAGTCAACGTATGAGATCTGACTAGGTGGCTCCACCTCTCTCTCTCCAACGGAAAGAGATGACCCAATAATGCTACTAGCCCTGTCTTTGCATGCCTGAAGGGGGCTACTCTGACACTCCAATGTGCCCTCTAGCTGTATCATTAGGGAATCGAGTCGTTCCCCAATGTGGGCCAACTTGGCTGCTGACTCAGCACAAACCAATCTCATGCACTCTAGCTCCTCGTTCTGTAATAAAATAGCCTCTCGTACTGATGTGGCCTTCCCTTTCAAAACTAGAAGGTCGGCTCGGAGCTGATGGCTCTGCTGTGTGCGACCATCGTCCAATACCTCTATATCTCCTCATGCCTCATCAAAGGTGGATGCATCTCCTGGCACCGCACCCATCTGCCGTGCGCTGCTACCACCCGAAAACTCGGACACTACCCTAGTCATCACCTCAATGGAGGGCACTACTGGGGTAAGCTCTACTCTCTCTACTAAGATGTCAACTGATATGGTCAAAAAAGTCTCCAACACAGGTGACCCCTGCGTCATACTGGGTGTATCCACTTTCTCCCCATGATCCTGTGTGCCCTCATCCTCCAAGTGCGAGGTAAGCATTTTGATGGCTTCCCCCTCCATTATTCGGTCAAGCTGGAAAGAGGTATCCAGCATTTCCACCCGATCCCAAACTGTGCAATCAGTGGATCCATCATACGTGGGAAAAGGTGTCCTCCCAGTGGTACGCTGCAACTCTGAACTCTGCGTGCTAGACCCCCCACTGTTTCTTCCTCCTTCATCCTGCCTGCGCTGACAGTAATATCTGAAGGGCAAAGCCACTCTGAAGTTTTCCTCCATGGACAGCCATTCGCGGAAATAATCTCCAAAGGGTATATGATCATGCCACCTACCTTGATCATTCGGTGCTGGAGGTAAGAATGTAGGCATCGTGATTCTGGTTGGCCTACTAAAGGTTGGTAAATGCTGGTCACATTGTTGTGAGACCCCCATATTTGCCACCTCTACTGCCTTTGGTGGGTAAGATTCTGCCTACCTTCTTTGTTCATAAAAAAATATCCCCACCAATGTCATAGACAATTTGCTCCACAGGCTGAGCCAAGTCTATGAGCTCTAACACCACTGTAATATCCCTTTTTAGAGATATCTCTCGAACACAAGCAAACTCCAACCAGAGATGGATTGGGAGGGCGTTTACCAGATATTTCCCCTCAGAAAAGAGGGTGAGATCTGGAGGCTACCTGGCCCTTTCCAGACTCTGTCTAAGAGTATGGGGAAAACACACCAAGTGGTATAATAACTGGAATGCTCAAAGATAGAGAAATAACAGTAGTGCAAGCATACAACAGCATATATAGAACATGTAACAAATACTCCAGAAATATATAGAGAATGCTAAGCCATTTTATTATACTGAGAAATATAAGTGAGTACAATAGGTGATCAGAGTGATAGCACCTAGACTTGCTCAAGGCAAGTGAAGAAATACTCTCAGAATGGCAAGGAAATGGCTGCTCTCTGATCTGCGTCCAAGCTGCTGGAAAACTGCCGTGTCGCTGTTATTGCTGGAACAAAATGAGGATTTCGGGTTGCTCCATTCCTCGGAATGAGCTGAAACTTTGGAATCCGCCTCTACTCACCAAACCCAGAAACGCCCAGAAAGCATTTCTGAAATGACCGACCCCCGAAAATCACCCCCTTGAGGATCTACGCTATCCTCCAAGGCTCTGCGTTGAGGCTGAATGGGAACCACCAAAATACGGCCACAAACTCTGCCAAAATCCTCCAACAGGAAAGGGTTGGCCCCTTGCTCAATCTCCAAGCTCGAAACCTCCGAAAGAAACCCAAACCGGAGTTCCCAAGGAATGGACTGCGTCCTCTCTCTCAGGACTGCGCAGTCTATGGATGCACTACTCCTCTACGAAGGCCAAACACCAATCCTCCTGCAAAATACTGATGGGACAACCTCACCCGAGCAAGCACTCGAAGTCCCCCGGGGCTGAGGGTGAGATCTCCGAACGGAGACACTCGGTGCACTAAACAGTGCTACAGACTAGCTAAACAACCAGCGTGCTCAAGAAGTCGAAATGACCAGCTCAATATCATAAACAACGAATGAACAAAATGAGGAGGCTCTCCTCCTTTTATAACGTTGGCCTCTCTCTCAAACCATAGGCCCATCATCTCCAACGTAGCCTCTCTTGGCCCCACGCTGCCAACTCAACCTGCGCAGTCCCTCCACGTGCTCTAGTGAGTCCCCTCTCTACGTGGTCTCTTTGCCCCCCTTGGCCCACTTAAGTTACAACGTTGTGTCTGCTAGGGAGTGCACTTTATTTTAGTGAGTTATATTCTCCTTTCACCCACTTTATTTTTATTTTAACTTTATATAGGCAAAATTAATCAAAATTAATATTTCCAATTCGCTGTTGCTAATTGGGAATATTACATCCAAATCCCCGTTTCCCAGCAGTGACAGCAGAGGGACATGGATCCTCAACTTGATTCATACCAATGTGAGTGGTCAGATGTCTCATGTATCCTTGAGTGGCTATGAGTATTATGTTTTATTCATTGATGACCACTCTAGGAAGACCTAGACTTATTTCTTGAAGAACAAGAGTGAGGTCTTCAAGCGGTTTCAAGAGTTCAAAACTCTTGTGGAGACCCAGACACGTAGGAAGATAAAGGTCCTCAGGTCGGACAATGGAGGGGAGTATACCCTTGATGAGTTTGTTGATTTTTGTGTTGAGGCAGGCATTAGGAGGGAGTTCACGGTCCCTTACAACACTCAGCAGAATGGGGTTGCAGAGAGGAAGAATAGATCCATTGTAGGGGTTGCCAAATCCATGCTTCATGATCAGGGGTTACCTTTATTTTTTTGGGCAGAGGCCTACAACACTACTATGTACTGCAGAATAGGAGTCCACATTGTGCCTTGGGGAATGTACCTCTGGAGGAGGATTTTTCTGGGAAGAAGCCTAATGTTGGGCACTTTTTGTATCTTTGGATGCCTTACATATTCCTATGTCCCCAAGGAGAAGAGTACCAAGCTAGAGCCCACTGCAGACAAGGGCATCTTTGCGGGTTATAACAAGACCTCGAAAGCTTATTGGATTTATATTCCTGCGAAGAGGAAAGTTGTTGTTAGGCGGGATGTGAAGTTCGAGGAGGTGAGGGCTTTTAGAAGGTCATAGGAGTTAGAGTATCTAGAGTCAGTAGAATCTCAGGAGCAGCTGAGTCAGTCACAGGGATCTAGTGGTCAGGGATTAGGAGGTACATTGATTACAATGTCAGGTCCTTCAGTGAGCAGTGGCTCTCAGAGTTAGGTGGGTGTTTCTTCAGGCAACATGCAGAGCAGTCCATAGAGTAGTTCATAGGGTAGTCCACCGATGGACAATTCACACGGTACTTCAGCTTCTACAGGCACAGGTTCAGGCATAAGGTCAATTGGAAGGCCTTCAAGAGTTCAGGCTTCTGATGATGATGAGGATTCTTTCACTTCAGTGGGAGAAGTATGCTCAAGGAAGAGGAAGCCCAAGGCTTCAAGACACCTTGTGCGAGGCCACATTAGTTGCTGAGCCAAAGAGACAGGTTAGAGAGAGTAAACCACTTGAGCGGTACTATAGTTACATGGCATTGGTAACAATCATTGTTGACTCCAAGCCTTCTAGCTATGAGGAGGCAGCCAACTAGCAGGTCTGTAGAGAGGCCATGATGGAGGAGTATTCTTCTATTACGAAGAACGATGTTTGGGAGGTAGTGTCGAGGCCTGAAGGTAAATCAGTTGTTACTTCCAGATGGCTCTACAAGATAAAGCATGCTGCAGATGGCATCATTGAGAAGTTCAAGGCTCGGTTTGTGGCGAGAGGGTTCTCATAGGTAGAGGGAGTTGACTATGAGGAGACCTTCGCTCCCGTAGCTCGGTATACATCTATACAATCCATTATATCGATTGCAGCAGAGATGGGTTGGAAGATCCACCAGATGGATGTGAAGACCACATTTCTGAATGGCTTCATTCAGGAGGAGGTTTATATTGAGCAGCCACAAGGTTTTGAGGTGCATGGGAAGGAGTCCCATGTATGCAGATTGAAAAAGGCACTCTATGGCCTGAAGCAAGCTCCTAGAGCTTGGTACTCGAGGCTTTATACATACTTACAGCAGTTGGGTTTCACAAAGAGTGAGGCTGATCCGAATCTATACTTCATTGTGGTAGGTGAGGTGTCTCTCATTCTGGTGTTGTATGTGGATGACTTGGTCATCACTAGTGCAGAGAGACTCATTAACGGTTGCAAGAGAGATCTTTCTTCAGAGTTTGAGATGAAGGATATCGGCTTGATGCATTATTTTATGGGATTGGAGGTGTGGCAGGAGAAGGGGAATTTCTTCCTGGGATAGGGGAAGTAGATTGTGAATATTCTTAGCAGTTTCACATGGAGGATTGCAAACCCATGTCTACACATATGATCACTAACTGGAAGAAGCTTCACACTTCAGATTCCGAGTTGGTGGATCCTACTCTATACAAACAGCGAATTGGTTCATTGATGTATTTGGTCAACACTCGACCAGATATATGTTTTGCAGTTAACACTATGAGTCAGTTCATGTGTGAGCCTAGGAGAGTGCACTGGGTCGCTGCAAAACACATTCTTCGTTACTTGCAGGGTACAGTGGATTTTGGTCTGGATTATAGACAGGGAGATGGAGTGAGACTTGCAGGGTACACTGATTCAGATTGGGCAGACTGTGCTTCTGATAGGAAGAGTACTTCAGGGTGTTCTTTTGGGTTGGGTTTGGTAGTTGTGTCGTGGTTCAGCCGAAAACAATAGTTAGTTGGATTGAGCTCAGCTAAGGCCGAGTATATGGCTGCTATTTTGGCTAGTTGTGTGGCCATATGGCTTCGCAAGATGTTGTTTTGTCTATTTGGTCAGGCATTGAGACCTTCAGTGATTTACTGTGATAATCAGAGTTGCATAAAACTCACGAAGAAACCATTTTTCCATGACAAATCAAAGCATATCGGGATCAAGTATCACTTCATTAGAGACAATGTCCAAAAGGGAGCAGTCAAGCTTGAGTGTGTTTCCACAGATGAGCAGGTAGCGAACATTTTCACCAAAGCCTTACCACGGGGCAAGCATGTCTACTTTAGAGACAAGATGGGAGTGGTGAGGAACACTTTCCTCGGTAAGAGGGAGTGTTAAAATTTGGGTACCAGAGGACAAGTGGTTCCTTAAGGCTTTGATCTTTGGCCTAGGAAAAATGTCCAAATTTATTTGTACTTTTCTCCTAATGTGACTTTATAAGTGGTAAAGTCAATCTAATTTTAAAGTGACTTTATAAGTGGTAAAATTACATTTTAATTTAAAGTAATTGTTAAAGTCAATGAAAAATTAGAAAGTGAAAAAGTGACTATGGAAATAAAAGGCTAAGTGGGTCTTATTTAAGAGGGTGAGTTAAAAAATGGAAAGTGAGAAATAAATGGACATTTATTTTCATCCTTAGATGTAAATGAATCTCAGCCATTAGATCTTAGGGTTACCCAAAAGGTAATTTAGGGTAAAAGGAGAGAAGGAGAAGAAAAGATCAATTCAGTCTTTCATGAGCTATTGAGAGAAGAGAAGAGAGAGCAAGGAGAAAATTTCTGAGCTAGGAGAAGTTGAAGGAAGGCAGCAAGGAGATATTGTAGCAAATCCGTACAGCTGAAGGTTGCACGCTTTTCGAGGCAGCAAATCCATACAACATTCATTGGCACGCTTTTTAAGGAAGATTCCATACAACAGCAGTGGTCACCAATTTCGAGGACCGTACGACACAGTTTTCAAGGGGAAATAACATCAGCTGATAGCACGTATTTTAAGGCTGAGTTGGGCACAGATTTCGAGGGAGAAGGGACTGTTGTAATTTATGTACAGTATATATAGCAGTATGGTCATACTATGAATTTCTAGGCACAGATTTCGAGGATACCGTACAATATTTAATGCTGGTATTTATTGCTGTAAAATTTCTGTTTTGACTGTTCGCTGATTGGCACATTTTCCGAGGCAGAGTTCAAGCATGGAAATCGAGATAAGTTTGTAATTGTGGTTACTGGAATTTTCACTGTGTATTTCAGTTTCTCTATAAAAGTGTTTTCAGAAATAAAGAAGAGCTCTCAAACTGGTTTTCCCCAAGAGTTGTAGAGGGTTTTTCTAGGGTCACATTGACCAAAAATCACTGTGTTATTTTCTGTGTGGCTGTCATAATTTTGTTGTGTTTTATTTCTACATTTTCCAACAATTGTGAAATCTCCAAATTTGTGTTTTCAGAAAATATTGTCATTTCCAAATTTTAGTATTTATATCATGCTTGGATTTAAAACTATATGCATGGAGTGATAAGGAAAACTGATGACCGGAGTGGGGGTTGAAATGTCTACAATTTTTTGAAGAAAAAGTCTGAGGCATTTGAATGTTTCAAAATTTACAAAGAGATCGTTGAAAACAAAAATGACTTGAAGATCAAATGTTTTAGATCAGATAATGGAGGAGAATTCACATGTAAAGAATTCCAACACTTTTGTGAAGAACAAGGGATAAAAAGACAATTATCAGTAGCGAGGACACCACAACAGAAAGATTCAAAATTAAGCAATGTCTTCTGGGTTCAAGCAGTGGAGACAATTGTGCACATTCAGAACAGAGGAATGCTTAGAAGCAACTGTGACAAGACCCCATATGAATTATGGAAGGGGAGATTGGAAAACATCAAGCATTTCAGAATCTTTCAAAGAAAATACTACATATGTTAATTTCTATAGCATCGAAAGTGTTCTAGTCTCGAAACTTTGTGGAGAGGCTAAAAAACATGAGTTCTCCATAACCCTGAAATTGTTTATGGAAATTCCACCTAGAAGTGTCTCAATTAGATTGTTAACCTATTTTTTAATGTTTCCTAGTCTAAACTTAGGAAAAATTGTTAATTAATCAATATTAATTGAGATAAGGTGTGAATCATCTAGAAAGCCACATGAATCAACAAGGAATTCATTTGGGCCATCGATTATGTTTTAATCTTGGGCGTTGGAGGTCCAACAGAAGATTATAAGAAGTCAATGGGTAGATGGAGAATACACTTGTGAACTTCGATTTTTTTAACAGTTCGATTTCTAGAGAGCAGCAGTAGTTGTCAGAAAGCCAGAGAAGGAAGTAGAGACAGTGAGGCCGAAGGAAGTTTTCTAGATCCAACGAGTGCATTTGCAAAGAGGCATAGATAGCCACAGTGAGGCTGACGCAGATGCCGCACAGAAGCCTCTAGGGGCAGTTCGATTTTGTTGGAGAGAAGCTGAGTTTCAGTTCCAAAGGCTAGGAAAGGGTTCCAGAAGGTCAAAGAGATAGTTTCTCAGCCAGTGGCAGACAAGAAAACTACAGGGGTAGCTGATTCAGGTTGTGCGTAGGAAGGCACAGCACAAGGGTGACGCAGGCCCACGCAGACCAATTTGGACAGGTCACTTGGAGTTGTAGTCAGAGCCCGATTTTTGCCAGTATTTTTCTCTATAGGATAGCCAAATTTGGCATCCAGATTGTACTCTAAATTTCTCACTATTGCATAATAAATAAAACCCTCAGTTGTTGCACCGATTTTCCCAACTTGGGCTTTTCCAAAGACATTTTCCCAAAAATAACTATTAATTTTGATGTGTGTGTGCTAGTATTTTCTCAGTTTCCAATGTTATTTTCTTCTACAGTTTATTTATGAAGGTTGCTATTGGACGCCTAATCCTCTATGGGTAGGTGTGGAAGGCGAACAGTCACAAATGGAGTCCAAGAGACCTTGGAATGCAGAATCCAAGGGTCACACCTAATGTACTATAAAAGCACATCTATGGTTAATAGTAAAGGATCACACGCTTATCTTGTTTATCTTTCTGTTTATGTGTGCATCTTTCCCATTGTGTGTGTTTCACCATGTGTGTGTTTAACAGTAGCAGTGTGAATTATTTGGTATTTGTTGTAGCAGATAATTTGTTAAATAAATTAATAATTAGAAAAATAATTTCCAACTTGTTATAGAGCAATTTGTCACCGTCCCTGTACTCCACGTTCCTTGATCCTGGAGGATCCATACAGTGACCCTCGTGTACTTTTGTAAATTTATGTAGATGTTATATGCTTGATGCAACTTTACTTTTATTACAACAATCACATAAACAGTTAAGTAAAATGTTGATAGAACATACCAATGGATCTATGGAAGACAAACCAGAAACAGGAGAATGTGTTGGTGGAGAATGTGTTGGTGTGTTACAACGGTTCGCAGGATGCTTCAACCAGCAAAGTCTTCTTGGTCGACCAACCCAGAATGTGTCACAACAGTCCTCAAATCAGTCACCCAGTCAACTCAAAGTCAACCCTAGAAAAGTCAATGCAGTCCAGAAAAGTCAACGCAGGGCAACAACAATAAAGTCAACGCAGCTCCAACTTCGGTCAACCTTTTGACCTCGATTTTTGTGCCAATGAGTACGGCTTTCAAAAATCGAACTCTCCATCAAATTTCAGCAAATTCGGACCATGCGTTGACCAAAGTCAACGCTAGTCAAACTTTCCTAGAAAACCCTAACTGCAAAAATTTTGTCCTTTTTCCAGCTTCAGCAACTTCATCCTTTTTCCCACGTGAGAACAACTTCTCAGATGCTTGTATCCAATCAGAGGAGGAGATGTGTGTGATGAGTGAGTGAGTGAATTGCTCTCCAACGTTGACTGTATATATATCCATCATTGAGGTGTGTGGCACATCTGTTGGGGGTGTAAAACCTTAAGGTTGACCTGCACATATTTGAAATTATTAAAAATAAATTCAAAATAAATTTTCCGCTCATCAGATTAAGATCAATTTTATATCAATCTTACACCTCTCCGAAAGAGGAACCCAATAAAAATATTGGTATCTTCATCTGAGCATCACAACATGGAGTTTGGACCTAGTTGTCCAATTTTAACACTCCCTCTCAACTAGGGAGAACTCCATCCACACAGTACCAAACAAACATCGTCTACGTCATCCCGCCCGTAACTTGCTTTTGCTGGCCTCTTTGTTCAAACAGGAGAGTGAATTCGGTCACAAGGACATCATCCCCAGGTAATGAATCGTGAGAGAATTAAAACCTGTCGGACTCAAAGAGTCTCATACCAACTTGGGGATTGGTTTACCCAGCAGAAGTCGGTTGGAGTCAAAATCTCACTAAACTTGATCCCAGATCAAGTGGTTGGGCCGTGCCATCCTAGATAGAGAGTACGGCAATCTCTGATGCGTCCATCAGTCTTTGCTAATAGTCTCTAGCTTTTCCCACCTCATTGGCCAAATGAGAGGTACTTCCCATGAGCCCTGAACTCAATGGGTAGGATGCATACGGGGCACAGATAATGAGAGGTGAACCAACTCAAACATCATAACGGTGGGGCAGAAGCACTACAAGGTTCGGCAAGCCTAGCCCCGTGAGTGCTTATAGCTCCGAGAAGCTATCCCCAAAGCCCCCAGAGCTCATCGTCCAACAGGACCCACATCATAGGGTCATTCCACGATACCAAGACTCTCACGGAAGGTTAGGAACTTGACCTTCCCCAGGGGCTTTGTGAGAATATCTGCGACCTGCTCATCAGTTCCTATATGATCGAGCCTTACGGCACCTCGTTGTACCATATCCCGAATATAGTGGTACCTAATATCAATATGCTTGGATCGATCGTGGAACACTGGATTCTCGGACAAGAGAATCCCACTCTGGTTATCACAGAGTATCACGATGGTATCTAGCACATGTCCAAATAGCTCACTAAAGAGCTTTCGCAACCAAACTGCTTCACAACAGGCCATACTTGCTGCAATGTATTTGGCCTCGGCGGTGCTCAAAGCCACCAACTTCTGCTTCCTGCTCATCCATGAGATCGAAGCAGAACCAAGATTGAAGCAACATCCCGATGTGCTCTTACGATCCACCACACTGCCAGCCCAATCAGCATCAGTATATCCAAGGAGTGTCATGCTCCCGACAATGTATCTCAACCCATGGTTTATCATGCCTCGAAGGTATCTCAGAAGATTCCTAGCACCAACCCAGTGAAAGTGATGAGGTTCAACCATCTGTTGACTCAAAGTGTTCACTTCAAAACATATATTTGGACGGGTGTTCACTAAGAACATCAGGGCCCCTACAAGTTGACGATAGTCAGTAGGATTTGACAATATGGGCCCAGCAGCGCTGCCTCTCACCTTCTTGAAGTTGAGTTCCATTGGTGTTGACACGGACTTGTCGTCCACCATACCATTTCTTTCCAGAAGCTTCACAATGTACTTTCCTTGAGAAAGGAAAATCTCACCAGGTCTCTACCAGTCCTCCGAGCCTAGGAAGTAGTGCAGTAGTCCTAAATCCTTCATCTCGAACTCAGCAGCGAGCTCCCTCTTGCACTGATGAATGAGAGGGTCAGCACCTGTCAGGAAGAGATCATCCACATACAACACCAGGATGAGAGGCTTTACCTTGACAACCTTGAAGTAAAGGTTCGGATCAGCATTACTTCGAGTGAAGCCCAAATTCATCAAGTAGCTATCTATCCTCTCGTACCAAGCTCTAGGTGCTTGCTTTAGCCCATTGAGGGCCTTCTTCAACCTGCAGACATGGGTGTCCCGATCCTAGACTTCGAACCCCAGAGGTTGCTCCACATATACCTCTTCCTTTATCGCACCATGCAGAAATGCGTTCTCCACTTCCATCTAATGAAGACTCCATCCTTGCGTAGCAGCAAGGGCTATAATAGATCGAATGGTGGTATATAGGGCCACAAGTGCAAATATGTCATCATAATCTATGCCTTTCTTTTGAGAGAAGCCACGAGTAATGAATCTTGCCTTGAACTTTTCAGCACTTCCATCAGATCCATGCTTGATCTTGTAGAGCCATTTCGAGGTGACAACTGCTTTGTCCTTTGGTCTTGGAACCACATCCCAAACATCATTCTTCATAAAGGACTCATACTCTTCGTGCATAGCATCCTTCCAGACTTGATGCTTTACGGCTTCCTCAAAGGATCCAGGCTCGGATTGTACAATAGTACTCATGGCTGCTAGATACCCTTGGTATCTATTCGGCTTCTTGCTTTCACGGAATGTCCCCCTTGGGGCAGCATGTCCCTCAGCGTCCTCAAGAGTGTCCCTGAGCCATGATGGTCTCTTTCCTAGTGAAGGAGGTGGATCAATCGGATCCATTGGTCCTTCAACATCAGGCATCGTTTCATCTTTCGGTTCCTCTTGATTTCCAGGCCTTGCTTCATTATCTTTCTCAGATCTCAGAAGATTGACTACTTTCCTCAAGGAAGTATCTTCGTCAAAGGTGACATCGTGGCATATCTCCACTTCCTTTTGACCAGGCACATAGACTCTATAGGCCTTCAAAGTTTCACTATAGCCCACAAATATTCCTTTCTTCCCAGAAGCATCCAACTTGCTCCTCTTTTCTTTTGGCACATGAAAGTAGATGGTACATCCAAAAACTCTAAAATGTGAGACATCAGGTTTCTTACCAGGGAAAACCTCTTCGGGATTTTTGGATTCTAGAGCGGAATGCGGGCATTGGTTTTGTATGTACACGGCAGTGTTTGCATATTCTCCCCATAGAAACTTCGGCAAACCTTGGTCACATAGCATGGCACGGGCAGCTTCCACAATGGTTCGGTTCTTTCGTTCAACAACACCATTTTGTTCAGGAGTATAGATAGTTGTGGTCTCCCTCTTAATGCCAGCTTCTCTACAAAAGTCCTTGAACTCATTTGACTCATATTCAGTGCCATTATCAGATCTCAAAATCTTGATCTTTTTCCCTGTCATATTTTCCACCAAGGCTTTGAATGTACGGAACCACATGAAAGCCTCATCCTTCTTCTTTAAGAAGTATATCCAGGTTTTGCGAGATAAGTCATCTATGAACGTCATAATATGAACATCCTCCCAAGGATGTCACAGGCAGCATACCAGATAGATCAGAATGGATCAATTCCAAGATATCAGATGTCTTTGTGACACTAGAGGGGAAAGGTCCCCTTGTATGCTTTCCTTTGACACAACCCTTACATACACCTTCATGATTATTTGGAAACTCAGGGATCCCTGTCACCACCTTCCTTGCTTCGAGAAGGGCTTTGTAGTGAAGGTGTCCAAACCTTTGGTGCCATAGTTCAGTCTGTCGAATAGTATCACATGTCATTGCTCCCAGCGGACTTCCTCCAACCTGGTAGTGTATCAACTCTAAACCCAATCGAGATAGCTTCCTTGAAGCTCTTCTTCCACATGAGCACCTTTCCATCAGTGAATGCCACATTGAAACCTTTGTCTTCCATGGCTGATATAGACACAAGGTTCTTCTTCAAATTTGGTACATAGAGTACATCCTGCAAGTGAAAGACTTGACCTTGAGACAAGTGGAGGGTCACAGTCCCTGTCCCTTTCACGAGATATGTGGCATTATCTCCAAGGATAATTTCCAGATTAGTATCCTTCTCAATCATATCAGAAAGTGCTTCCTTGAACCCAGTGATATGCCTTGAGGCGCCACTATCTATCAACCAGACATCCATAGTGTCGGGTGGGGGTGTAACAGAGAGGGCAGATACAAGAATGTATTCATTTCTTTTATCAACAACATATGATTCCTCATACCTGGAGTTTCTTGACCTTTTGAAAGGTTGATCATTTCCGTCGAAGGAAGCCTTCCTTTTTCCCTTGAACCTATTGTTCCTTTGATTGCCATTCCTTCGGTTGTTGTTGTTGTCATCACTATCGGGAGAATCCTTCTTGAAAGGACATTCTCTAGCATAGTGACCAGGCCTATGACAAGTGAAACATTTTCCCTTCTTTCCTTGGGCCCCTGCTTTTCCCTTATTCTTCGGACCACCAGAGTTCTTCTTTCTAAAATGAGCAGCGTATGCAGCATTTCCTCCATTTCCATACTCCTTCATTCTTGATTCTTCTTGAACGCATCTTGATAGTACTTTGTCAAATTCAGGTATCACATTATTATTTAGAATGGTAGTGTCGAACACATGCCATTCAGATGAGAGCCCTCCAAGTGCGGTGAGCACCATTTCTCGATCAGCTATTGTCTCCCCAATAGCTAGAAAATTGTTCCTGATTTCAGTCAACTTCAGAAAGTATGATTCGACAGACTCATCCCTGCCTTTCTTCAGATTCTTCAATTGATTCTTAAATAATAGTACTTGATTCGCATTGTTGGCCTTAAACATGAGGATCAATTTATCATACATCTCTTTGGATGTGCCCAACTCAGAGATGTAGGCCACCAGGCTTTTATGAATGGATTCCCTGATCATCATCTTTGCTTTGGTCTCCCCCTTCTTGTACTTTGTTTTGGCAGCAACAGTAGCAGTGGATGGAGGTTCTTGGATTTTACCTTGACATAGTCCATGACATCTTGGTCTTCCAATTTGAGATCCAATATCATTTTCCAAGCATGGAAGTCATCATTCCCAGTGAATTTGTCTTCCTCCTTAAAGCTATAGCTTGTGGAACCCATTATCCTTTCCGGTGATTGCTACAAATAGGGCTTGTCTTCACCTCAGCTCTGATACCATGTAAATTTATGTAGATGATCTATGCTTGATGCAACTTTACTTTTATTACAGCAATCACATAAACAGTTAAGTAAAACGCTGATAGAACATACTAGTGGATCTATAGAAGACAAACCAGAAACAGTGGAATGTGTTGGTGCGTTACGGTGGTCAGCAGGATGCTTCAACCAGCAAAGTCTTCTTGGTTGGCCAACCCAGAATGTGTCACAACAGTCCTCAAATCAGTCACCTAGTCAACTCAAAGTCAACCCCAGAAAAGTCAACGTAGGGCAACAGCAATAAAGTCAACGCAGCTCCAACTTTGGTCAACCTTTTGACCTCGATTTTTGTGCCAATGAGTACGACCTTCAAAAATTGAACTCTCCACCAAATTTCAGCCAATTCGGACCATGTGTTGACCAAAGTCAACGCTGGTCAAACTTTCCTAGAAACCCTAATTGCAGAAATTTCGACCTTTTTCCACCTTCAGCAACTTCGTCCTTTTTCCCACGTGAGAACTGCTTCTCAAATGCTCGTATCTAATCAGAGGAGGAGATGTGTGTGATGAGTGAGTGAGTGAATTGCTCTCCAACATTGACTGTATATATATCCATCATTGAGGTGTGTGACACATCTGTTGGGGGTGTAAAACCTTAAGGCCGACCTGCACATATTTGAAATTATTAAAAATAAATTCAAAATAAATGTTCCGCTGATCAGATTAAGATCAAATTTATATCGATCTTACACCTCTCCAAAAGAGGAACCCAATAAAAATATTAGTATCTTCATCTGAGCATCACAACATGGAGTTTGGACCTAGTTGTCCAATTTTAACAACTTTCCAAGCATGGAATACATACCCTTGAACCACATTTTTTCTGCCAAATCATCTCCCTTTTACAACTTTTTTGAAAGATCCCTGTAAAAACCTGGTTTTCAAGGTCGGCGCTTTCTCTCAGTGTCTGACCCGCACCGATAGCAGAGATTTTCACTGTGACTCATGCCGATCTTGTTTTGGAAAGTTTTTTAAATAGAAAAGAAGCTTCCATGATTAGAAGCTTCGCGAGGCGGCGAGTTGGAAGTTTGTTTTGAGGATATGGCCAAGGAGTTCCCCTTTGGGCTTCTTGTTCCCAAGAAATAGGAACTACTCCAAAGGATAAGCTCTTTTCCCATTATTTGAGGGCCCATAACCTCCTCCTCCATTGTTATATAAGGAGACCTCCTTCAGCTCTACAACCTTAGTGATGATAGAAAGGAGAAGCAATTATAGTTGCGGGAGAATAGTGCAGAGTGTGATTGTTTTTGTGTGTTGGGAACATAGTGAGATCTTACACCTTTGTGTATGAGGGTGCTGCAAACATGCTTGGATACAGACCTGCTGAAGGAGAGCCTCATCATCAAGGCTTGGTTGTAAACTCCCCTTGTCTTTATCATAATAAAATACATTTGATGTTTATCTTCCACTCTTGTTTATATCTATAATGAGATTTCTAGCATTCCTTGAGTCAGTTAGATAGGTTGTAATTGTTTTATGTTTGTCGTGATTTTACGCTTGTCGTGGTGTCTTGATTGTCTATACAGGTAATCGGGCATTGGCAGCAACGTATATCGAACTTGAGGAGAACAACAGGTCAAGAAGTTTCAACGGAAGACGACAACATAGCATCAGAACATGGTCACTCTTCTTCCTTGCTCTGAATTTCATTTACAATCTAGGAAGGTAGATGTTAGTATGTTCCTGTAGTTGCTAGACCCACCCTAGAGCTAGAGGGATCACCTATGTCCGCAGAGGGGATTTACATTACCAACAAATTGGCAACTCCACTGGGGAGTTTCCTTTGAGTTTCTCACTCTTTGAGGTCTTCGTCATTCGACGAGTTTAGTCAAACAGCCATTTCCCTGTTTGTTCCTATGTTTTTCATCAATTACAATCTTTTAGTTTTTGCTTGAAGTGGTGAGTCTAGTCTTCGTTAGGAGAAATTCTTTGTTTTTTGTTTTTTCAGGCATTGGCACTTTTATTTGTCAGACAATCGCGCCGATTGGCGCTTGTTGTCAGTAAGCAAGCCATGCCAATGGGCCGTTGGTGTTAGTTTCAGCCCCTAAAGTCGCGCTAGTTGGCGCTAGTTTCAGCCACTAAAGTCGTGCCAATTCCAACATGTGTGAAAAATTAAGGTTTTTTCCCTAAGTCTTTCACTAGTGTGTCTTTCCCTTTCAGTCTTTTTCTCTGTATGATTTACATGTTCTCCCCTTCACACAAGTTGGTTTGATTGGCTCATTGGCTTGGATTTTTGTTGTTTTTTTTGTCTTTTGTATTGGGACGTGCATCCTTATATCCTAGGCTTTTGTAGGATTGTGCATCATTGCCTAGTTGCATGCTTCGCGAGACAACGCCTTGCTGATTGAGTCAGTCTCCTTGCTTGGTGAGCCATCTCTAGTTGATTGCCTTTTGCTTTTCAGTTGATTGAGTGATCAAGCCTCTAGTGTCTGTCCAAGTTCATTTGGTCTGCCTGTTTGCTTGTGAGCATAGATTACATTGCTCATTGTTCAGCTGAAACGTCTTCTTTCTATGATTTCTTGATGTAAAAAGGAATGAACGGCTTGTTTTGAGCCCACGATTTGGAAGTCCTCTTTGTGCTTGAACTCATATGTCTTGTAGCCTTTTGAGGAATTTCGTTACAAAGTGTTTGAAACGAGATTGTATTCTTAGTGTTTATTTGCATCCTTTTTGCATTCATCTTTTCATTAAGGAAATTTGGGTTCATTTAGTTTTCATCTCAAAGTTTGCTTTTCGTTAAAGTGCGTTAGATCACATTGCATTGAAAAGTCATTGTTGAGATCTATCATTGAACTTAGATTACATTGTTTAATGATTGAAAGCTAAAAGTCGCATTGAGTGCATTCTCTTTCATTAAAAACATGCATTAAGTAGATTCTCATTTCATCAAAAAATGCATTGAGTGCATTCTTATTCTTTCAAAAGAAAAAGGAAATTGTGCATAGATTACAATTGCATAGTTTTCAAAAAGAGAATTTTGCATAGATTACATTACATAATTCGCATCGTTAAATGTTTTAGATTACTTTTGGATAGTGAAAGTCATTTAGTTAGGAAAAAGTTTCGTTTACAGTATTATTGTTTGTTGCATCTTTGTTTGAGACTCTTCCCTTAACTAAATAGCATTCATCGAATTGAAAGAGTTATTTTCTCATATCGCTGCACAGTGCATATAGAAGTTCTCTGATGAAAGCGGTAGGGCCTTGGAACTGAGACATAATTCAAGATCAACCGTTAAAATTATTCAATCAATCTAAGAAAGCATTGAAACTTAACGCTCACATTTAAAGGTCTAGGCTAGTGACGTAATCCGACGTCGTTAAACCTAGTGACTGTCATTCGCCATCTGGCAGTAGACAGCGCTAGCACGGACTTGTGCTCCCCGTACTGTCGCGTATATAAAGGGAGACCCTCTTAGGTTCAAATCCTCTATCCATATGAAGCTGAGTCTGCCGCCTTCTAACCGTGATACACTGAACACAACATTCGGGGAGACTACTGCACGTACGTCAAGTCCTTGGTCATTTCTCTTTCATTTGATCACCAAGGTGTATATGGCAGCTCACAGAAACTTGGTACACCCTCTTGCTTAGATTACCTGAGTAGTCATTTTGATCTTTTCGTGACTCTCTAAAATTAAAAAGATCATCGAGCACTTGTCCTTTCATGATCGTTCAAACTAAAAGCGACTAGAGTCACCTTTTGTCCTTTTCTTGACTCTCAAAATATGAAAAGGCAGAGTTTTGTTTCAGTGTCTTAAAAAATTAACTACCCACAAAATATCCCTGGTTAAAGTTATCTTCTTTAGTGATTTTTGAGGGTTGTTTCCAATGGCAACGTTTCCAGAGTTTACCAAGCAAGGAATCTCCTCCGAAGGGAATCCTGGTCCTTTTCCTTCTTTGGGAATGTTGGTGCTCCTTATATGGCAACATTGTCGCTTCCTGGGTTCACTGTTGGTTTGCTCGTATGGTTATTTTCGACCTCAGTGGTCCCAAGTATCCCAACCTCTGTTCAACCGTCTCCTTCGCCTGAACAACATCATGTTGATTCTAAAGTTGACCCCTCACCTTCTTCGCCCATTTCTTCACCTCGTTCTTCCTCTTCGCTTGGTGAAAGTTTGGATTCTAGTAACCAGGTGGCTAAGAAGAAGAAGAAGAAGGAAAATAAGCTAGGGGGAAAATCAACAACTATTGCTACCCATGCAGTTGTTGTCGAGAAACCTCCCACTCTGTCTCACCGAGTCAAATTCCCTTGCAAGCTATGTGAGGGTGACCACTTTCTTCGAGATTCCCCTGGTATTCCCAAGGTGCTAGAACTGTGGACTATTAGCCCGATTCGTCCTTCATCATCAGCCTCTAGGCATCATGCTGATGACGAGCCTTCAACTAGAGATAATGAGACTCATAAGAAACAGGGTAAGATTAAATTTCCCTATAGGTTGTGTGAAGGGAACCATCCCATTCACCTATGTCCTTACATGGATGAATCTTCTAAAGTATTGGATACCCTTTCGGCTTCTGAGTTCCGTCTTCCCGTTGGTTACCGGAAGATTTCTTAGAGTCCTCGGCTAGCTGATTAAGTTATTGATCGAGATTCATCTCCGGTCAAATCCAGTCTCTCTGAAAGTAAGTCTCCCGAGTCCATTTCCGACCAATCATTGGTTGAGAAGAAGGACGGCCTGGTTCCACCTACAGTTCACTAGGTCTTTTCCATTGAGAGTAGGCCTCATCCCAGTCAAGTTCTTTTTGTTTCCTCTGATTCCCCGGTATTGGAGGGTGATCCTCCCGTTTCCATGATCCAGGAGGATGATCCTCCGACTCCCGTCGCCACAGTTCCAGAAAGTGATCCTCCTTCTCTCGTTCCCGGAGTTCAGGAGGATGGTCTTTCCACTCCCGTAACGCAGGGGGATAATCCTATGATTCCTATGGCACCCCCTCCATGTAGTTTGGTCGCTTCCTTTGATTGGAGTAGATTCGCGGAATACCGTCTTCCTTATTATGTGCCTTTTGAGATCATGGTACAGGCCTATAATGTGGCCATACCGGGCACAATCATAGATCAAGGCGCCTCGGTTAGTATGAAAGCTTTGGGTTCTCCACAGCTTGTGCCTGTTGTTGACCACTGGAGTGGCACCTGATGATAATGTGAAGACTCCATGCCCAAGGATGAACCAGAAGACACTTGTGCCAGTAGATATCATCAGATATCATCATGTTCAACAGAGTTTTTAAACTCTACTTCTTCTTCTCATCATTTTCTTCTTCAGTCTTCAGATTTCGCAGCCCTTCGGGGATATTGTATAAATGTCACTAGCATGATGAATAAAGCCATGTAACAGGCCTAGTATGTTGGGACTCGATCAGCAAGCGAGTACACCTTGGAGTGTTTTTTTACTTGGTTAATTATTCCTTCTTTTTAGCGGCGAATAATTTTCTAGGTTTTTTCACTCATTGCATTACCCCAAAGCCGGGGTGACGGCTTGAAGGTTGAGCCCCTAACACATCTTAGTGTCTAGAGTCGATGTATATTACCATGCTAGGTCATCTTTGAAATTTCGCGGAATTTGACTAGGTCTAAGTAGGATTTTTTAATAATTAAAAATTTTCCGCAAAATGGGATTTTTTAATTATTTTCTATGTAATGATGTAAAAAAGTGGCCTTAGGAAATGTCTGGGGTGTGTGACCAGTCGAAATTCATCTTTAGAGACCCAGCATTATCTTAGGACCCACTTTGAGGGTCAAAAAACGGCTTATGATCCCTCAAAATCCGATTTTCCTAATGTCAGTGGCAAAAAATGAGAAAAAATTAATAATTGGAAAAATTTACAAAATTTTCCAAAATCAAAATAAGTTAAATTTTGACATGGCAGATTGAGGATAAGTCAAAAGTGATATGGCAAGCATATGGGGCCCACCATAGGGTACAACCCAAGTCAGAGTCAAAATTTCAAGTGGCAAGTCAAGTTGGGCCCACGTTGAGTTCATACGTATGGCCAAAAGTTCAATTTGGATATAATTCAAATGTTATAAATTTGATGGGGCATAATTCTAAAGTTTAAAGGGGGACAAAAGGGCACACAGCAGCCACTTCATCACCATGAGTTAGTGGGGCAAGTTCAAACATAAGTCAACAAGAAAGCTCAATATAAGTACACTCCTGTTAGCTCAAAAATCAGTTTTCACTCTTATTAGATGTGTTAAGTTTGAAAGTCCAAATAAGTTGGAGATAATGGTGGGACAACAGCCACATAATTCACTTTGTCCCTCCATTCCATGCACAAAGACATATGCATCCACTCAGAAAATAATTATACGCTGCCCAGATTCTTACGTTCCACGCAGCCAACACAGCAGTTCATTTCAGCAATACGCATAGTTATTTATGTTTGATCTTTGGTGGGCAGATTTGCATGATGATTCACATTAGTTAATGGAGGATTTTTCCCCACGTTCTCCTACATCCGCTACTAAGAAGATACGCATGGATCAACAGCAAATCCAATTCAGCTCTACGCATCACCAGTTAATTAATACACAGGTTTGTTGGGCAGCGATACGCAACATGGGTTCGAGAGGTGTCATTGCCTTGTTTATTTCGTTGGAGATGATTGGGGATTATGCTACGTCTCACCCACTCACATTTCACACTTGGCTGCCATATCCTATACGCTGGTCTGTTAGAAGGTAATACACTGCCAGTGAAACAAGTAACACACAGCAGTTTACAACAGTCACCTACAGCAGTTGGTTCCACTTGGACAGTTTTTATGCTACTTGTGCAAATTCGTTTTGCATTGGGATTATCTCCCTGCTCCACTTGTCATTCATTTTTTCATTGGGATTTGCTCCCGTAGTCCTATTTAAATGAGCCTTGGGCTCTCATTGTAGTGTGGATTTTTGAAGCTTATGCTTATTGTTATTATGCCGAAATTGTTATTGAGCTGAATAAAGAAAAGTCTTTGGGGTTACTAGCTTCTCTTGTGGTGCATTCTTTGGTTGATGAGGTATAGTTGTTTCATTTGATATTGTTATTTATCGCAATCTAGTTGTTTTTCTTTGCATTTGCCTGAAGGCTCTATTGTCTAGGGAGGGGAGATTTGTAGCTATCTCAGATCTCCTTTGGACTTGGTATGTTTTGCGTTCTTGTTGTAGCTTGTTATTTTCGATAAAATGATAAGCTCAACGTGGCCTCTATATGCCAAGTTTCTTTTGCACTAACAATTGGTTTGCAGAAATTTGTGTGTTCAAAGGACAGGTTGCCAAGTCCATTGGAGTGTGAAGACTTCTTCGGTTCGAATAAATCAGCTCCAAGGATATCAGAGGTCTCACAAGTTGTTCAAGCCAACATCTCATAAGACATCAAGAGATTTATTTAAAAGGGGGTTTCATGAGCCTTTTGCTTCTATTCCATCTCTAAAAAAAATTTCATATATTTCTTCTCTCATTTGTGCGCATATCTATTTTATCTAGCATTTGAGGCTAAGTTATTGGGTTTAAATCCTAATTCTCACTCACTAAATCAACTCTTTCAAGCTGTTCTTAGTGAGGGAATTTGTAACATAAAGTGTATTTTATATTGCATTGAGTTTCTAACTATTTCTTTGGCATTCTAACTCTTTTGCTTGTTTGCCTATAGGTGTGCTTGGAAGCAATCTAAGTTTTGAAGAAAGGGAGCTAAAGCATAGGCTAAGGAACACTCTTCCGTTTGGAACCTCAAGTCCAAGTTCCGTCTTATCACTTCACCTCTACTTCTAAAGCCTCATTCTTTTGAGGAATTGTAACCGCCATTCACCTCAAGGCTTTAAGCCTTTACTTTGTAAACATCTGACAAGTAAATCTTTTTTTTTTTAAAATCTTACACTTGTAACTTTGGGAAAGAGCAAATTTAAAACGCATATTGTAAGCTCTTCCCAATCCCCTCATTTCTATAAGAGGGCCTCACTTTCATTAATAATGAGCTGACTTTTCTTGAGGGATCTTGGGAAGTTTTTCCCATGGTATCTCACCTACTCAAGGAGTAAATCCTCTTGAGTGGTTAACTTTCTTTCCTTTTTTAATTTTTTAATTTTCTCAATTAAATCACTTGCATTCATCATTTCATTTGCTAATCTAATTTAGTTTCATGTGAGTAACTCATATTTTCATTTCATTAATTGCTTAGATCACATAGTCTTTTTTTTAAATTTCCTAGTTTGCAATCTCATTTGCCATCACTTACTTATATTTTGTGATCTATTTCTCATTTGGATAAGTTTCACAATATACTACAAGTAAAGAAGCATAGCACTTGCAAACTCATTTCCATATCATTTAAGCATTTCACTTTGCATGCTAGACTTGCGTCTCTAAAAATTAACCTCCAACTTAAGTTGGTTGTATAGACATTAGGGACCCTCCACCCCTATGGACTCCTCATTGTGAGATCCGAATTTCGGGCGAGGGTGAGGTCTGGGGATAGGAGTTCAATTGTAACATTGCTTTAGAACTAATTAATAAAATAAACCAAGAGCACTATCTCATCACATTTACTTGCAAAGTTCCCAAATTTTCTTTTGCTATCTTGACGTTTTAAAAGATTCACGTGCAAATATTATCTCAAGAAGCACTTCGATGCAAGCATTTTTAAATTCCTTAAATTTTGCAACAAGTTTAATTCTATGGTACTTGGAAATTTGCTTCTACATACAATTTCAGTGCATGTTGTCATTTTAATGATAATTATGCTTATGGATAATTGATATATCTCGTTTCATTGGCAAATACCATTATTTGATGTTGCAAATTTAATTGCATATTGTGATCTTGGTCTAACACTTCCTTTGTGGGATTACTGTCATTATATCTTGATTTTTATTTTTGAGCAAGCATTTGTTATCTACTTTAAAGCACTGGTCTATATTTTGAACACGTCATTGAATATTGCTCATATACTTATATGCTTGTTTACATATTGGAAATCAAGTCATCTTTGATAAGTAATTCCTTCTAATCAATTCTCCTAGAAATCTCACATCTTTAACTTAGTTTTCCTTTAGGGACCACCCCCTTAGCTAACCTAGGAGATAGCTTAAACGGAGAGAGTTGGGAATAGGTGACAGCCCCTTCTCTGAGTTCCTTGCCACCAACCACACCTGTGGGGTTGAAGGCTTTTCCCACTAATTGTAGGTAGGTGTAGGCGGCAAGCGATTAACATCTTTTGGCGCCGTTGCCGGGGACAAGTCTTCTTGTACCTGGGAAAACGACTAACTTTTAGTTTTGGCATATTTGAATTTTAGATTTAGATTCTTGCTCAAGTGGCGACTCCACTCAATCATAATTTTGCAAGAGTCTCTACTAGGAGAAATTCAAGTGGTCTAGTTAGCCCCTCTCCTGATCCTGAAAGGGTTTTTAGAGAGAGGTTAAATAGACTTTCTCATAGTAGAGCTCTTGCTAGTCTTGGGCAAGAGGCTATTTCTGACATTCATTTGCTGTTTCAAGGACAAGTTGAGCCCAACATCATGAATGATCTTTTTGCTCCTTGTAACTTTACAAACATTAATGGCTATCCTCACAATATCCCTGACAAGGCTATTGAAAAGTTGCCTTCTTTTCAAGGTAACAATGCCATTAGCGCTGCATCACATGTGAAGAACTTTAATGTTTGCATCTTTAAGTGGTGTAACGTTGCTAACTATGAGGATGTAAAGATGAGGCTTTTTGTTCTCTCTTTAGAAGAGGATGCTCTTGATTGGTTCACTGAGCAACCTGCAAACTCGTACGATTCTTTACAAGCGATTGTTAATGCTTTCATGGGAAAGTATGGAGAGAGAAGAGAGAATAGTCATTTGATTAGTGCCATTAGCACCATGAAGAAGAATGAGAATGAAACCATGGAGGAGTTTAACAAGAGATTCAATGAATTGGTTAAAAGCATGCCTGCAACCGTTAAACCTCCGGATGAATTTCTCTTATGCTCATATTTAGATGCTTTTGGTGTGGATACCGCTTATGAATTGAGGAGGAAGGAACCCACAACTTTGGGTATAGCTCAAACGGAAGCCTTGAAAATGGAGAGGGCTAGAAAGCAATCAGGGAAATCTGAGATTCCTGGTTACACTAGAGGGCCATCGAAACCAAATGATTCCAAAGGCAAAGGTAAGGAAGAGCCTACCCATGATCCTATTAAGGAGTTAACCCATCTCATCAAGACTATGGAAGCGAATCACACGAATCAAATGAATGCTATCCAAAATCGGTTGGTGGCCATGGAAAGGAATCAGGCGGGGAGATTCCCAAATCGAGGAAATGATAGATGGCAGAGGAGGGGTCCCCCTAATGAACATAGGCCACCAAATCCGCTTGAGTCTACTAACTTAGTTGATGATTCAATGCCTTATTGTAGACCATGTGATGACTTACATGATGAACTCACTTGTCCTTACGCAAAAAGGATCTTAGATGGTGAAATGGCTGGAACAAGTGAACAAATCAATGTAGTTGGAAAAGAGCATCATTTGTCCTTGGATAATTGGATGGGAGTTATGGAAAATAGTCAAAAGATAAGTCAAAAGTCCCCATCCTCCTATAGTGTGAATAATTTTGAAGAGTTGGATAGGATCACTGAGTTGTATGGAGAGAAGCCTTCATCAAATCAGATTTTAGAGATAGCCAAGGATAAAGAAAGGGCAAGAAACAAGGAAAGAAATCAAAATGCCCATAAAACTTTCACTCCACCTACATCTAAGTTAAATATTGATTTGGGAGGATGGATAAATAATGCTAAGATTTTGGTACCTGTGACTGAAATCATGAAGATTCCCTCCCAAAGATATAAATTGTTGAAAGCCATTGATGCCCCTAATGGAAAAGAAATGTCAAATTTTTCTAAAGATAGATATGAGGATGCCCCTATCACTTTGCAAAGTAGTGATATGAGTAGAGATAACAGAGACCATCAACCATTTTTCATCACTATGTTGGTCAATGGAATGCTTTTGCACAATTGCATGTTTGATTCTGGGGCATCATCGTGTGTCATGACTAAGAAAGTCATGAATCAGTTAAACCTGAGGGTTTCGAGACCTTACCACAACATTTGTGCTATGGATTCGAAAATTATTGAGGTTTGTGGTTTGATAAAGGATCTTCAAGTCCACTTGGCAGTTCATCCTGATATTATGATCACCATGGATATTGTGGTAATTGATGTACCTGATGCATGGGGGATGTTATTGTCTAGAAAGTGGGGAGCTGATATCGGGGGTAGTTTGCAAATGGATTTAAGTTATGCTACCATCCCTAATAGTGAGGGCATCATGGTTAGGTTGGATAGGGAATTGGAGAGAAAGTTTCACGTGGAAAATCCCAAGGAGCCTCATAATGAAATTGTGTATGAATCTGATGACTTGGGAAACTATGCTATCTTGGCTAATTCTATTTCTCCTTTGGAGAAGGAGGTGGAAAGTAAGAAGGATTGGGTATGGCACATGAATTTTGATGGTGCCCATTCAAGGTTTGGTAAGGGTGCCGGAATTGTCTTTACCTCCCCCCTTGGTCATATATTCAAGTTTGCCTTTAGGTTGGAATTTGATGCAACTAACAATGTAGCGAAGTATGAAGCTTTGTTGTTAGGTCTAGAGTTGGCAAAAGACTTGAACATTAAGATGCTTAGTATCAAGGGGGATTCTGATCTAGTCATTCTTCAAACAAAGAATAAATTTGCATGTAAGAATGATAGATTAAAGAAGTATCGAAATGTTGTTTGGGATAGCATGGAATATTTTGACGCATTAGATCTTCAAGCGATTCCGAGAGAAGGAAATAAACAAGCTGATGAGTTGGCTGTTGCTGCATCTACCTTACAGCTTGGAGAGAACTTGATGGATGATAAGGTCAAGATGGAGGTTATTTTTAGACCATCGGTTCCTGATAATGTTGAGCATTGGCAAATCTTTAATGAAGAAAACCAAGTGATTCATTTTTTAAATAATATGGAAGAATTCTCTGGTTTCAAGGTTGGCTACAAGGAAGAAGGTTGTGAATATGAGGAGTGTAATGTTGTGTCAAATCCCACTCCTAGGGATCGTATAGCCATGGAACAAATGTTTGATAGACATGACGCTGTAAAGAGAAAAGAGGATAAAAAAATTGACCCAGGGGAATTTATTGAAGTAAACATTGGTACCTCTCATGACCCAAAGATTATCAAAATAGGGAAGGGCACCACCGAGGAGGAAAGGAAAAAATTAATAAATTTACTTCAAGAATATAGGGATGTTTTGGCCTTTTCATATGAAGAGTTAAAAGGTTATAGGGAGGATGTTATGGAGCATACAGTCCCGCTTAAGGATGAAAATGCCAAACCCTTCAGGCAAAAACTTAGGCAAATAAATCCTAAGTTAGCCCCCTTGGTGCAAAAGGAATTGCAAAAGATGCTTCAAGCTGGAATTATAGCTCACACTAGGCATTCCACATGGTGCTCAAACTTGGTTATTGTGAGAAAAAAGAATGGATCAATCAGGCTATGTGTAGATTTTCGAAATCTTAATTTAGCTTGTAAAAAGGATAATTACCCTTTACCCAATATGGAAACATTGTTGCAAAGGGTAACAGGGTCTGGAATGATGTCTTTGTTAGATGGATTTTCAGGATATAACCAAGTCACGGTGAAGAAAGAAGACAGGCATAAGACAACATTCACCACACCCTGGGGTACTTTTGAATATTTAAGGATGCCTTTTGGATTGACAAATGCTAGAGCAACTTTTCAAAGGGCTATGGACTATGCCTTTAAGGGTCTAATTGGGAAATTCATTGAGATTTATCAAGATGACTTAACTGTCTTTTCTAAAAATGGAATTTCTCATATTAGCCATTTAAGGAAAATATTTAACAGGTGTAGAGAGTATGGGATATCTTTAAATCCTGCTAAATATATTTTTGGAGTGACTGAAGGGAAGTTGCTTGGTCACATCATCTCGAAGGATGGAATCAAGATTGACCCTGAGAGAGTTGAGGCAATTCAAAAGATTCCTCTGCCTCACAATATCAAAACCCTTCAATCCTTCTTAGGAAAGATCAATTTCCTCCGGCGGTTCATTCCAAATTATGCTGAAATTGCTAAACCCATTCAAACCCTTTTAAAGAAAGATGTTAAGTTTGTCTGGGGAAAAGAGGGGAGAATAGGTTTTCAAGAAATTAAGGATTCTATTGGTAAGGCACCTGTTCTAGTGAGCCCTGATTATTCGAAGGATTTTTTGATTTTCTCTTTCGCATCTGAAGATACTATTGCTGGAGTGTTGCTGCAAAAGAACAATGAAGGGTATGAACAACCTATTGCTTTCATGAGTAGATCACTTCAAGGTTCTGAGCTGAAGTATAGCACCTTGGAAAAGCAGGCTTATGCCTTAGTCAAGTCCCTTAAGCAATTTAGAGTTTATGTGGGGTATTCAAGAATAATTGCATATGTCCCTCACTCTGCAGTAAAGGATATCTTAACTCAAGCTGATTGCTTAGGAACTCGAGCTAGATGGGTCTCCAAAATTCAAGAATACGATCTAGATATTAGACCTACCAAGCTGGTAAAAGGCCAGGGATTGGCTAAGATCTTGACTGAGGGGAATGAGAAAGCGTTAGGAATGATTTGTCAAAATGATCTGCAATTAACTTCATCGGAACTTCAAAGATTGACTCAACTAGAATGGTATAAAGACATTATCTATTACTTGCAAAATTTGTCATGTCCTGACCATTTAGTTGGCCATAAAAGAAGAGCATTAAGGCTTAGAGCAACTAAGTATTGCATTATGAAGGATGGTCTGGGTTGGAGAAATCCGGAGGGGGTAATACTTAGATGTGTTGATGAAGCTGAGGCCAAAAAGCTTCTATCTGAGTTTCATTCAGGATTTTGTGGAGGACATTATGCTGCTAAGACTATTACCCATAAAATCTTGAGAGCTGGTTATTTTTGGCCTTCTATTTTTGGCGATGTGCACAAGTATGTTAAAGGTTGCCAAGCTTGTCAACTTTTCACTGGGAAGCAAAAGTTAGCTTCTTTGCCTCTTCAGCCTGTGGTCGTGGAAGCTCCCTTTCAACATTGGGGGGTTGACTTTATAGGGAAGTTTAATGAAAATTCTAGTAATGGCTACTCATGGATTTTAACTGCCACTGATTATTTTACTAAATGGGTAGAAGCCATCCCTACAAGACACGCCACCGACAAAGTAGTGATGGATTTTCTTGAAGATAGGATTATCACTCGTTTTGGTGTCCCTGCTAAAATTACAACAGATAATGCCAAGGCTTTTAGCTCTACCGAATTCTCATCTTTCTGCTTTAAGTATGGCATTGTCTTATCCCATTCATCAAACTACTATCCTCAGGGTAATGGTCTAGCCGAGTCTAGCAATAAAAATTTGATAACCATAATCAAGAAGATAGTAGGGGATAATAAGAGAGCATGGGATAACAAAATTAAATATGCTTTGTGGGCTGATAGGATTACAAAGAAGAGTTCTACTGGAAAGAGTCCCTTTGAACTAGTGTATGGCTTGGATGTTACCCTTCCCGTGCATTTGAGACTCCCAGCTTACCAATTGCTACAGAGTTTTACATCTGATAAGGATGTTGTGCAACATAGGATTGATCAAATTGTAGAATTGGATGAAACTAGGAGAAGAGCCTTTGAAAATTGTTGTAAAAATCAATCTAAGGTAAAAAGACATTTTGATAAATCATTTAGGAATAGAGTTTTTTCTAACGGTGATATGGTTTTACTTTGGGATCGCAGGAATGAAAAGCCCGGTAACCATGGTAAGTTTGACAGTTTATGGCTTGGACCGTATATCATCAGAGAAGCAGCGGGACAAAATTCCTACCATTTGAGCACCTTGGACGGAGAATCACTGGAGTTACCTGTGAATGGCCAACTGCTCAAGATGTTCCACAAAGAAAACATTTGATGCCATAGGGCATCCTTTTGTATCATATTTCTAACTTTATCCCTTGTCAATTTTGTTTAAATAGATTTCTTTCTTGAATAAATTGTTATTTATGTTTCCTAGAATAAATTTCCATTTCTGTACTGGATTTTATTTGATGTTATTTTGAATGGATACTGCTAATATATATCTTTGGTCGGTGGATGCAGATCCTAGGTTCTTGCACACTATCACTTCATATCTAGCATGCATCCCCATATGGAGCCAAATGTTGACCACTGGAGTGGCACCTGATGATAATGTGAAGACTCCATGCCCAAGGATGAACCAGAAGACACTTGTGCCAGTAGATATCATCAGATATCATCATGTTCAACAGAGTTTTTAAACTCTACTTCTTCTTCTCATCATTTTCTTCTTCAGTCTTCAGATTCCGCAGCCCTTCGGAGATATTGTATAAATGTCACTAGCATGATGAATAAAGCCATGTAACAGGCCTAGGATGTCGGGACTCGATCAGCAAGCGAGTACACCTTGGAGTGTTTTTTTTACTTGGTTAATTATTCCTTCTTTTTAGCGGCAAATAATTTTCTAGGTTTTTTCACTCATTGCATTACCCCAAAGCCGAGGTGACGGCTTGAAGGTTGAGCCCCTAACGCATCTTAGTGTCTAGAGTCGATGTATATTACCATGCTAGGTCATCTCTGAAATTTCGCGGAATTTGACTAAGTCTAAGTAGGATTTTTTAATGATTAAAAATTTCCCGCAAAATGGGATTTTTTAATTATTTTCTATGTAATGATGTAAATAAGTGGTCTTCGGAATTGTCTGGGGCGTGTGACCAGTCGAAATTCATCCTCAGAGACCCAGCATTATCCCAGGACCCACTTTGAGGGTCAAAAAACGACTTATGGTCCCTCAAAAGCCGATTTTCCTAATGCCAGTAGAAAAAATGAGAAAAAATTCAAAAATAATTCATAATTGGAAAATTTGGAAAATTTTCCAAAGTCAAAATAAGTCAAATTTTGACATGGCAGATTGAAGGTAAGTCAAAAGTGATGTGGCAAGCATGTGGGGCCCACCATAGGGTACAACTCAAGTCAGAGTCAAAGTTCCAAGTGGCAAGTCAAATGGAAGTCAAAGGAAAAAGAGTCACGTAATGCCTAAAGTTCAATGATTTAATTTAATTCACATATCAGAAATATGTGGTATGTTTGAAAAGTTTAAAGGGGGACAAAAGGTGTGACATGGCAGCCACTTCATCACCATGAGTTAGTGGGCCAAGTCAAACATAAGTCAACAAGAAAAGCTCACGTATGGCACACTCAGCAGTCAAAAATCAGTTTTCGACTTGATTAGAGATATGGTTAAGTTTGATAGTCCAAGTAAAGGGAGATAATGGGGGACAAAACAGCCACATGGGACACATCTTGTCCCCCTCCATTCCATGCACACCAAAGACATATGCATCCACTCAGAAAATAATTATACGCTGCCCAGATTCTTACGTTCCACGCAGCCAACACAGCAGTTCATTTCAGCAATACGCATAGTTATTTATGTTTGATCTTTGGTGGGCAGATTTGCATGCTGATTCACATTAGTTAAATGAGGATTTTTCCCCACGTTCTCCTACATCCGCTACTAAGAAGATACGCATGGATCAACAGCAAATCCCATTCAGCTCTACGCATCACCAGTTAATTAATACACAGATTTGTTGGGCAGCGATACACAACATGGGTTCGAGAGGTGTCATTGCCTTGTTTATTTCGTTGGAGATGATTGGGGATTATGCTACGTCTCACCCACTCACATTTCACACTTGGCTGCCATATCCTATACGCTGGTCTGTTAGAAGGTAATACACTGCCAGTGAAACAAGTAACACACAGCAGTTTACAACAGTCACCTACAGCAGTTGGTTCCACTTGGACAGTTCTTATGCTACTTGTGCAAATTCGTTTTGCATTGGGATTATCTCCCTGCTCCACTTGTCATTCATTTTTTTCATTGGGATTTGCTCCCGTAGTCCTATTTAAATGAGCCTTGGGCTCTCATTGTAGGGTGGATTTTTGAAGCTTATGCTTATTGTTATTATGCCGAAATTGTTATTGAGCTGAATAAAGAAAAGTCTTTGGGGTTACTAGCTTCTCTTGTGGTGCATTCTTTGGTTGATGAGGTATACTTGTTTCATTTGATATTGTTATTTATCGAAATCTAGTTGTTTTTCTTTGCATTTGCCTGAAGGCACTATTGTCTAGGGAGGGGAGATTTGTAGCTATCTCAGATCTCCTTTGGACTTGGTATGTTTTGTGCTCTTGTTGTAGCTTGTTATTTTCGATGAAATGACAAGCTCAACGTGGCCTCTATATACCAATTCTTTTGCACTAACAATTGGTTTGCAGAAATTTGTGTGTTCAAAGGACAAGTTGCCAAGTCCATTGGAGTGTGAAGACTTCTTCGGTTGGAATAAGTCAGCTCCAAGGATATCAGAGGTCTCACAAGTTGTTCAAGCCAACAATCTCATAAGACATCAAAAGATTTATTTAAAAGGGGGTTTCATGAGCCTTTTGCTTCTATTCCATCTCTAAAAAAATTTTCATATACTTCTTCTCTCATTTGTGCACATATCTATTTTATCTAGCATTTGAGGCTAAGTTGTTGGGTTTAAATCCTAATTCTCACTCACTAAATCAACTTTTTTCAAGCTGTTCTTAGTGAGGGAATTTGTAACATAAAGTGAATTTTATACTTGCATTGAGTTTCTAACTTTTTTCCTTCGCATGCATGTGATTTCCTCTCACATATTTCAGCGATATTTCTTTTGCATGCTAACTCTGTTGCTTGTTTGCCTGTAGGTGTGCTTGGAAGCAATCTAAGTTTTGAAGAAAGGGAGCTAAAGCTTAGGCTAAGGAACACTCTTCCGTTTGGAACCTCAAATCCAAGTTCCGCCTTCTTAATTCACCTCTCTTCTAAAGCCTCATTCTTTTGAGGGATTGTAACCGCCATTCACCTCAAGGCTTTAAGCCTTTACTTTGTAAACATTTCACAAGTAATTTTTTTTAAAATCTTACACTTGTAACTTTGGGAAAGAGAAAATTTAAAACGCATATTGTAAGCTCTTCCCAATCCCCTCATTTCTATAAGAGGGCCTCATTTTCATTAATAAAGAAGCTAACTGTTCTTGAGGGAGCTTGGGAAGTTTTTCCCATGGTATCTCACCTACTCATTTAGAGGGAGGAAATCTTCTTGAGTGGGTAACTTTCTTTTGCTTAGTTTTTCTTTTAATTTTCTCAAACTAAATCACTTGCATTCATCATTTCGTTTGCTAATCTAGTCTAGTTGCATGTGAATAACTCATATGTTCATTTCGTTAATTGCTTAGATCACATAGTCATTTAAATTTCCTAAATTGCAATCTCATTTGCCATCACTTATGTTTTGTGATCTACTCCTCATTTGGATAAGTTTCACAATATACTACAAATAAAGAAGCATAGCACTTGCAAATTCATTTCCATATCATTTAGGCATTTCACTTTGCATGCTAGACTTGCGTCTCTAAAAATTAACCTCCAACTTAAGTTGGTTGTATAGACATTAGGTACCCTCCACCCCTATGGACTCCTCATTGTGAGATCCGAATTTCGGGCGAGGGTGAGGTCTGGGGACAGGAGTTCAATTGTAACATTGCTTTAGAACTAATTAATAAAATAAACCAAGAGCACTATCTCATCACATTTACTTGCAAAGTTCCCAAATTTTCTTTTGCTATCTTGACGTTTTAAAAGGTTCACGTGCAAATATTATCTCAAGAAGCACTTCGATGCAAGCATTTTTAAATTCCTTAAATTTTGCAACAAGTTTAATTCTATGGTACTTGGAAATTTGCTTCTACATACAATTTCAGTGCATGTTGTCATTTTAATGATCATTATGCTTATGGATAATTGATATATCTCGTTTCATTGGAAAATACCATTATTTGGTGTTGCAAGTTTAATTGCATATTGTGATCTTGGTCTAACACTTCCTTTGTGGGATTATTGTCATTATATCTTGATTTTTATTTTTGAGCAAGCATTTGTTATCTACTTTAAAGCACTGGTCTATATTTTGAACAAGTCATTGAATATTGCTCATATACTTATATGCTTTGTTTTTATGATATTGGAAATCAAGTCATCTTTGATAAGTAATTTCTTCTAATCAATTCTCCTAGAAATCTCACATCTTTAACTTAGTTTTCCTTTAGGGACCACCCCCCTTAGCTAACCTAGGAGATAGCTTAAACGGAGAGAGTTGGGAATAGGTGACAGCCCCTTCTCTGAGTTCCTTGCCACCAACCACACCTGTGGGGTTGAAGGCTTTTCCCACTAACTGTAGGTAGGTGTAGGCGGCAAGCGATTAACACCTGTTACTCAGAATCTATTGGCTTTTAACAGAGGAACAGTTCAACTATTAGGGATACTTCTGAAGTTGCCTATTACTTTGGGAAGGAAAACCGTCTATATAGACGTGATGGTGGTCCAAGGCCCCTTGGATTTTAATTTACTCTTGGGGTGCGACTATGCTTATGCCATGTGCGCGCTTGTCTCTTCCCTCTTTCGTGTGATCTGTTTTCCACATGAAGGTCGGATCGTGACCATTGATTAGCTTTCATTCTTTGGTCCCGATGTGACATATGATCTACCGTCATCCCTTGCTGGTCCTTACCTATCAGTGATATCTTCCCCGCCACAGGTCAATTATGTGGCTACCTATCCCATGCCCGCATTCAGTGATAGTGTTGTTGTGCATCGAGTGCTGGGGGCATTGGGTCTTGACTTCCAAGATTTTTTTCTCCCATCGGATGCAAACCTTTTGGAAGCCATGACTTTTTATTTGTCATGATCATGGTGTACGGAGCAGAGTTCGTTTTCTTGTGTCAAGCTCCTTAAAAAATGAAACAAGTTCGTCGGAGCAGAGTTCGTTTTCTTGTGTCAAGCTCCTTAAAAAATGAAACAACGTGTCCGAAGCACAGTTCGTTTCCTTATGGCAAGCTCCTTAAAAAATGAAACAAATTCTCCTGAGGATAGTTCGTTTTCTATGTCAACCTCATTAAAAAATGAATTAGGTCACCAAGATGGTTCTTTTATTGTGTAGACCTCATTAAAAAATGAAACGCGTTCCCGTTCAATTCGAATCTTTGATCAGATCTCGTGAAATCCAAGTCGAGTCTTTCATCTAATCTCGTAATTGCACCTTCATTCCATCCACATGTTAGTAACAAGTAGTCTACTCAAGTGAATGGACTGAAGCTTGGGGGGGATGTACCTCAAATTGAGTCATCATGCTGGGGGCATGCAAACTTACTTCAAGCATAGTTTATCTTTGTTTCAAGCTTGTGTAAAAATGAAACCAACTTCAAGCATTGTTTATCTTTGTTTCAAGCTTGTGTAAAAATGAAACCATTGCCTCTTGTTATTGGCATTTTATTAGCTTGTTTTTCCAGATGAGCCTTGGTTTTATCATTCCATCGTCACCATCTGCTTGCCCGATCATACGCCTTCACTTGATATTGGTCATTTTCGTATCTTTGGGTGTGTTGCATACTCCTACGTAGCCAAGGAGAAGAGGCCCAAGCTAGAGCCCACCACAGAGAAGGGTATCTTTGTGGGCTACAATGAGACCTCAAAAGCCTTTCGGATTTATATTCCTGCACAGAGGATAGTTGTTGTCAGGCGGGATGTGAAGTTTGAGGAGGACAGGGCTTTCAGGAGGTCACGAGAGTTAAGAGTATCATGATCAGCCAGACCCTCAGGAGCAGCTAAGTCAGTCACAGGGATCCAGTGGGTAGGGATCAAGAGGTACATCGATTACGGTGTCAGGTCCATCAATGAGTAGCGGCTTGCAGAATCAGAGGGGTGGTGCTTCAGGCAACATGCAAACCAATCCGCAAAGCAGTTCACTAGGTAGTCCACTGATGGATAGTTCACATGGTACTTCAGCATCTACAGGTTCAGGTTCAGGCAGGAGGGCAAGAAACAGACATTCAGGAGTTCAAGCTCCTGATGAGGATGAGGAGTTTCACTCTACGGTGGGAGAAGTGTGCTCAGGTAAGAGGAAGCCCAAGTGGCTTTAGGATACCTTGAGAGAGGCCACATCTGTTATTGGGTGAAAGAGACCAGTCATAGAGAGCAGACCACCTAAGAGGTTCTGTAGCTATATGGCAATGGTTTCCAACATCGTTGACTCTAGGCCTTCTAGCTATGAGGAGGAAGCTAGCCAGCAGATCTGGAGAGAGGCCATGTAGAAGGAGTATTCTTCTATCACTAAGAATGATGTTTGGGAGGTGGTGCCGAGGCCTGAGGGAAAATTAGTGGTTACTTCCAGATGACTTTACAAGGTAAAGCATGCTGTAGATGGCAGCATTGAGAAATTCAAGGCAAGGTTTGTGGCTAGAGGGTTCTCCCAGGTAGAGGGAGTAGATTATTAGGAGACCTTCGCTCCCGTGGCTCGATATACTTCCATTTGCTCCATTATATCGATAGCAGCAGAGATGGGTTGGAAGATCCACCAAATGGATGTGAAGACCGCATTTCTCAATGGCTTCATACAGGAGGAGGTGTAAATTGAGCAGCCACAGGGCTTTGAGGCGCATGGGAAGGAGTCCCATGTATGCAGACTTAAGAAGGCCCTTTGTGGCCTGAAGCAAGCTCCTAGAGCTTGGTACTCCAGGATTGATACGTACTTGCAGGAGATGGGTTTCACAAAGAATGATGCAGTTCCGAACCTATACTTTATTGTGATAGGTGACGAGCCTCTCATTCTGGTGGTATATGTGGATGACTTGGTCATTACAGGTGCAGAGAGACTCATAGAGGGTTGCAAGAGAGATCTTGCATCGGAGTTCGAGATGAAGGACATTGGCTTGATGCATTACTTTTTGGGTTTGGAGGTGTGGCAGGAGGAGGGGCATTTCTTCTTGGGACAGGGGAAGTATATTGTGGACATCCTTAGTAGATTCCACATGGAGGATTGTACACCCTTGTCAACACCTATGATCACCAACTGGAAGAAGCTTCACACTTCAGATTCCAAGTTGGTGGATCCCACATTGTATAGACAGTTGATTGGTTCCTTGATGTATTTGGTCAACACTAGACTAGATATATGTCTTGCAGTCAACACGATGAGCCAGTTAATGTGTGAGCCCAGGAGGGTGCATTGGGTTGCTACAAAACACATTTTGCGGTATTTGCAAGGGACAATGGAGTATGGTCTGGATTATAGGCAAGGAGATGGAGTGAGATTGGCAAGGTACACTGATTCTGATTGGGTAGGTTGTGCTTCTGATAGGAAGAGCACTTCGGGGTGTTGTGTAATATTCTGGATAGAAATAAACAGCAATATAAAGGCACATAAACAAGAAATTACAACAACTATAGAGACATCACATGAACCAAACACAATATGGAGAACGCTGAGCCATTTTATTAAATACTGAAAGATAAAATGAGTACAAAGGTGATCAGAATGATGGCACCTTGGCTTGCACTAGGCAAGCGTAGAAATACTCTCAGAATATATCATGGAATGACTGCTCCCTCAATGATTGCGTAATCTCCAAGCTGCTGGTGCTGCTGCTACTGCTGGAATAAACTGAATCTTTGGGGCTGCTCCCCACCTTATAAAATTATGAAACTTTGGTAATGGCCTCTCCACCCAATTCCCAGAAAATCCCAGAGAGCTTTTTGAAAATGGCTGACCTCCGAAAATGACCTCCCTTGAGGTACCACACTGTCCCAATGATAAACGCTGGCCCTGAATGATCTGCTGCAAAATATGGCTTCCAACTCTACCAAAATGATGGAATAGGGAAGGGTTGACCCCTTTCCAACTCTCCTGGGCTGAATCCCCTGATAAACCCTCAATCCAGAATCACCTCCTCCAAAGACTGCGTCCTCCCTCTCACTGACTGCGCTATCTTTGCAAGTGAACAATCCCAGCTGTGGCTACTCCAACTTTCTCTGGCAAAACAAAGATAGAACTCCTCACTCGAGCAGGCACTCGAAGTCCCCCGGAGCTGAGGTTGGGATCTCCGCACGAAGACACCTGGTGTGCTGAACAGCTCTTGCAAACTTTGCTCAATAATAAAAGCGTGCTCAATGTCAAAAGAAAAATAACATAGATGCATAATCGAATGATCCAAATGAGGAGCCTCTCTCCCTTTTTATGTTTGGAGATGTTAAACACCATGTTGAAGCACACACATGGTGTATGAGAAGAGTAAACACACACACACACACAAGAGACTCAACACACAATGAAAGATAAGCGTGAGGCTTTCTTATTTTCCATTATACAAAGATGTACATTTATAGTACAATGGTGTGACTCTTGGTTTCACATTCCAAGGTCACTTGGACCCCATTGTGACTTTTCGCATTCCACACCTACCCATGTAGGATTAGGTGTTCCAACATCCCCCCTTAATCCGAAGGGGTATGTGTGAGTCCAAGAAGAGAGTTGTAATACAAATCTGCAAAGTATACATGGCAACACTTGGGTTGAATCAACTCTCTGAAATGTTGGAAAAAAGAGATGGTTTAAGGATGACCACCAACACTGGAACGCAAAACTTGTTGCAGTTCCCGGAACTCTTCCAAAACTGGCAAGAAGCTGAAGGCTTCTGCTAGAGGAATTGTCCCTCATAAAAAAAGGAGACCTTCAACCTAAAAGAAGGGAGGTCTACTACCTGTGATGGTTTTAGGATTACCAACAACTCTGGAATGCTTGAAGCATTTCCTGGAACTCAACCAAAGCTGGCAAGAAGCTGAAGGCTTCTGCTAGAGGAAGTGTTCCTCTTATATGAAAGGGAGACCTTCGACCTAAAAGAAGGGAGGTCTACTACTTGTGATGGTTTTAGGTTGTCCACCAACCAAAGATGATGGTTTAAGGTTGTCCATCAACCGAAGACATGCTCATGGGCATCCGTGTATCTGGCTACATCTTTGAATCTGGAATGACGAATTGTGGCTCAAGCTCGCTTGAACTGCTATCTCTAGCTACAACTCTGAATATGGAATGAGAGATTGTGGCTCAGGCTCGCTTGATCTGTCGTCGAAGCTTGTACATGACCACCATTTTCCCCCCTGTCAGGGACAAGGTGAGATGATGGCGAAAACTCAACTGCAAGTTTGCTCAATATTCTAGAACATGTTCTGACATGCGACTTAAACATCTTCTTGGTTGCTGATGCCCATTGCCAAGAAGCGATCCATCCAAGATGAATCTTGGTTCTTGCAGGAGGCTTGTTTTTTAAGCATCTGTGTGAAGAATGAGTGTGCCGACCACAGTGCTTGCATGGATGAAGATCAAAACAGTGATCTTTCATATGGCCAACTCGATCACAGTGTTGGCATTTCTCAATCTGTTGTTGTTGTGGAACAGGATCTGGAACAGCTGCAGGTGAACTGTCATACAAGAAACCGGCACTCTGAAATATGATGGGCTTTGTGTAGTCTGGAATATGAAAGGACACATCCTTGTCATATCCAAGACCAGTTCGGTGCTTGTTGTGGACAAGCTCTTCCCAAGGTCTGATGAAGGGCTTGAGAAGTGCAGGCTGAGCTGCTGCATCTGCATGTACATCTGCTTTAGTACAAGGAACTGAATGTGAATCAACTGGAACTTTGTTGACTTGATGCTAATGGGAGTCTTTCACAATCTTCTGAACAGAAACAGGTTCAGAATGGTGACTCTTTTGCTGAATGTTACAAAGAGCATTCTTGCTCATTTTTATCATGTCATCAACATTTGAATGAATGAGGTTATTCAACAACACTAATGCCTCATTGATTTTAGCCATTTTCAACAATTTATGATCAAAAACTGAAAGGGTGTCGGCTTCAACCGAAAATGCACCCATTTACAATGTGATTCAACAAATACAAATGACTTATAGAAATGTCAAAGTACAAAGTGTGCTCCTCAAATGATGGAGGACAATCAACAATGACTTACATCAACAACTCAAATTCACTGATTCCAACTATGAATGAAGAGGCAAATTCCACTCACAATACAATGTCAATATCTCTGCAAAAATATTTTGTAAATGTGCAGCTGAAAACACTATGCAGCTGAATTTTTTCTTCAAATAACTGTTTTGCAATGATGACAAACTTGTCTTCTCATGTAAAATTCTTCAGAAAATCACCCTCTTATATAAGCCACAAATCATAAAATGTCAAATCTGCAATTTTCTCTATGTATTCAGTCTATCTGCTCCTCATATGCCATTTTCTATTTTTCTGCTGTTCATATTCTCTCTTTCTTCTCTCTCTCTGCTGTTTTTTTTTTTTTAATTAAAAATTAATTAAAAAATAAATTAATTGGGATTAATTAAAAATGGGAAAGAGGGATTGTAGTAAAAATGGAGGGGGATTAATTAAAAGGGAGGGAATTTAAAAGGGGAGGGAAATTTACTGGGATGGGAGGGGCTTATATTAAAATAAGTTTAAAAAGAAAGAGAAGGGAATTAATAATTTAGAAAGGATAGATTTTTTTTTTAAATTAAAAAGGTTGGATTAGTTATGGAAAGGCGGTATTATATAGTGGGAAAAGAAATTAGATATTAACAAAATCGAAATTTAAATCAGAAATGAGAGGGGAGGCGTTGGAGTGTTGGGGAAGAGAGGGCGTATGGGGATCGTGAGTTGGAACGGCGTAGGGAAGATAACCGTGAGGGAGGGAGTTGCCTTGGGCAGAGAGAAATGGGAGAGGAGGTTGAGAATTGGATGGAGTAGAGGCGTAGGGAGGTTGTTTAAGCCAGAGTGGGAGGGCAGCTTGTGAGCGTTTGAGTGGAGCGTTGGTGAGAGGGTCGTAAGGCCAAGTGAGGGTGTGAGGATGGGTAGCAGTCGAGAGCGTAGGAGGGAGCCGGCTGCCGTGGGAAAGTGAGGGATGTATGGGCCGGCTGGTGTCGTGGGGAAGGGGGGTGAGTTGACGCAGAGAGGGGGCGTATTGAGGGTGTGTGTATGTGCGGAGAGGGAGAGCGTTGGAGCTCGATAGAGTGGGAGGAGAGGGGGACGTAGGGTAGAATAGGGGCTGCGGGTAGCGTAGGGAGAGGAGGGCGTGAGGTAAGGTAGCATTAAGGCAGTAAGCGTGAGAGCTCAAGTGTGAGGGAAGGGCGAGCAATAAGGAGGCGGATTAGTGAGGCGCAGGCCGTGAGTGTGTTGTAGCAGGGTATGTAAGGCCGTGGAGTTGTAAGATTTGTGGAGTGATAAGGGTTGGAGGAATTTCTTTCATTCTTTCTATATTTTTTTTATTTTTTTTTATTTTTATTTTTTTAATTTAAAACAGCAGAGAGGAAGGCTGGAAGGCTTGAAGAATTTTGCAGAGAAAGCAGTAAAATAGAGACTTTAAAATAGGTATACTGGAGGTACAAACTTCATAAATTTCTCAGAGAATGCAGAGCAATTTTTAGACGGTAAAATTCAGCAGCAGATTGTAGAGATGAAGAAATTTTCAGTAGAAAAACTCAGAATTCTTTCTAGGAAAAACCCAAAATTTTCCATAAACTCATTTTAAACACTTTTCCAGCAGCTCCAAAATGGTGCAAAAATTAAAATGCAGAAATTGCAGGAAAACATTAGAATGAAAACCTTCAGATGCACAATGCTGCTTCTCTTCAAAACCAATGCCGGAATGCTGCTAATTTCTGAATGTTGCTCCTTCTCCAAAATAAAATTTCTGAATGCTGCAAAATCACTGCTACAAAAACTCTGAGTGCTGCAAAAATGCCAAGAATTTCGCAGATATGCACAGGCCATAAACACAAATGGCTCACTCAATTTGGAGCAGGGCCAGCAATCGCCCGCTCTGATACCATGTTAAAGCACACACATGGTGTATGAGAAGAGTAAACACACACACACATAAGAGACTCAACACACAATGAAAGATAAGTGTGAGGCTTTCTTATTTTCCATTATACAAAGATGTACATTTATAGTACAATGGTGTGACTCTTGGTTTCATATTCCAAGGTCACTTGGACTCCATTGTGACTTTTCGCATTTCACACCTACCCATAGAGGATTAGATGTTCCAACAGGAGAGCCTTGCTCTCTCCTAGGCCCCACCACCAACTGCACTGTCTCTTTGAGCCACGCTGTCCCTCTATCTCTGCACTGACTTGGGCCCATGCTGCCACTTCATCCTCTAGGCCCCATGCTGCCAAATAATCATGTCTCCAAGTGACTTTAGGAAATGCTTTTATCCTAAGTGTGAGTTAAGTGTCCCTCTTCACCCACTTTATTTCTAACTTAACTTTATTAAAGTAAAATAGTCAAAAAATTAATATTTCCAATTAGCGATTGCTAATTGGGAATATTACATGCTATTTTGGGTTGGGTTCGACAGTGGTGTTGTGGTTCAGCCGAAAGCAGCAATCAGTAGCATTGTGTTCAGCGGGAGCAGAGTACATGGCAGCCAGTCTAGCTAGTTGTAAGGCCATATGGCTTTGCAAGATGTTGTTTGGATTATTTGGTCAGCCGTTGAGACCTTTAGTGATTTAATGTGATAATCAGAGTTGCATTAAACTCACGGAGAATCTAGTGTTTCATAACAGGTCAAAGTATATCGACATCATATAGCATACCCTTTGCCTAGCATTCCTGAGCAGTCGGTTTGATCTTTACTGACTCCCTAAATTTGAAAAGATCATCAAACGCTTGTCCTTTCACGCTGGTGTCCAATCTGAAAGCGATAGAGTCACCTTTTGCCTGTTTCTCTACTCTTAAAAGATGAAACAACAGAGTTTTGTTTCAATGTTTTAAAAATTAACTGCCCACGAAATATTCCTGGTTAAAGTTAGTTTCCTTAGGGTGTTGTTCTGAAGATCGTTTCTGATGGCAACTTTTCCGGAGTTCACCAACCAAGGAATCCCCTTCGATGGGAATCCTGGTCCTTTTCCTCCTTTTGGAAATGTTGGTGCTCCTTACATGGCAATGTTGTCCCTTCCTGGGTTAACTGTTGGGTTGCCTGTTTGGTTGTTTTCAACCTCTATGGTCCCGAATGTCCCGGCTACTGTTCAACCATCTTCTCCGCCTGAACAACATCATGTTGATTCTAAGGTGGACATCTCCCCTTCTTCGCCTGCTTCTGCGTCCCCCTCTTCTACTTCGCCTGGTGAAAGTCTGGATTCTAGTAACCAGGTGACTAAGAAGAAGAAGAAGAAGACAAAGAAGAAGGATTCCGATAAAGGAGAGGCTAGCTCTGCAGATATTGCGCCTAAGAAGCCTTCCGTCGATAAACCTCCCAACCCTCCGCGGAAAGTCAAGTTCCCTTGCATGTTGTGCACGGGAGACCATCTTCTTCGAGACTGCCCTGGCATTCCCAAGGTGCTTGAAGTATGGTCCAACGGTCGTCCGCCGTTGCCTTTGGCTTCCGGGAGTCAGGTTGGGGGCACAACTTCAACTGGTGCTGGTAAGGCTCCTAAGAAACAGGGTAAGATTACCAATCCTTGTAAGTTGTGTGAAGGGCATCATGCAATTCACCTTTGTCCGTATATGGATGAAGCCAAGCGAGTTTTGGACAACTCAGTTGTTTCTACACCATGCCTCCCGGCTGGTTATAAGCAGTTGTCTTTCAGTCCTCTACCAGGTGATCCTATGATTGGTCAAGAGTCATCCTTGGTCGATCCCGCTCCCTCGGAAATTCAAATTCAGGAATCCGTTCCCAAACAACCATTGGTCGTGGGATCGGTTGTGCTGGCCCCGTCTATGGTGCACCAGGTCTTTTCTGTTGAGAGTGGATCTCACACCCCCTAGGTTCTTCTTGTTTCTTCAGATTCCTCGGACTTGGAGAAAGATTCTTCTGTCCCTATACCTCAAGAAGTTGCTCCTCCGCTTCTCGTAATGGGGGTCCCGGAGGATTCCCCTCCCACCTTCGAGATGGAGGTCGCGGAGGATGCTTCTTATTCTTCCGTAACACCAGGGGAAGACCATCTCAGTTCGATGGTAGCCCCTCCGAGTAGTTTGGTCGCTTCCTTTGATTGGAGTCGATTTGCAGGATACCACCTTCCGTCTTATGTGCCTTTCGAGATCACAGTACAGGCTTTTGGTCTGGTCATACCCAGCACCATTATAGACGAAGGCGCGTCTGTTAGTGTTCTATCCTCAACTACTTGGCAAGCTTTTGGTTCACCGCCGCTTGCGCCTGTTACGCAGAATCTGTTGGCATTTAACAGAAGGACGAGTCAACCGTTAGGGATCCTTCCAAGGTTACCTATTACTTTGGGAGCTAAAACCGTCCATATGGACGTGATGGTTGTTCCAGGCCCCTTGGATTTTAATTTGCTTTTGGGGCGCGATTACACCTATGCCATGGGAGCACTTGTCTCCTCCCTTTTTCGTGTGGTCTGTTTTCCACATGAAGGAAGGATCGTGACCATTGATCAGCTTTCATTCTTTGGTCCTGATGTGGCAGCTGGCCCGCCATCATCCCTTCCTGGTTTTTATCCACCCGTTGTATCTGCCCCACCGCAGGTCAACTATGTGGCTACCTACCCCGTGCCTGTACTCAGTGATAATGCCGTTGTGCATAGTGTGCTGGGGGCATTGGGTCTTGACTTCCAGGATGTTTTCCTTCCATCGGGAGTGGAACTCTTGGAAGCGTTGACTTCTTGTTCATTATGATGAGGTCCGTCGGAGCATGGTTCTTTTCTTGTGTCAAGCTCCTTAAAAAATGAAACCAGGTTGTCGGAGCATGGTTCTTTTCCTGTGTCAAGCTCCTTAAAAAATGAAACCAGGTTGTTGGAGCAGAGTTCCTTGTCTTGTGTCAAGCTCCTTAAAAAATGAAACAAGTTGTCGGAGCATGGTTCTTTTCTTGTGTCAAGCTCCTTAAAAAATGAAACAAGGTTGTCGGAGCATGGTTCTTTTCCTGTGTCAAGCTCCTTAAAAAATGAAACAAGGTTGTCGGAGCATGGTTCTTTTCTTGTGTCAAGCTCCTTAAAAAATGAAACAAGGTCTTCGGAGCAGAGTTCCTTGTCTTGTGACAAGCTCCTTAAACCATGAAACAAGGTGTCCTGAGGATAGTTCTTTTAATGTGTCAACCTCGTTAAAACAATGAAACACGTTCCTGTTCAATTCGAGTATTTGATCAGATCTCGTAAAATCCCAGTCGAGTCTTTCTTAGATCTCGTAATTTGAACCTTCACTCCATCTTCCTTTCACATGGACTGAAGCTTGGGGGGCATGTACCTCGAATTGAGTCACCATGCTGGGGGCATGCTTACTTTCTCAAGCATAGTTTGTTTCCGTTTCAAGCTTGTGTAAAAATGAAACCGGTTTCAAGCATAGTTTATCTTTGTTTCAAGCTTGTGTAAAAATGAAACCAACTTCAAGCAGAGTTTCCTGATTTCAAGCTTGTGTAAAAATGAAACCTTTTCCATTTTACCTCTGGTGATTTCCATTTTATCAGCCTGTTTTTGCCAGATGAACCTTGGTTTTCTCACTCCATCGTCATTATCTGCTTGGCCGATTATATGCCTTCACTTGGTTGTTTTACCCATTCCTGAGGAACCGCTGCGATGAGTGGTCTTGTTAGCCAGCCTCTTAACCTTTACTTGTTCTGAGCAGCTCCACTATCACCGGAACCAGTTGCTACCCTTTATACCACTCGTTCCTCCAGGTGGAGTCATCTTTTAGCTCTTTTCTGACTCTCTAAACATGAAAGGTGTGGAGTCTATCACTTATTGATCCCTCGTTAAAAGTGGAAAATAGAACGACATCTACCCAGTATACGTTTGCCCCTTTTTCGGGCTGGGATAGATTATATACGAAAAAGGAATACCCTAGCCTATCGCGACTAGGAGGTTTTCTCAGACATAGTTTTCTACCTTTTCGGATCTGAGGAACTATTTACAAAAAGGGACCATTGGAGTTTACTTTTCCGCTGTCTTTTCAAACTCTCTAAACATGAAAAGACGCCAAGTTCTTCCTTTGTTAGACTCGTTAAACCTAAATGGCGTCGGAAATTGTCGTGATGACGGTATTCGAGTCACTCCTTCCTAGGGCTCGTTAAATGTACTAGGATGGATCCGTCCGAAGGACGGGTTTATATGACAAGCATATGCTATCCTCTTCAAGCTTGTGTAAAAATAAAGAGGTACTCGCCAAGCATGGTGGGGAAAAATGGAACCAACATCATTGTCGTGTCGGCAGTATGTCGCTCTTGAACATGGCACTTGTCTGCATTCATGTCGGGTTGGGGACATCTCATCTCGTTCTTCACTTTGCCTCCGTGGGTTTGGATAATCCCTTTTGACCTCTCATCTGCTCTTTGCCTCGTCACCATGACCTCTGATCTTTTGACGTCAAATACTGCCAAATCCACTGTCGTGCCGTCAATATGTTCAAGAGAAGTTGACCTCTGCAAAGTATCGACCTTCCTCTGATTCTCATATGATCCTGATTCACAAAAACATTATGTTACTCTGTCTCGTGTCGATGATGTGGGAAACACTATGGCCCACCTTCGATCAAGGTCACTTCCTGTCGACTTCAGCTCATTATCCAGGAAGCTGATCTAGAGACTCCCTTATGGTACCTTGGAGCCTGCATGCCTCAATGGCAGGTTCGTCGCATTCGACGTGAGGTTTTCATCATTGGCCTCCAATCGAGTGATTCTACGGGTGTTCGACGCCAGCTCATTGATTCACATGCCGTAGATTGTACCTATAGTACCTTGAGGGCCATTGTCATTATTGGTGGTTCCTCTCGCGTCTGTTAACAGCTTTCATCATTGGCTGGTAATCAGACGATGTTCTTACATGTTCGACTTCAGCTCACATATTCGCATGCTTGAACTTGTACTTTGTTCGAGTCGAGATGGAGCGCAAGACCTTGGATTGTGTCTGTTGTAATCCAGGCTGCGATATTGTGGATTATTATGATTATTTACATGACTCACTGATTGGATGGCTGCGACCATACCTGAGTCTATTTATCGATCTTCATTGGATGGCTGCGTCCATGCCTTGGATCTAGATTATTGTACACTCTGTTATGGATGGCTGCGCCCATACCACGCATATATATCATGTATCTGAGACATCAGTTGTACTTCGCTCCGCAGGTTTTCCGATGGCAGTGTTTTCAGTCGGCATGTTCTCGTAAAGCATTTCACCCCTCTCTCTCTTTCGGGCCTCATGCTTTAGGGGGCATCTGTTACACAGTAATTTGTCACCGTCCCTGCAATTCCCATCTCGCCCATTGGAGGGTCGTTTCTGTGACCAATAAGCAGTGTCATGCCTTGCAAATACCATCGTTGCATCCCTTTCCATGAGGACAACATTTCTTCTGTTGATCATTTCCTGAGCAGACCCCTAAAAACACCTGTTTTTGCCTTAGCGCTGGTAGCCCATTATGTACTCGCGCCAATGGGGGAAAATTAACACTGAGCCCGTGCCAATTGGCACTCTATCCAAGTTAAGCACCCGCACCAATCTGCTTTTGGAAAGTTTTTTAAAAAAGAGGCGAAGTTTCGATTACAACAACTTCGTGGATGAGTCATCAGGAGTGGTTTCGCCTGAATAACCACGACCTTCCTCCTTTGGCCTCTTGTTTCCACCATATGGGGAACCTCCCAAAGGATAAGGCCTCCCTTCCACTATTGTAGGGATCCCAACCTCCTCCTCTCCTCTATAAATATACCCTTCATCCATTGATGAAGGGGCTGAGACTACTAAAGGAGGTGAATGAGTTTGAATAGCTAGTTCCAAAGAGTTGCAAAGTCTCCAAGTTCCCAAGAGCTTCTTGATTTCGCAAGGCCAAATCCAAGCAAGGAGACTATTGCCAAGTATCCCAGGAGAGAGAGGCTTGTCCCATCCACTGACAAGGCTTTATCAGAGACATGTTGTCTTGATGACAGCACAGGAGAATGCTGCGTCGAAGCTATGGTTGTATTCTTCTTTTGACTCTTTAATGATAAGCGACTATCGGTTATGGTTCCACTCTTGTTCTTGATCATGTTCATGAGTTATGTCCTCTTCGACTGACATATAGTTGTATGTCCTGGATTTTATGTTTGCGTTTGTGTTGTTTCTTGCATGTGCAGGTGTCCATTCACGGAGATCGTGGGGATTGTGATCTGCCAGGGCAAAGGAACGGGAGCACTACCTCTTCTACAAACGACAACGTCGGATTCCAGGTAAGCCTTCCTTGCAAGTCGGTTTATTTGCAATTAGGAACCTGCACTGTAGTGTGTTTGATTGTTGCTAGACCCGTTCTGGGCTAATAGGGATCGCCTCTGTCCGCAGAGGGGATTTACCTCCTCAACACACTATAATATTCCTAATGGTAAATTACATTAATAACAGGTTTACTGATACCAAAAACCCTATTGTAGTAAATCTGATTTACTTCTTCTACTTGTTTTTCTTTAATTAACACGTTATTTTCTCAATAACTCAGGAAAACATCAAAGTAATACACTACAACCTACACAATTATACAGATCAAGTGCTAAAAAATAAGTAAAGCACACAGACAAAGGACACAGATTTTTCGGACAAATGTCCCCAGAAAATCCCAATGCAGGAAAACCAGTGCATCAGTTCTGAGTGTTTATATTATTAAGCAGCAGTATTCTAAGTACATCTAGGGTGCCATAATCCAACTCACCCAACAGAGAGAACCTCGGCAATCAGAGATAAATGCGAGTTTTACCTCACTCTGCAAGTCCCAGCTGATCCAAATCAGACACTGGTGAAACCCCAGCTGCTTCTACACAATCTCTACGTTGCCACTACGTAAGCCTACATGGGTCTGATTGATGGACTGCGTCACCCTTCCTCTGCACTGATCTCCATCTCTTGAAATCGTGTTTCAGCCTTGCCTGCTTAGAAACCCCGATCTCTAGCTTATTCTAGACGGTCCTTCAGAATCATTGCGCAACCCCTGCATGAGCCTACGTCAGCCCCTCTAGGGACTGCGTCACCTCTCCTGGCGGCTGCGCTGCTTCCTCTACATCTCTGCTGCCCTTGCTCTGCAATGTAATCTTGATCCTACGATCAATAACTACATCTGCCACTCACTGCTTCTCTAAATCACTCAAATCTGATCTTCGTCCGAGCACTGCTCCGTCAAAATAATTCGATCTCTTAGATCCACCGAGTGTATCCTCCAACTAACCCCAAGCCTTCCTTTAATACTTTTCCAGTTGACGAATAAACGACCGTGATCTATGCTCTAATTTGACGGCTAAGATTAGAAAAGACTTGATCTTCGTCACTTAGAATAGTCTCACCCACATGTTAAATTAATTCACTTTAATTATTTAATTTCCCGTGTCACTGCCACAAACACTGCCTCATTTGTACCACAGCTCCCTCTCAAATGCTGCATCATGTTGCCCATAGCACTGCCACTGCTAACTGTTGCATTGCAACTCAGTTGTTGAGAGTTAAGCAACTGAAAACATCACCCAAAAATCCTAACATACAAGTCAGTCTCGGTGCACGTCGAAACTGAAGCACCCTCTACTGCTAATATGTGCTGACCCTCTGGTGCTCTGCATTGCTGCTGTTCTACACTTTGTAAGCACTGTCTCTGCGTGGTTGAAGTCCATCAACCTCTGCGCTGCTCTAGTCTTCAGCGTTCCAGCTCTACCAATGTTGCTCCATCATCCCTTGCACTGATTGAATCTAGTCATCTTGCTACTGTTATTAAGCGCTCCCGTAGCCGTATGTGATCCAAGAGTTTGGGCACCTCAAGGATCTTGCCCCAACCCACTGCAGTTCGAAGGAACTGCAAATTATTGTCGCCCCACCTATTCTCCCAAGGCACATGAGCACTCATGGCCACATCGTCATCATCTCCATCATCGTCCTTAGCTGCTGTAGCCTTCAAATCAGACTCTTCTTTGCCCTTCTTTTTCATAGGGCATGTTGTGGAAAAATGTCCTAATTCACCACACCTGAAGCATCTGACCTTTGAAAGGTCTTTCTTCTTCTTCCTCTACTGCCCATGTTGTCCCTTAGATGCGAGAGCCACATCTTCCTCTTCCTCCTTTTTGATCTTGATCCCTCTGTTGTTGATGCTCACCTTGGTCATCCTCCTCATCTCTCCTTGTCGAAGAGCTGCCCACATTTTTTCCCAACTTGGAAGTGCTGCTCTGCCAAAAATGCCTTGGACAAAGCTCTCCCACTCATTGAAAACTGCATCCATAGCAGTCCTCACCATAAGACCTCCATCAGGTGTGGCCCCCACGAAAACTGGCTGATCGCGAATTGCCTTCAATCTAATGCGGAAGGGGTTGATCTCTTCTCCCTTCAACATCAAGAATAATTTAAGTTGATTCTCAAGAAGCATCCTCTTCTAAACAGAAGTCCCCTAATATAATGTGGTCAAAGAAGTCCACATCTCATGTGTTGTGTTCTTCTTAGCAATGTGTGGGACCACATGATCCTTGACTCCTTTCATGATCAAGGGCTTAGCTTTCGCTTGAGCTTTTTCATACCTCTTAATCAGATCAGCGTCAAGAAGAACAACAACTGCGCTCTCGGCGAGATGCTTGATACGATGCTCATCCAGTGCTGACCAGATTCTGGCCTTCCAAAGGACAAAGTTGGATGCTCCATCCAACCTGTCTTGATCGCTCAGTCCATGTGTGGCCATCTCTGCTCAACAAAAGATGTTGAATTGGTTCTCTTCTCCCTCTTCTGCTGCTGCCCCAACAAAACTCAGATCTAGGTTTCTTGGCTCTAGAAACCCTCTAAGGAACCACGCTCCCTTTGAAAAAGGATTTCCCTCCTGGAAATCCTCTGCCAACTAATGTCAAATCGACCCTCTCCGATCACTCTTTGTTGCAGATCAGCACTGGATCTAGACTTATTGGCGAGAAGTCTTATGAGGAACATTGGATCTAGATTTCATGTGCAAAGCTCTTCCCAGACAGAAGAGGTATCAAATGATCTTTGTCACCATCTAGGATGATCAAATTTGCCTTTGTATCCAACTCCTCATACGCTTCCAACTCCTTAGGGTCTGTTGGTTTCTTGATCTCCTAGTCGACAATTTCCTAGATCTTGTTCACCATCAAGACCAACTTGATCCTTTCCTTCCACGGACTATAGTTGCACAAACCATCCAAACTATCCTCATATCGCAAGACCAACCGACAACTTTTCCATTGTTATTAGTCCTTCAAAAACAATGGAACCAACTCCCTCTTGAGATGAACGTCGTGCACACTCTGATTCACTCCCTCTGGTTAATTAATCAGTATTAATTTAGATAAGGTGAGAATCATCTCGAAACTCACATGGATCGATCCAGGGATGATCTTAGCCATTGATTAAGTTTTAATTTGGTCGTTGGTGCTCCAACAATGGATTATAAGAGGTTGATGTGGTGATGGAGATGGCACTTGAGTAGATTGATTTCCAAAGTAGAAACAGTCAGTTGTCGGAGAGAGCCAAAGATCGAAGTAATGACTGAGGGGCAGGGATAGTGATCCGGAGGAAATTTTCCAGATCTGGAGAGGAAATAGCAAGAGGGCCAAGTTAATTCCAGTGAGGTAGCGCATAGAACTGTGCAGTTGTCTCAGATTCGCAGTTCAATTTGGCTGGAGCAAAAATAGATTCAGCTTCCAAAGGCCAAGAAAGTCTTTTAGGGGTCGGAGAATCACTTTCCTCAGTAGTAGAAGGTAGAACAACTTCATCAAGGACTGGTTGGAGGCTCGACGTCAAAGAGATTGCGCAAAAGGTGACACGGAAGCTTCAGAGGCCATGTTTTCCGAAGGCAGGTTGTGTCAAGATTGCCTGTGCAGGAAGGGTAATTTCCCTTCTATAATTTTGCCGAGATTTTCTTGCCGTGGATTACCAGTTTAAGGCATCCAGATTGTACTCAGATTTTCACTGCTGCATAATAATAAAAACCCTCACTGTGGCACCAGTATTCCCAAGTTGTGTTTTTTCGGGGACATTTGTCCAAAAATAATTATGTCAAATTTTATGTGTGCGGTAGTATTTTTGCAGCTTCCAGCGCTATTATTTTTCCACAAAATTTTATTGGTGAAGGTTGCAGTGTGTTTATTTTGATATTTGTCATAGCATATAAATTCTTAAATAAATAACAATTAGAAGAAATAATACTAATTGCTCCAATAGGATTTCAGTTGTGAGATTTTCACATGGTATCGGAAATAACACAATTCATTAGACAACGTTGCCTGGTAGAGGACGAAACGAGGGACATTTTGGAAGCGGGGACGCGGAAGCGTCATTTCCAAAAAATCTAGGAAGCGAAGCGTCTTGGAAGCGTCTACTATATATATATATATATATATATATATATATATATATATATATATTTTGCATTTATATTAAAAAAATATCCAAAATACCAAATTAATTGTAGAAGATATGGAAGCATGCATATTTGTACATAAATCAAGATAGATATGACATCCATTTTACATTAATGATTAATTATTTGAGCATCAACCATTTAGATGCATCAACCATCTATAATCTAGATTCTTCTCCTCTTGTCTAGCCTTTGCCTCTACCTCAATTATCTAGGGACATTAGTCAAAATTGCCCAATTTTGATCAAACTACCTAATGCAAGCCTTAAAATATGGTAGAAAGAACTTAACATGCTTGATCAATTATTTTGACTTGATTGAAATGTAATTTTTTGCTAACAACATGACAAAGGAGTTCAACAATTAACACCACCAACACTAGGGTACATATAGGGCTTGGTGCTCTTGATTAAATGCTAATCACATACCCTCATACATGATATAATCTAATGACATGCCACCATACCATTGATCCTGAATTCCTGAAAACTGGTAAGTCTGTTGAATTTTGAATAGGATGTGAAATTATATTTTCTCCATATGAAGTCCAATCAGGCTGAAACCACTCTCAAACATCATGAGTCATTTCATGGCAATGTTAAAAATTTAAGTAAAAGGTTGAAAATGAAAAATAAATGAGAATGTCACTTTTACTTTAAGAATTTAACATTACCATGAGGGAGCATCTAAGAAACATCTAAGGAGGTAAAACCGTAAAAGAGAGCTTATATTTTTTTCATCCTATCTCTAACTCAGCACTAACTCACCTACTAACCCAACCAAAGACAAATAACCAACAAACAAACAAAATCGCTTTTCTAACCTGCATTAGTTAGTTCCGTACGGTGTTGTACGGAACTGCTAGTGAACCGTACAGGAATCGCGGCACTTCAGTACGGCGATCCGACGTACGATCCATGGATCCACTGTACGGAAACGCGGATCCGGACGTACAGATCCGACTTTCCAAGAAACGCAATTTTTTTGCGAAACGCGTTTCGGTGTACGGATCCCGTACGGTTCCGTACGAGACGTGTTTCGGGGCTTGGAGCTGGGGGGGATGTTTCCCGCAACATTGAACTGGAGAGCTTAGAAGCAAAAGAAGGATTTTAGTTGTTCAGTAAGAGCATCTGGCCGAAATTCCCAAGGGCAACATAGACCATTTGCTATAGGGTCGAGTTGCTTGAGGAAAATTCGATTTTTCTGAGAGGCAAAAAAAATTCGATTTTCCAGATCAAGCGATTCCATAGGCAAAGGGTGCAGCTCAAATTTTTTTCGTTGGGCAGAATTTTGGCTGAAGCAAAGGGTTTTGCAGCAGGTTGCTAAAGCAAACTAGCGTCAGGTGGAAGAGAGAAAATCACACACAGCAGAGGAAAAATTTTCCTTAGGGAACTTCTAGTCTCGCAAGTTCAAATTTCCAGTTGTAGATTGGCAGTAGCAGTTAGCACGAACACACATTCCAGGAAGGAGTGCGAGTAGCAGAACAACAGCTAAGCACAGGGAAAGAGGGAGTTTTCGACATTTTTTCAAAGATGGCCACTGTCGGGCTTAAAGATCAGGATAGGTTGGTTGGAGGTTCCAACTATGTCATATGGAAAGAAATGATGCCCTTCCTTCTAGATGAATATGGCATAAAAGCCTACATTAATAATGTATTGGTAGTTCCCCTGGATGCAGATTAGCTGAAGAAATATAGGAAAGAGATGGCGCAGGTGGAGTGGTTGATCTTGGATGGAGTCTGAGATCATATAGTCTCACACATAGTTGGCCAGAACACAGCCAAAGAGATGTGGGATGCTCTCTACATGTTGTACCAAGGTACTTTCAAGCAGTGGAAGATCTACCTAGAGGAGAATCTAAGATGTATCAAGATGCAAAAGTGGGAAGGCATAGACCCCTTCCCTACCGGGATTTAGGAGGTCCGAGACCAACTGTCAGTTGTTGCAGTAGCACCTCAACCAACGGAGCTAGTGCGATTGGAACTCAACAATGTCTCAGACGAGTGGCAGGTATTCGTCCAAAGTATCTTGGGGCAGAGATACCTTGCCTTGGTGGGACAGGATGCGAGCCGATTTGTAGTAGGAATTGAGACGAGCTTTGCTATTGTAGAAATTTCCTATAAATTTCAACACACTCCGATTATCAGTTTTCCTTATCACTCCATGCATATAGTTTTAAATATGAACATGACATAAATACTAAAATATGGAAATGACTAAATCTTCTAAAAACACAAATTTGGGGATTTCTGCAACTGCTGAAAATGCAAAAATAAAACACAGGAAAAATATGACAGCCACACGCAGAAAATAACACAGTGATTTTTGGTCAATGTGACCCTAGAAAACCCCCTACAACTCTTGGGGAAAACCAGTTTGAGAGCTCTTCTTTATTTTTGAAAATGTTGTTACAGAGAAACTGAAAAACACAGTGAAAATTCCAACAACCAAAAATTTAACTTATCTCGATTTCTGTGCTTGCACACCACCTCGGAAAATGTGCCAACCAGCAAACTTACAAAACAAAAATTTTACAGCATTAAATGTTGAATTGTCACCCTCGAAAATCATGCCCAGAATTCAGCAATACGGTCGTACAGCTGTATGGACTGTATGGAAAGTACAGTTGTACTTCCTCGAAAAATGTGCCTGAATCTGCCTCGAAATCTGTGCTGCCACTGCTTTACGGATTTCTTGAAATATGTGCCAGAATAACAGTAGTGCCTCTCCTCGATTTTCATACCCAAAATATGCCTCAAAATTCGTGCTAAAGCTATTGTACGGATTCCTCGATTTTTGTGCCTCCTTTCTCAAAAATTGTGCCAACCTCCTGCTGTACGGATTTCTGCCTTGGGATTTGTGCCACTAAGCTGTTGTATGGATTTGTTGAAGTCCCCTTGCTGCCCTCCTTCAACTTCTCATTGCTCAGAAATCTTCTCCTTGCTCTCCTCTTTTGTTTCTCTCAATAGCTCATGAAACACTGAAGTGATCTTTTCCTCTTCTCCTCTCCTTTTACCCTTAGTGACCTATTGGGTAACCCTAAGATCCAATGGTTGAGAGTCATTTAGATCTAGGGATGAGAATAAATGTGCATTTAATTCTCACTTTCTATTTTTTAACTCACCCACTTAAATAAAAACCCAATTAGCCTTTTATTACCATAGTCACTTTTTCACTTTCTAATTTTTCATTGACTTTAATAAAGTCACTTTAAAATTAGATTGTAACTTTACCACTTATAAAGTCACTTTTAAAATAAATTGACTTTACCACTTATAAAGTCACTTTTTAAATAAATTGATTTTACCACTTATAAAGTCACTTTAGGAGAAAAGTACAAATAAATTTGGACACTTTTCCCTAGGCCAAAGATCAAAGCCTTAGGGTACCACTTGTCCTTTGGTACCCAAATTTTAACACCCCCCCTACTAAGGAAAGTGTTCCTCACCACTCCAATCTTGTCTCTGAAATAGACCTGTTTGCCCTGTGGTAAGCCTTTGGTCAAAATGTTCGCTACCTGCTCATTTGTGGAAACATACTCAAGCTTGATAGCTCCCTTCTGTACATAGTCTCTAATGAAGTGATATTTGATCCCGATATGCTTTGAGCTATCATGGAAAACTAGATTCTCCGTGAGTTTAATGCAACTCTGATTATCACAGTTAATCATTGAAGGTCTCAATGCCTAACCAAATAGACCAAACAACATCTTGCGAAGCCACATGGCCTCACAACTAGCCAAACTAGCTGCCATATACTCTGCCTTAGCTGAGCTCAATGCAACTGACTGTTGTTTCCGGCTGAACCACAACCCAAAACAACACCCTGAAGTGCTCTTCCTATCAGAAGCATAACCTGCCCAATCTGAATTAGTGTACCCTGCCAGTCTCACTCCATCTCCCTGCTTATAATCCAAACCAAAATCCACTATACCCTACAAGTAACGAAGAATGTGATTTGCAGCCACCCAGTGCACTCTCCTGGGCTCACACATGAACTGACTTATCAAGTTAAATGCAAAACATATATCTCGTTGAGTGTTGACCAAATACATCAATGAACCAATCAACTGTCTGTATTAATTAGGATCCACCAACTCAGAATTTGAAGCGTGAAGCTTCTTCCAGTTATTGATCATAGATGTAACATGGGTTTGCAATCCTCCATGTGAAATCTGCTAAGAATGTCCACAATATACTTCCCTTGTCCTAGGAAGAAATGCCCCTCCTCCTGCCACACCTCTAATCCCAAAAAGTAATCCATCAAGCCGATATCCTTCATCTCGAACTCTGAAGCAAGATCTCTCTTACAGCCCTCAATGAGTCTCTCTGCACTTGTAATGACCAAGTCATCCACATACAACACCAAAATGAGAGGCTCCTCACCTACCACAATGAAATATAGGTTCAAATCAGCATCACTTTTTGTGAAACCAAACTCCTACAAGTATGTATCAATCCTCGAGTACCAAGCTCTAGGAGCTTGCTTCAAGCCATAGAGTGCCTTCTTCAATCTGCATACATGGGACTTCTTCCCATGCACCTCAAAGCCCTGCGGCTGCTCAATATAAACCTTCTCCTTAATGAAGCCATTAAGAAATGGGGTCTTCACATCCATCTGGTGGATCTTCCAACCCATCTCTGCTACTATCGATATAATGGAGTGAATGTAAGTATACTAAGCTACGGGAGCGAAGGTCTCCTCATAGTCAACTCCCTCTACCTGTGAGAACCCTCTAGCCACAAACCGAGCCTTGAACCTCTCGATGTTGCCATCTACAGCATGCTTTATCTTGTAAAGCCATCTGGAAGTAACCACTGATTTACCTTCAGGCCTCGGCACTACCTCCCAAACATCGTTCTTCATAATAGAAGAATACTCCTCCTGCATGGCCTCTCTCCCGACCTGCTGGCTAGCTACCTCCAAATAGCTAGAAGGCTCAGAGTCAACGATGCTAGTGACCAATGCCATATAACTATAGAACCGCTCAGGTGGTTTACTCTCTCTAACATGTCTCTTTGGCCCAACAACTAATGTGGCCTCGCTCAAGGTGTCCGGAAGCCACTTGGGCTTCCTCTTCCCTAAGCACACTTCTCCCACCGGAGAGAAAGAATCCTCATCATCATCAGAAGCCTAAACTCCTAAAGGCTTACCAAATGACCTCATGCCTGAACCTGTGCCTGTAGATGCTGAAGTACCGTGTGAACTATCCATCAGTGGACTACCCTGTGAACTGCTCTGCAGACTGCTCTACATGCTGCCCGAAGCACCACTCACCTAACTCTGAGAGCCACTGCTCACTGAAAGACCTGACACTGTAATTGATCTTACCTCCTGATACCTGACCACTGGATACCTATGACTGAATCAACTACTCCTGAGGGTCTGGTGAATCTAGATACTCCAACTCCCGTGACCTCCTGAAAGCTCTCCTCTTCGAACTTCACATCCCGCCTGACAACAACTTTCTTCTTCACAGGAATATAAATCTGAAAAGCTTTCGAGGTCTCACTATAACCCACAAAGATGCCCTTATCTGCAGTGCGCTCTAGCTTGGTCCTCTTCTCCTTGGGAACATAGGAGTATGTAATGCACCCAAAGATACGAAAGTGACCAACATCAGGCTTCTTCCCAGAAAAATCCTCCCCCGGGGTCACATTACCCAAGGCATGATGTCGACTCCTGTTCTGCAGGTACACAGCAGTGTTGCAAGCCCCTGCCCACAAAAATAAAGGTAACCCTTGATCATGAAGCATGGCTTTGGCAACCCCTACAATAGATCTGTTCTTCCTCTCCACAACCCCATTCTGCTAGGGGTTGTAAGGAACTGTGAACTCCCTCCCGATGCCTGCCTCCGCACAAAAATCAACAAACTCACCAAGTATATACGTCCCTCCATTGTCCGACATGAGGACCTTGATATTCCGACCTGTCTGGGTCCCCACAAGAGCTTTGAACTCTTGAAACTACTTGAAGACCTCACTCTTGGTCTTCAAGAAATAAATCCAGGTCTTCCTAGAGTGATCATCAATGAATAACACATAATACTCATATCCACTCAAGGATACATGAGACATCTGACTGCTCACATCGGTATGAATCAAGTCAAGAATCTCTGTCGCTCTGCTGTCACTGCTGGGAAAAGGGGATTTGGGAAACTTCCCCATAGCACATCCTCTGCACACATCAAGGTGATCAAAACTGAAATTTGGCACACCAGTGGTGATCTCCCGCAATGTCCTCAAGGCCCCATCATACATGTGCCCCATCCTTCGGTGCCAAATCTCACACAAATTTGAACTACTAGATCTGTTGTCGGTACTGCTACTCAATACCATCAGGGGCTGGAATGAGAACTTGTGCACCTTGGCATGGCGCACATCAATCACTCTAGCTGAAGAAGCTGGAGTTCACCTAGGATATATAAGCACCTGCCCTCTCCTGAAGAACACCTCATACCCTTTGTCCTCATGTGCTGAAACGGATATAAGGTTCTTCTTCATTCCAGACACATAAAGAACATTTGAGACTTTCAAGGGATGTTTGGGTTCCCTATCAAATGTCAATGTCCCCACACTGACTGCTCTAACAATGTTATCATCACTGATTACTGCCTCAATATCAGTGTCACTCTTTGAAAGCTCTAAGAAGTACTCCTTGACTCTTGTCATATGACGAGAAGCCCCACTATCAACATACCAAATACCAGAAGATGCTCCGCTAGTGGAGGGAAGTGCACACTCCCTCTGAACCTATATGGTAGGTGATCCTGCACTAGTGGCCTCACAAGCTATGAACCCAAACTCCCGATCAAAGCTCTTCGATAAGCCCTCTATTTCTGCAGAAGCTGCCATGGTTTTGTCCATTCCCTTCTTGTTATTTTTCTTCGAACACACAACTACATAGTGTCCCAACTTCTAACAATTCCAACATTTGACTTTGGAATAGTCCTTCTCTTAGTTTTGTTGCTTACCTTTACCTTTTCCTTTGCCTCCACCTCCACTTGTGGAAGCTTGCTTATTTCCTTTTCCCTTCTTGCCTCTTGCTAACAATGCCACATTGTCATCCTCCTCCACCTATTTAGCTGCCCCAAGATGGTTCTTTCTAATCTCATTATGAATGCAATCATCCCACAACCTCTCCCATCCGAGAAGGTTCTCCCGTGCAACAATCCCATCCACAAAACTCTCCCAAGTCTTGGGAAGACCATTCAAGGCTATCCTCACCAACTCAGTGGGTGTTATGGTCTCTCCAACGACTGCCAACCCTAAGATCTAATGGCTGAGATTCATTTAGATCTAGAGATGAGAATAAATGTGCATTTAATTCTCACTTTCTATTTTTTAACTCAACCACTTAAATAAAGACCCACTTAGCCTTTTATTTCCATAGTCACTTTTTCACTTTCTAATTTTTCATTAACTTTAATAATGTCACTTTAAAATTAGATTGTAACTTTACCACTTATAAAGTCACTTCTGAAATAAATTGACTTTACCACTTATAAAGTCACTTTAGGAGAAAAATACAAATAAATTTAGACACTTTTCCCTAGGCCAAAGATCAAAGCCTTAGGGAACCATAAAGCTCCATCAGTGGCAGCAATAACAACAAGCAGACGATGGCGAAGGAGGAGGAGAATGTGGCCCTCACATCTAAGGTTCCCAGTCAGGGGCAAGGGGAATAGAGAAAGAAGAAGAAGGACCCGTGAAAGGTCAAGTGCTTCAAATGTGGTGAGCTCGGTCACTAGAGTACCCAGTGTCCTCTCAGAAAGAAGGACAAGGAGGAGAAGCAGAACCAGCAGGCAACTTCAACAGATATAGATGGGTTGTCCTCCTAGTTGGAGGAAGAGTTCATGATGATTGCCTATATACCTCCAGGAGTGAGGTGGGATGACTTGGAGTTGTAGCCCTAGAGAGTTGCAGATGGGCAGAATCCTTGAGGAGTCCACCTCATGGATCAGTACTTGGCTATGAGGGCCCACAGTATTCCGTAGCAGGATGGATCAGTTGCAATGGATGCATTCAGATACCAAAGTGACAGTTGTAGAGATTAGTAGCAGTCAGATGTTGGGGAGTGTAGTGCAGAGGCTAGTAGCAGTAAGAAGCTCGAGTGACAGATGCATCATACTAATCACAGTTAATTCAGTATTTTGGATGTTTTTCAGTTGCAGATGTTGTAGTTCTAGCAGCAACAGAGTTGCAATGTAGATGTAGTGTTGGCAGCAGTATAACATGGTCAGCAGCAGCACAGATGCTACGTATATCAGAGTTGCACAGTTGTTGGTGGGCAAACTAGCCAGACATCAGCAGTGTGACAACAGATGATGCAGAGACAAGGTGTTGTGGCAGGATGTGCAACACTAGAACACATTCCTCGCTAAGAGGGAGGGTTCATTTTTGTAGCATCGGATGTGTTCTAGCCACAAAATTTTGTGGAGAGGCTAAAATACATGAGATCTCCAGAACCCAAAAATTGTTTTTGGATATTCTGCCTACAAATGTCTCAATTAGATTATTAACCGTTTTTTAAATATTTCCTAAGTCTAAGCTTATAGGGAATATCGTTAATTAATCAGTATTAAGTGAGATAAGATGGGATTCATCTAGAAACTCACAGGGATCGATCCAAAGATGATCCTAGCCATTGATTAAATATTAATCTTGGTCGTTGGTGCTCCAACGAAGGATTATAAGAGGAGGTCGATGTCGTGATGGATATGACACTTCAACAAATCGATTTCCTTGGCAAATCAATTTCTAGAGTAGCAACAATCAGTTGTCGGAGAGAAGCAGTGAGTGACGGGTAGGGTAAGTGATCCAGAGGAAGTTTTCTAGACCTGGAGAGGCAGCAGCAAGAGGGCCAAGTTATTTCCAGCGAGACAGTGCAAAGGACCGCGCAGTGGTCTCAGATTGGAAGTTTGATTTGGCTAGAGGAAAAATTGATTCAGCTTCCAGAGGCCGGGAAAGTCTTCGAGAGGGTCGAAGAATCATTAGCTTCAGCAATAGAAGCCATAACAACTTCATTAGGGACTGCTTGGAGGCTTGGCGTTGAAGAGACTGCACAGAGCAGCGCAAAGTGTGACGCAAAAGCTTCAGAGGGCCGATTTTCTGAACGCAGGTGGTGCCGAGATTGCCTATGGAGGAAGGGTAATTTCCCTTCTATAATTTTTCCCATATTTCTTGCTGTGGATTGCTAGTTTCAGGCATCCAGAATGTACTCAAATTTTCACTACTGCATAATAATAAAAACACTCACTGTTGCACCAGTTTTCTCGAGTTGGGTTTTTCCAGGGACATTTTTCCGAAAATAACTGTGTCAACTTTTATGTGTGCTAGTATTTTCTCACCTTCCAAAGCTATTATTTTTCTGCATAATTTTATTTGTGAAGGTTTCAGTGTGTTTATTTCGATTTTTTTCATAGCAGATAAATTGTTAAATAATTAACAATTAGAAGAAATAATACCAGTTGCTGCAATAGAATTTCAATGGTGAAATATCCACATTTGATACCATGTCAATTTTTCCATAACACTCGAGAATTTAGTTTGACTCTAAGATCACAAATACAAACACACTCAAATGTCACAACACTTCTACTTTGCACAATAGAATAGACACAACAGTGAATCAACTGGTACACAAGACAAAATTTTCAACTCCCCGAATTTGAAAAGGTTGGTAATTCAACTCTCGATAAGGCAACTACCTCCAATGCCAACCAAAATCAAAACCAACCAAAAGTCCCAAGAAATAAAAGGCACCTTGCTAGTGTTTTTGGACCTTTGAAATTGAGTGACAATCCTAAATCTTTGCCTGAGAAGTATTATGAATGGTTTCCCAAGTTCAAAGGGTATGCCACCAAAACTACAAATTATCATGTCCATGACTTTTACTGGATGCTTACCCCTAGGGAAATTGATGACGATGAAAGAATAATGATGCTATTTGCTTTATCTTTTAATGGACAATTTAGGTAATGCTATCTTAGCCTGCCTTGGGGTAATATGGGTGACCCTGACCAATTTGAAGACGCTTTCATAAAAATTTGGTCATCTAATGCCCAAGTTTCCTTTAACCTTGAAAAGTTTTACCGTGTAGCTAAGGGTACGGAAGACATTAAAGAATTTATCCAAAAATTTGATAAAATTGTTAGGGACATCCCCGATCACCTTAGACCCCCTTATGCACTCATCAATGATAAATCCATTAAGGTTGTGTGAGAGGTCAGCGAACATATGCATTAAAAATATAAGGACCCTAAGAGTCTCGTTGAGGCCAAAGAGATTGCTATGGAAGTTGAACAAAACCTCAACATTTCCAAAATGGAAATGTTTAAGCATTCTAGAGCTAAGGTGGAAGCCAAGAAGAGCAAGTCCAAAGAGCAAATTGAGGAGACCATTGTCGTGGTACGTAAAAAGCTTGACAAGCTATCTGAGGATATGAACTTTAGGGATAGAATTTATATGAATAAGTTCACCGCTATTAAAACGGATCAAAAGTCAAATTTATTTCCTAAGAACAAAAATTTTCCTAAGAAAGCTATTGATGAAGGCAAGCAAATTTGTAATATTCCCAATTAGCAGCAGCTAATTGGAAATATTAATTTTGATCAATTTTGCCTTATATAATTAAATTATAAATAAAAGTGAGTAGAGGGGGACATAACTCACTCTAAAAATAAAGTTCACTCCCTAGTAGACACAACGTTGTAACTTAAGTGAGCCAGGGGGGGGCCAAGAGACCACGTAGAGAGGGGACCCACGTATGCTCTAGAAGCTCCTGCGCAGATAAGGATGAGCACGTGGCAAGAGAGAGAGGCTACGTTGGGGTTTTGGAGGGAAACCAACGTTATAAAATGGGAGGAGCCTTCTCATTTCATTCATTCTTGTTGTTGATGATATTTGAGCTAGACATTTGTCTTCTTGAGCACGCTGGCTGTTTAGCCTGTCTGCAGCACTGTTTAGTGCGTTGAGTGTCTCCGGTCGGAGATCTCGCCCTTAGCCCCAGGGGACTTCGAGTGCCTGCTCGGGTAAGGTTATTTCTTCAGTCTTTAGCAGGAGGTTTGGTTGGTTGTTTTGCTGAGGAGCTGGGCTCTTCTTGTGACTGCGCAGTCCCTAGGAGAGAGGACGCAGTTCTTCTTGGAGGTGTTCCGGTTCGGGGTTTTTGCAGGAGTTTCAGTTGATATCTGGAGTAGAGGATCAGTCTTTGCCAGTAGGAGGGTTCCTGAGGAGTTTGTGGCACTGTTTCAGCTATTTTCATTTGGCATTTGCGCTGAGCCTTGCAGAGGCAGCGTAATTCCTTGAGGAGGGTTTCTTTGGTGATTTTCGGAGGCTGACCATTATTGATATGGTTTCTGGGTTTTGTCCGGGTTGGCGAGTACAGGTGATTTGCAGAGTTTCAGCTCATTCTGGCAAGGGGAGCAGCCCCTAGCTTCTAGTTCATTCCAGCAGCAGCAGTTTCCGGCAGTTTTCCAGCAGCTGGGACGCAGTTTCTTAGAGCAGCCATTTCCTGTCTTTTCTGAGAGAGTTCTTCACTTGCCTTGAGCAAGATTAGGTGCTATCATTCTGATCATCTATTGTATTTCATCATATTTCTCAGATTAATAAAATGGCTTAGCATTTTCGGCATTTTTATGAGTATTTGCTTCATGTTCTATTTCTGGCATTTTCTGTATTGTCGTATGCTTGTATTGCTGTCTATTTCCCTTCCGGGATATTACAGTGGTATCAGAGCATAGTTCTGGCTCAACCCGTGGTCTATGACATCGGGAAAGAGATCATACAGAGGTTTGCTCGAATTTTGGAGAGCAATAGCAGTTGCAGTACCAAAAACGAAATTGGAAAAAGGGCCAAAATACAAAGGGTCAAATTTTGAAGTTTGGAATTAGAAGAAACCCTTTTGAGGTTTTTCTGGGTTTTGGGCAAGGATCACCTTCCCAAGTTCCTAGAATTTTCTGAGTAGTTTTCAGTGGGTAAATCAGAGGCCGAATACAAGCCGCAGTATAGTTTTGGAGCAGCAGTGCCATTTCATGAGGAGCCTGTAAAAACATAGGAGGAGGAGCCGATGGCAGGTGATGATGGTGCAAAGAGATTTGGGGAGATGCTCCTCAAATCAGTACAGGATCTGTCGAGGCAGTTTGAGGTGATGGGACAGAGATTCATTGCTGAGGCTAGACAGCGTGAAACCCCAAGGGGTTTCCAGATTGGCGAGGGTTCAGGCACATCCCACCAATTGCCGAAGCATGATGCCACTCAACATATGGCATCACATACACCCACACGTTCTACCATGCCCACTTTTTTGGGTGCAGACACAGGGACAGGAGCATAGTAGGAGCCAGAGCCTGGCCACATGGGTGATTATTTCGCTGAGTACCAGGCATATGGGCAGGAGTTCAGGGATGCCCTTCCATTCAGAGATTTTGTTCATCTCCAGCGGGATAGCAGACCTCGCAACTTTCACAAAGGGAACAGGAAGTCACATGACGGGGGCTTGTGGCGCACAGTGGGTAGACTCCATCTACCGACATTTGACAGGTCATCCGAGCGTTCGGAAAAAGCTTGGGTGGAGAAGTTGGATACCTCTCTCTAGCTTGACCGAGTATCGAAGAGGGAAACCATCAAAATGGTTACCTCGCACTTGGAGGATGAGAGCACATAGGATTGTAGGGAGTTCGAAGATACACCTAGTGTGACGGAGGACTCACCCTCACTAGAGACCTCCTTGACTGTGCCGGTTGATATCATAGTGGAGAAGGTAGAGCCTACACCAATAGAGCCATCCATTGAGGTGATGACCGAAGTCGTGTTCGAGTCTTCAGGTGGTAGTAGCACACAACAGATGGGTGAGGCGACAGGAGATGTATCCACATTCGATGAGGCACTAGGAGATACAGAAGGATTGGATGATGGTCGCAGACAGCGGTATCATCGACTTCGGGCAGACCTTCGAGTTTTGAAAGGGAAGGCCACGTCAGTACGGGAGGCCATTTTGTTGCAGGACAAGGAGTTGGAGGGCATGAGAGTGGCTTGTGCCAAGACGGCGGCCAAGTTGGCTTGCATTGGGGAACGACTGGATTCCCTAATGGTACAACCTGGGGGCACGTTGGAGCGTCAATTCATTCCCCTTCAGGCATGCATGGACGAGACTGGCAGCGTTGTTCGGTTACCTCTTCCCATTAGAGAGAGAGAGACGGAGCCACGTATTCAGATCTCATACGTTGACTTGGATAGCGGTATGAGACGACCAGAGTTGCACAGGGTACAACATCCACATGTTGAGGTTGGATGGCGAGAGATTTTGGGTTGGCACCCGGTGGAGTGGGTTATGGAGATGGTGGTGGACCCAAGTATAGTTCAACAGGAGTTTCCAGGTGCTGGGAGTACAGGAACCCCAGATTGGCATTGGGATCCAGGTGGGATCACCTATCATTTTCCAGGCAGGTCGATTGACTATGTCTTGGAGGGTACAGTTAGCCTAGCAGTTGAGCATGCACATTTGCTAGGGGAGTTTTGGTTAGCTCCAGTGGCCAACCAGTTTATGGGAAGACTTCCTAGGTTGTCTTGGTATGACACTTATACACGGGATCACGGGGTGGTCAACATACCTTGGCAGGAGCCAGTCGGAGGAGGTGGCATTGGCAGGCCACCAGATGGCGCCTTGTATGGGGCCCAGGATTCTTCCCCTTTGTGTGGGGCACAGAGGACGCAGCGGAGCCGAGCAGTGGTGGTAATGCTACTGACACATAGGGAGATTCACTTCTCGGACCCCTCGAGGAGGATTTGGAGTGATGATCCATTTGTTGGCGGGTATAGTGATGCGACGGTGGAGATGATGATACCGATTGGAGGAAGTCCAACATGTAGAGGCACAGCTCTAGGACACTACATCCAGGGATGTGTGGGAGCCTCTAGCATTGAGCAGTGGACTTCCGGTCGACACGGAGTTGCATGGTGTTGTACCGTAGTGTGTGGGATTGCATTGTGGAGTAGGAGTGTCCTACATCACATTGAGAGTATGCGAGGAGTGACCGATGCCTGGACACAATCATGGCACGAGACGGTACAGGGTGGTGCAACAATAGCTTGGGGTATCCAGCAGTATACAGAGGTATGCCTCAATGTGCAGTGGCATGTCGAGGAGTACATGGATGATCAGTGGTATGCGAGGGCATACGGTGCTGCACAGCAGGGTTTTAGAGTGTTGCATCCAAGGAGACTCACAGATAGGGACACCAGGCTTATCTTTGGGAGTAGTTCACCCAGGATCGATGAGGAGACATATGAGCAATACTTGATGGTATCAGTGGGGACTCACGTATCCGACCCTCTTCTACATCACTCACTGGCACAGTCGATTTTGTTGTTATCCTTTGGCACTTTGGGCATAAGTAGCAGGGTACGCGAGGCTCACCCAGGATATTTGGATGACACTCAGCACACTAGGCGAGAGACCTCTCAGCAGTGGCACTGGGTTGTTTTGCTAGTTGACAGCCACAGGTCAAGGGATGAGATGATCCTCTACGGGGGTGGCACATCGGTCATCGCTGAGCCTACACCCGGGGAGCGGGTCATGAGGGAGACATGCATCATTCTTCCCTTAGGGCATGTTGAGATCATGCATGAGCAGAGGATACTGGGTTCAGCAGAGGTAGCATTCCAGCATGCGTCTAGACTCCAGACATTGTATCGACACTTCATCGAGAGGGTGGATGGCCTATTCAATGTAGATGAGGTGGCAGAGGAAGAACAGGAGGGCCTTCCTCCTGTATGCCAGGGTGAGGACTCTTCTTCATATGAGTCCATAGGATCAGTTGAGGTCGCTTCTAGGGAGCGAGAGCAGTCACGCAGGGATGGAGACAGTAGACCAGAGCTGCATTCTAGTATACAGGGTGAGCAGTCAGGGGACTCTATGGGAGATGCTCTAGGCGATGAGACACTTGTGACGATCCAGTCAGAGCTATATGTGATGGAGCCTGAGTCAGTAGAGGAGGATGCTATGCACATCATGCATGATAGTCCTTTGGGGGAGAGCCAGATGGAGGCTCACATCAAGTCGGTGATGGATATGCGGCTAACCGCGGGGTCAGCCATTGAGGAGGAGCAGTCAAATGCATTGACACTGAGTACAATGACGGCAGTTGCAGATCCATATCCTCTAGAGATGTTGGAGGTTGATGGGATTGTTATGCAGGGGGCTAGTAGACAGCAGGAGCTGTTGGATATGGTGGAGCATTCATCTTTTGGCCGACACATTGATGAGATACAGATAGATGTACATACAGTCGGTCGAGCTGCAGTACTTTTAGTGAGTAGTACTCTCCAAGAGTACATCGATGGAGCTTGCAGCATATCTTGCCCACTTTGGCCCATTATAGAGAGAGGGGTTCCCTTCTACAGGCAACTCTCATTGGCAGACAGGGCAGAGCAGTGGGAGTTGATTACGGGTTGGCCGCAACACTTCAGGCGTGTTCCATATGCCGTTGTTATTGCTACATCGGATTCTTCTTCCAGGATGGACTGGCGGGAGATCATGAGTTGGTACCCTCTAGATGGTACGGTATTCTTCGTAGGGAGCACAGTCGAGCAGGGGCCCTTGGACATAACAGAGGTTATAGATTCCAGCTGGCAAGGTGGCACAGGACATCATTTCTTCAGCGCTCCATCCCGATTTCAGGAGAGCAAGATCAGCATGGGATTGAGTCACAACTTGGATTGGAGAGAGGTGGTGAGTTGGTATGCAGTTGGAGGGGTAGCATATGCAGCTACAGGTACAGCGCAGCAAGAGCCCGAGAGCATTGATGCTTGTTGGTGGTCTTCACCTCTTAGAGCATTGGTCATAGCCAGAGGCAGTGCACAGTACGAGCCGTGGGACTTGTGCGATTATTGGCCACGGTGGCGATGGGATCCGGGAGGACTATTGGTTGGCTGGAACCGTGAGAGATCAGTTTGGGATCCTGGCATTGAGAGATCCCTTCATATCAGGGTGATGCAGAGGTCAAGGAGGTTTCAATGGCGCATCTGGGACCCAGGCACATTTTGCAGTGTCAGTGGGGAGCATCAGCTAGAGAGGAGGCTGGTTCAGGCATTGCTTGAGGACAAGCAATTTTTGGCGGGGAGGACTGTAATATTCCCAATTAGCAGCAGTTAATTGGAAATATTAATTTTGATCAATTTTGTCTTATATAATTAAATTATAAATAAAAGTGAGTAGAGGGGGACATAACTCACTCTAAAAATAAAGTTCACTCCCTAGTAGACACAACGTTGTAACTTAAGTGAGCCAAGGTGGGGGGCCAAGAGACCACATAGAGAGGGGACCCACGTATGCTCTAGAAGCTCCTGCGCAGATAAGGATGAGCTCGTGGCAAGAGAGAGAGGCTACGTTGGGGTTTTGGAGGGAAACCAACGTTATAAAATGGGAGGAGCCTTCTCATTTCATTCATTCTTGTTCTTGATGATATTTGAGCTAGACATTTGTCTTCTTGAGGACGTTGGCTGTTTAGCCTGTCTGCAACACTGTTTAGTGCGTTGAGTGTCTCCGGTCGGAGATCTCGCCCTTAGCCCCGAGGGACTTCGAGTGCCTGCTCGGGTAAGGTTATTTCTTCAGTCTTTAGCAGGAGGTTTGGTTGGTTGTTTTGCTGAGGAGCTGGGCTCATCTTGTGACTGCGCAGTCCCTAGGAGAGAGGACGCAGTTCTTCTTGGAGGTGTTCCGATTCGGGGTTTCTGCAGGAGTTTCAGTTGATATCCGGAGTAGAGGATCAATCTTTTCAGCTATTTCCATTTGGCATCTGCGCTGAGCCTTGCAGAGGCAGCGTAATTCCTTAAGGAGGGTTTCTTTGGTGATTTTCGGAGGCTGACCGTTATTGATATGGTTTCTGGGTTTTGTCCGGGTTGGCGAGTACAGGTGATTTACAGAGTTTCAGCTCTTTCCGGCAAGGGGAGCAGCCCCTAGCTTCCAGTTCATTCCAGCAGCAGCAGTTTCCGGCAGTTTTCCAGCAGCTGGGACGCAGTTTCTTAGAGCAGCCATTTCCTGTCTTTTCTGAGAGAGTTCTTCACTTGCCTTGAGCAAGATTAGGTGCTATCATTCTGATCATCTATTGTTTTTCATCATATTTCTCAGATTAATAAAATGGCTTAGCATTTCCGGCATTTTTATGAGTATTTGCTTTATGTTCTATTTCTGGCATTTTCTGTATTGTCGTATGCTTGTATTGCTGTCTATTTCCCTTCCGGGATATTACAAAATTCCACCTCAAGTTCCTAACACTTCAGCCGAAACTAATATGGTGGAACAAGAATCATCTTCTGAGAATGAACAAAAATGATGATGAAGAAAGTGACAGATGAGAAGGGTGATGTTGCAAGGAAACATTGTTGAATCTAGTGCCTTCAACATTATGCTAGGTTGCGCATACAATCATCCTTCGATTAGTAAGTAACCCTCAAGTATGAAAAGGATGAGCCAATCCTCAACGCTAACGATAGCGGGAGATTCAAAGGGATCCAATACTCAAGAAATAATGACAAAATCCCCTCCACTAGCTCCGAAGAACCTAGCAAAAAGGAATCTCCTCCTAAGTAGTGCCTTCCTAAGCAACCTCCCCCAAAATAACCCCCAAAGAAAGATCCTCCCAAGAAAGACAAGGCCAAAAAGGATATTCCAAAGGAGGAACCCAAATACAAAACTAAAGGTAACGAGGTTGAACTTGATATTGATGTAGGCACTGCCATAGTAAAGATGACCATGCAAGTCCCAATAAAGGAGTTAGTAAAATTCCCTGACCAAAGATGGCAAGTAAAGAAGCCTTTGGGGTTTGAAGTGTGAAAATTCCAAACTAGAATCCTATTGCAACAACTGAAAATTATTATCCTAATTGTTAATTTTATTTAACAATTTATTTGTTGTCTTCTACGACAAATACTGAATAAATCACACTACAATCTACACAAATAAAATTGCAAAAGAATTAACGTTGGAGGAAATGCTAGCGCACACATAAAATTAACACAATTATTTTTTGCACAAAAGTCCCTAGAAAAACCACATGCAAGAAAACCGGCGCAGCAGCTTAGGGTTTTATTATTATGTAGCAGTGAGAAAATCTAAGTACAATTGGATATCGAAATATTGGCAATCCTACAGAGAAAAATACTAGCAGAAATCTAGTTAAAAATTTCCCTCACCCCACAGGCAATCTCTTGGCACGGCTTGCCTTTAGAAATACGACCCTCTGACCCTCTACGCTGCTCTACGTAGCCTGTTGGATGTCTAGCTTCAGACTGATCTCTAATGAAGTCGTTTTGCCTTCTGCTGACTGGAAAGATGCTTCTTCGGCACTCTGGGACTCCTCCTCGGCCTCTGGAACTAAAAACGTCTCTCCTTCTCAGCAATCAATTTGCCTCTAGAGACTACTGTGCTACCCCAGTGTCAACCTCTATGTGGCTCTTTTGCCTCTCTGCAAATGCACACACTAGATCTGGAATGCCTCCTCTAGCCTCCCTGTCTCTGCCCCTCTCTCACTGCTTCGATCTCTGACTCTCTCTCTAGCAACTTGTAATATTCCTAATTAGCACCGCTAATTGGAATATTTGATTTTTGTATAGTTTTGCCGCCTATAGTTAATTAATAAATAAAAGTGAGAAAAGGGAGGCTAACTCACTTAAATAAAATAAAGTGTTTCCCTAGTAGATGCAACGTTATAACTTAAGGGGGAGCCTTGGGGGTCCACACCACGTATGAGAGGAGGTTCACGTAGCCTCTGGAAGCTTCTGCGCAGGCCCATGAGGAGGACGTGGGAGAGAGAGGGACCACGTAGGGTTTTGAGGAGGGCCAGCGTTATAAAAGGAGGGAGAGCTATCTCATTTGGGGATTATTGATATTGTTGATGATATTGAGCTAGACTTTTGTCTACTTGAGCACGCTGGCTGTTTAGTCGGTCTGCAGCACTGTTTAGTGCGACTGAGTGTCTCCGGTCGAAGATCTCACCCTTGGCCCCGGGGGACTTCGAGTGCCTGCTCGGGCAAGGTTTTTCTTCAGTCTTTAGCAGGAGATTTGCAGGTGTTTTGTTGGGAGTTTTGTTGAGGAGCTGAGCTTCATTGGGTGACTGCGCAGTCCTTGGAGGGAGGACGCAGTTTGAGTTGGAGCTGTTCAGTGGTAGAGATTTCTGCAGGAGATTCAGGCCTATTCCGGTGTGGAGGTTCAGCATTTATCATTTGGTGAGTTTCCTGAGGAGTTGTGACCCCATTTCAGTCTATTTCAGTTGGTTTCTGAACTGGTCCGGGAGGGACAGCGTTTTTCTAGGAGGGTTTCTAGGGTGATTTTCGGAGGTGGTCCATTTTGTATATGGTTTCTGGGTTTTTGTCGAGGCGAGTGGCTTGGCCGGTTCTGACGGATTTCTTCCAGCTGAGCGGGATGCGGTTTCTTTGTAACGGCCATTTCTGATTTATCGAAGTTCTTCACTTTGCCTTGGCTTGAGATAGGTGCATTTATTCGATTATCATTGTATCTCATTATATTCTCAGTTAATAAAATGGCTTGGCATTTCGGCATTTTTATGTGTATTTGCACATGTTCTATTTTCGGCATTTCATATATTGTCGTATGCTTGTATTACTGGTTATTTCCCTTTGGGGATATTACAGTGGTATCAGAGCATAATTCTGGCTCAGCCTGTGGTCTATGACATCGGGAAAGAGGTCATACAGAGCAATAGCAGTTGCAATACCAGAAACGCAGTTGGAAAAAGGGCCAAAATATAAAGGGTCAAATTTTGAAGTTTGGAATTATGAGAAACGTTTTCTGGGTTTTTCTGGGTTTTGGACAAGGATCACCTTCCCAAATTCTTGGAATTTTCTGAGTAGTTTTCAGTGGGTAAATCGGAGGTCGAAGTTAAGCAGCAGTATGGTTTTGCAGCAGCCGTGCAGTTTCTGAGGAGCCTGTAGACACATAGCAGAAAGAGCCGATGGCAGGTGATGATGATGAGAGGAGATTTAGAGAGGCGCTCCAACACATGCAGGATGTGTCACAGAGACTCACTGCGCTAGAGGTTAGGCAGTGGGAAACCCTAAGGGGTTTTCAGATTGGTGAGAGATCAGGCACATCCCACCATTTGCCGGAGCATGATGCCACTCAGCATATGGCATCACATACACCCACACGTCCTACCATGCCCACTTTTCTGGATGAAGACATAGGTGCAGGAGCACAGCGAGCGCCGGAGCCGAGCCACATGGGTGACTATTTTGCAGAGTACCAGGCATACGGGCAGGAGTTCATGGAGGCTCTCTCGTTCAGAGACTTTGTTCAGCTCCAGCGTGATAGTAGACCTCACGACTTTCACAGAGGGAACAGGCGCTCACATGATGGGGGCTTACAGCGCACAGTGGACAGATTCCATCTACCGACATTTGACGGGTCATCCAGGCGCTCAGAAAAAGCTTGGTTGGACAAGTTGGATACCTCTTTCCAGCTTGACCGAGTATCGGAGAGGGAAACCATTAAAATGGTTACCTCGCACTTGGAGGATGAGGGCACACAGGATTGCAGGGAGTCCGAGGTTACACCTAGTGTGACACAGGATTCACCCTCATTGGAGACCTCCTTAGCCATGTCGGTTTGATGTGGTAGGGGAGAAGGTAGAGCTTACCCCAGTAGAGCCATCCATTGAGGTGATGACCGGAGTCGCGTCCGAGTCTTCGGGTGGTAGCAACACACAGATGGGTGCAGTGTCAGGAGATGTATCCACCTTCGATGAGGCACTAAAAGATACAGAGGTATCAGATGATGTTCGCAGGCAGCAGTATCATCAGCTTCGGGCAGACCTTCGAGTTTTGAAAGGGAAGGCCACATCAGTACAAGAGGCCATTTTGTTGTAGGACCAGGAGCTGGAGGGTATGAGAGTGACTTGTGCCAAGTCAGCGGCCAAGTTGGTCCGCATTGGGGAACGACTAGATTCCCTGATGGTACAATCAGAGGGCACGTTGGAGCGTCAGATCATTCCCCTTCAGGCATGCATGGGTGGGACTAGCAGTGTTGTTGGGTTATCTCTTCCCATTGGAGAGAGAGAGGCAAAGCCACCTAGTCAGAACTCATATGTTGAGTTGGATAGCGGTATGAGACGATCAGAGTTGCACAGCGTACAGCATCCACATGTTGAGGTTGGATGGAGAGAGATTTTGAGTTGGTACGCGGTGGAGCAGGCTATGGAGATAGTGAAGGATCCGAGTGTAGCTCAGCAGGATTTTCTATGCATGGGGAATACAGGAACCCCAGATTGGCATTGGGATCCAGGTGGGATCACCTATTGTTTCCCAGGCAGGGCGGCTGACTATGTCTTGGAGAGTACAGTTGGCCTAGTAGTAGAGCATGTGCAGTTTCGTTCAGCTCCAGTGGCCAACCAGTTTTTGGGCAGACTCCCTAGGTTGTCTTGGCATGACATTCATACACGAGATCACGGGGTGGTCAGCACACCTTGGCAGGAGCTTGTCGGAGGAGGTGGCATTGGCAGGCCACCAGATGGCACCTTGTATGGGGCCAAGGATTCTTCACCGTTGTGTGGGGCACAGAGGACGCAGCGGAGCCGAGCAGTGGTGGTAACACTACTGACACACAAGGAGATTCACTTCTCGGACCCCTTGAGGAGGATTTGGAGTGATGATCCTTTCGTCGGCAGGTATAGTGATACGACGGTGGAGACGATGTTACCGATTGGTGGTAGTCGGACATGTAGAGGCACAGCTCTATGTCATCACATCCACGGATGTGTGGGAGCCTCTAGCATTGAGCGGTGGATTGCCGGTGGACATGGAGTAGCATGGTGGTGTGCCATAGTGTGTGGGACTGCATTGTGGAGTAGGAGTATCCTACATCACATTGAGAGCATGCAGAGAGTGACCGATGCCTGGACACAGTCAGGGCACGAGAGGGTACAGGGGGCTACAGCAGCAGCACATGGTATCCAACAGTATATCGAGGTATGCCTCAGTGTGCAGTGGCATGTTGAGGAGTATATGGATGATCAGTGGTATGCGAGGGCATACGGTGCTGCACAGCAGGGTCTTAGAGTTTTGCATCCAGGGAGACTCACAGACAGGGACATTGGGCTTACCTTTTGGGGTATTTCACCCAGGATCGATGAGGAGACAGAGGAGCGATACTTGATGGTATCTGTGGGGACTCACACATCCGACACTCTTCTACATCACTCATGGGCACAACTGATTTTGTTGTTGTCCTCTGGCACTTTGGGCATGAGCAGCAGGGTCCGTGAGGCACACCCAAGATATTTGGATGGCCCTCAGCACACTAGGCGACAGACTTCTCAGCAGTGGCACTGGGTCAGTACGCTAGTTGACAGCCACAGTTTAGGGGATGAGATGATCCTCTGCAGTGGTGGCACATTAGTCATTGCTGAGCCTACGCTTGGGGAGCAGGTCATGAGGGAGACATGCATCATTTTTCCCTCAGTGCATGTTGAGATCATGCATGAGCAGAGGATATTGGGTTCAGCAGGGGTAGCATCCCAGCATGCGTCGGGACTCCAGACATTGTATCGACACTTCATCGAGAGGGTGGATGGCATATTCAATGCAAATGAGGTGGCGGAGGTAGAACAGGAGGGCATTCCTTCTGTATGCCAGGGTGAGGACTCTCTTTCATATGAGTCCATAGGATCAGTTGAGGTTGCTTATGTGGAGCAAGAGCAGTCATGCAGGTATGATGACAGTAGATTGCAGCCGTATTACAGTGTGCAGGGTGAGCAGTCAGGGGACTGTATAGGAGATACTCTAGGTGATGAGTCACTTGTGACGCTTCAGCTAGAGCAGCACATGATGGAGCCTGAGTCAGCAGAGAAGGATACTATGGACATCAGGCATGACATTTCCTTGGGTGAGGTCCAGATGGGTGCCCACATTGAGCCTATGATGGATATGTGGCTAGCATTGGGATCATCCTTTGAGGTGGAGCAGTCAGATGCACAGACACCGAGTACCGTGACAGCAGCTACAGATCCATATCCTCTGGAGATGTTGGAGGTAGATGTGATAGTTTGGCAGTGGGAGATGATTACGGGTTGGCGGCAACCTTCCAGGCATGTTCCACATGCAGTTTTTGTTGCTACATCAGATGCTTCCTCCAAGATGGACTGGCGGGAGATCATGAGTTGGTACCCTCTTGATGGTACGGTATTCTTCGTAGGGAGCACAGTGGAGCAGGGGCCCTTGGACATAGTAGATGTTACAGATCCCAGTCGGCAGGAGGGCACCAGTTATCGTTACTTCAGGACTCCTCAATTTCAAGAGAATAGGATCAGCATGGGATTGAGTCATGACTTGGATTGGAGAGAGGTGATGAGTTGGTATGCGGTTGGAGGGGTAGCATATGTAGCTACAGGTACAACGCAACAGGAGCCCAGGAGCATTGATGCTTATTGGTGGTCTTCACCTCTTAGAGCATTAGTCATAGCCAGAGGCAGTGCACAGTCCGAGCCGTGGGACTTGGGCGATTATTGGCCATGGTGGCGATGGGATCCGGGGGGATTATTGGTTGACTGGTACTGTGAGAGGCCAGTTTGGGATCCTAGCATTGAGATATCCCTTCGTATCAGGGTGATGCAGGAGACAGAGAGGTTTCAGTGGGACCCAGGCACATTTTGTAGTATCGGTGGGGAGCATCAGCTAGAGAGTAGGCTTGTTCAAGCGTTGCTTGAGGACAAGCAATTTTTGCCGGATGAGGATGCCACTTGGGAGAGCGAGCAGATTTTACAGCATCCATCACTTCAGTTGCTTGAGGACAAGCAACATTTTGCCGGGGGAGACTGTAATATTCTTAATTAGCACCGCTAATTGGAATATTTGATTTTTGTATAGTTTTGCCGCCTATAGTTAATTAATAAATAAAAGTGAGAAAAGGGGGGCTAACTCACTTAAATAAAATAAAGTGTTTCCCTAGTAGATGCAACGTTATAACTTAAGGGGGAGCCTTGGGGGTCCACACCACGTATGAGAGGAGGCTCACGTAGCCTCTAGAAGCTTCTGCGCAGGCCCATGAGGAGCACGTGGGAGAGAGAGAGGGACCACGTAGGGTTTTGAGGAGGGCCAGCGTTATAAAAGGAGGGAGAGCTATCTCATTTGGGCATTATTGATATTGTTGATGATATTGAGCTAGACTTCTGTCTACTTGAGCACTGGTCGTTTAGTCGGTTCCAAGACTCGTTAGTGACTCAGGTTCTCTCGGCTGGAGACTCACCTTGGCCCCAAAGGACTTTCGAGTGCTCCGTTTCTGGGCAAGGTTTTTCTCTACTTCTAGCAGAGAGATTTGCAGTGTTTTGTTGGGAGTTTTGTCGGTGAGCTCAGTCATTGGTGATCTCATGGCAAATCTTGGAGGGAGTGACGCAGCTTGGTGCTGAGAGTTGTTCAAGGTGAGATTTCTCTGGCAGAGATTCCAGCCTATTCTGTGGGAGGTTCACTGCTTATCATTTGGTGAGTTTCCGAGGAGCTGTGTCCTGGCCTGGCCTATTTCAAGCAGGGTTGCGCTGGTCCCTCCAGGGACATGCTGTTTTTCTAGAGGTGAGGTTTGGGGTGATTTTCTGGAGGTGGTCCTAGCTTTGTATATGGTTTCTGGGTTTTGTCCGGAGCAGCGAGTATAGGTGATCTGTAGATTTTTAGCTCATTCCGGCAAGGGGATCAGCCCCTATCTTCTTGGGTCATTCTAGTTGTGTTAGCTAGCCATTTCATAGCTTCTTTCCAAAGGTTTAGATGCGCTTCTTTAGCAAACATTTCACATTCCAGAGGGTTCTTCACTTGCTTTGAGCAAGGATAGGTGCATTTATTCTGATTATCCATTGTATCTCATTATATTCTCAGATTAATAAAATGGCTTAGCATTTCCGGCATTTTTATGTGTATTTGCTTTATGTTCTATTTTCGGCATTTCCTATATTGTCATATGCTTGTATTGCTGTCTATTTCCCTTTCGGGATATTACACAACTGACTGCTGCTACTATGGAAATCAATCTGCCAATGAAATCAAAATCTACCAATGTTTTCTCCATCACCACATCGACCTCCTCTTATGATGCACTGGTAAAATACTTATGAAACTTTAGCTCTATAAAAAAATGAATCCTTGGGGGTCAGCATCCTCCTCAGCGCTTTAATACCTGCAACAATAAAGATTGCACAATTTATACCAATAATTGAGTTCTAAAAACTCCATCTGACGGGATGATGCCACCATTCAATTTCCTCTTCAATTACTCTCAATGATCCTCAACCACCCAACAGAAAAAAAATTCGCACTTGGATTGCTTGCTTGCTAGATACAAGCACAATCCTACACGCATGTAAATGGACGATTTCCTAAACACACGTAATGCTTCTGATTCAAGATTGCGACAGAAACATCCTGTGACTATATGTATTTGAAAATAATGGGCACGATTAGTTTGTCGATCACCACTTATGCCTGCACTACTTGTTTCAAAAAAAATTAATCACACCATAGAGTGAGCCTCCCTGCAATTTCTTACACAGATCTAAAGCGGATCTAATTCATTCATCAACCTTCAGTAACTTACACCTTACCTCTATGCACCTTTTCTACTCTACTGGAGCTTGAGGTTTAACATGAAGATGAAAACATAGCGTGCTAAAGTGGAACGCAGCGCTAGAATGTAATATCCCCAATAGGAAATAGACAACAATACACAGCAATACAAGCATACAACTATATAGGAAAAATGCCGGAAATAGAATATAGAGCAAGTACACATAAAAATACCAGAAATGCTAAGCCATTTTATTAGTCTGAGAATATATATGGGTACAATAGATAATCGGAATAAGTGCACCTATCCTTGCACAAGGCAAGTGAAGAACCCTCTCAGAACAGGAAATGGCTGCTATAGAGACTGTGTCCCAGCTACTGGAAGAATCTACCGTAAAATGCTGATGCTACAATGAACTGGAACTAGGGGCTGATCCCCTCACCGGAATGAGCTGAAAATCGGTAGACTGCCTGTGCTCTCTGCTCCGGACAAAACCCAGAAACCATGAAGCAAATGGACTACCTCCGAAAAACACCCCAGAAGCCCTCCTCAAGGAAAACGCTGTCCCTCCAGGCCCAGCGCAGATGCCCAAAGAAGAATGCTGTGAAAGAGCCACAAATCTCTCTGCAAACTCTCCAACTGGAAGAGACTAACCCTCCAAGCTGAATTACACTGAATCTCCCACGAAATCCCCACAACTGAGCTGCTCTAACTCCAACTGCGTCCTCCCTCTAAGACTGCGCAGTCACCCAATGAAGCTCAGCTCCTCTGCAAAACGTCCAACCAAATTACCTGCAAATCAACTGCTGAAGATTGAAGGAATACCTTGCCCGAGTAGGCACTCGAAGTCCCCCGGGGCCAAGGGCGAGATCTCCGACCGGAGACACTCAGTCGCACTAAACAATGCTGCAGACCGACTAAACAGCAAGCGTGCTCAAGTAGACAGAAGTCTAGCTCAAAATATCTTCAACATATCAATAATACCAAATGGAGTGACTCTCCCACCTTTTATAGTGTTAGCTCCCCTCAAAACCCTAAATGCGTCCCCTCTCTCCAAGTGCTCCTCCTATGCCTGCGCAGTTGCTTCTAGAGCCTACGTGAGGCCTCTCTCATACGAAGTGTGGACCCCCAAGGCTGTCCTTTAAGTCACAACGTTGCTCCTACTAGGAAGCACTTTGTTTTATTAAAGTGAGTTGACCCCTCTTTCTCACTTTTATTTATTAATTAACTATAGGCGGCAAAACTATACAAAAATGAAATATTCCAATTAGCGGTGCTAATTAGGAATATTACAGTCTCCCCCGGCAGACAGTTGCTTGTCCTCAAGCAACTGAAGTGATGGATGCTGCAGAATCTTCTCATCCTCCCAAGTGGCATCCTCATCCGGCAAATTCTTCCACCTCACCAAGAATTCCCGGTTCGTCGTGCTCCGCAGCTGCCTCTCCCTAGTATCAATAATAGCCTCCGGCTGCAACACCAAATGCCCCTCATCATCCGTGGGTGGTAGCTCATCTGTGACTGTCACCTGCTGGCCCAATGCCTTTTTCAAGCATGATACATGAAAAATGTTATGAATCTTGCTGCCTTGGGGCAGCTCCAACTCATATGCAACCTGCCCAATCCTACGTATCACCCTGTATGGCCCATAAAAATGGGGCTTAAGCTTCTCAGCCCCCTTCTGCTTAAGCGAAGACTGTCAGTATGGCTATAGTCGCAGATAGACCAAGTCTCCTACCTCAAAGTGTCTCTCCACCCGACCCTTATCTGCATACAACTTCTGCTGATTCTGTGTTGTGGCTATGTTATCCTTCAGAGCTCGGAGGATATCTTGGCTCTCTTCGATCCATATCTTGGCTCTCGGAGCCCTACTAGCACCAAACATCATGTCCACAAAAGATAAAGGATGATATCCATATAAAGCATAGAAAGGTGACATACCAATGGACATGTGATGCGTCGTGTTGTAGCAGTACTCTCCCAGATGCAGCCACTTCAGCCATGCCCTCTGCTGCCCACTGAGATAGTTACGCAAGTAGCCCTCCAGCCACTTGTTAACTATCTCTGTCTGTCCGTTCGTCTGGGGGTGATAACTAGTGCTCGGCGTCAACTCTGTCCCCACTAGCCGGAAGAGCTCCTGCCATAATCCGCCCATGAGGCGGCTGTCGCTGTCACTGACAATGGTCTTAGGTAGACCATGTAACCTGAAAATCTCCTTGAAGAACAGCTCAGCCACCTGCGCTGCTGTGTGGTGTGCGGATATGGCGAAAAAATGAGCATACTTCGTCAGTCGGTCAACGACGACAAAGATGCAGTCCTTGCCCTGCACCATGGGCAACCCTGTGATGAAGTCCATCGATATGCTCTCCCATTTCCCCTCTGGAATGGGAAGAGGCTGCAACAACCCTGCAGGATGGGTCATCTCTCCCTTGTTTCTCTGACAAACATCGTACTCCCTGACATGCTGGAGTACGTCCTCCTTGAGCCCCTTCCATGTGAACCTCTCCCGGATAGCCCTGTAAGTCTTGGTGAACCCCTGATGGCCCGCCAATGGAGAATCGTGTGAAGCCTGGAGTATCTTCTTCTTGAGCTGAGATTCCTCAGTCAAGAAGATCCTGTCCCTGTAATAGATGATCTCGTCGACCACCCTGTACCTGTCATCTGCGACCTGCCCATCCAACACCTCACACGCAAACCTGTCCTTGGAGTACTCTACCAGCAGTCGAGCCCTCCAATCAGCGTCCAAGCTCATAAGAGATAACGTGGTCGGTCTACGGGAAAGGGCATCAGCTACCACGTTATTCTTGCCTTTGACGTACTCTATGTCAAAGTCATAGGCTTGGATCTTACTGATCCACTTCTGCTGCCTCTCCTGCAACTGCTTCTGCTCCAGAAAGTACCTGAGGCTGTTGTGATCTGATCTCACCCTGAATCGGCTGCCTACTAAATACTGCCGGTACTTGGCCAATGCATGCATGATGGCCAACATCTCCTTGTCGTATATGGAATACAACCTCTCATGCGGAAGGAGCTTCCAGCTCTCAAAAGCTATAGGGTGACCGCCCTGCATCAATACCGCACCAATCCCCTCTCCTGATGCATCACACTCGAGGACAAATGGCTGCGTGAAATCCGGCAATGCAAGCACGGGGCAGCTGCTCATCACCTCCTTGAGCTTATCAAAAGCTCGTTGTACTGTGTCCGACCAACTGAATGCCCCCTTCCTCGTCAAGTCTGTGAGGGGTGCAGCAAGCTGTGAGAAGCCCTTGACGAACTTCCTGTAGTATGTGCAAATGCCAATAAAACCCCGAAGCTCCGTCACATTCCTTGGCTCTGGCCAATCTCTGATGGCCCTGATTTTCTCCTCGTGGACTCTCACCCCGTCCACTCCTATGATATGCCCCAAGTACAGCATATCCGTCAAGACGAACTCACACTTGGAGAGTTTGGCATAGAACTGTTGCTCCTCCAAGATGCGCAAAACTGTCTCAATGTGTTGGAGATGCTCCTCCCAAGTCCTGCTATATATAAGTATGTCATCGAAGAAGACCAGCACAAACTTCCTCAGATGACCCCTGAAAATGTGGTTCATGCACGACTGAAAGGTAGCAGGTGCATTGGTCAGCCCAAAAGGCATGACCAGGAACTCGAAGTGCCCATAATGACACCTAAAGGCAGTCTTGGGAATGTCCTGTTCCCTCACGCGTATCTGATGGTACCCAGATCTCAAGTCAATCTTTGAGAAGAACCGTGCTCCTCTCAACTTGTCCATCAGCTCATCGATCCTGGGGATGGGGTAGCTGTTCTTCAAGGTCTTCTTATTCAGAGCCCTGTAGTCAATGCACATCCGTAATGTGCCATCCTTCTTCACCAACACCACGGAAGAAGCAAAAAGACTCGTGCTCGGCCGAATGTGACCAAGGGCCAGCAACTCCTGAATAGCACGCTCTATCTCATCTCGATAGGCCTTGGGATGCCTATACGGTGTGGTGATCACTGCCTGTATACCCTGCTCAAGCTCAATAGTATGCTCAAACCCCCGATCCGGTGGCTACCCTGGTGGAATATCCCCAAATACTGCGGCATACCTGTCAAGGATAGACTGTAGCTCAGGGTGCACTGTCTGACCTGTATCCACTGCCTCCGAAGCTCGCAACTCTACGGCCCACTCTATGTCTCCCTTGCGGAAGGTTGCCTCCATCCTATGTGCCGACACTGTCTGAGGCGGGTATGTGTGCTATCCCCGTATCTTCTCATGCCTCCCTGTCTTGGGATCATCCCACTCCATCTCTAGGGCCTTCCAATCTGTCGTGACCTTCCCCAGAGTAATGAGCCACTGAACACCCAATATCATGTTGGTGTCCGAGATATCCACCACAAAGAAATGATCTGTCAATGTATAAGTGCCCATCGTCACTGATAACTCTGGGACATACCGAGCACACACCATAGTCTGATCCCCTGGGACCAAAACGGAAAAGCCATCAAAACTCTCAGTCTGTATGCCTCTCCGCTCAACCATCTGTGCATCAATAAAGTTGTGGGTGGCCCCACTATCAACCAAGACTGAGACCCGCTGTCCACGTACTGTCCCCCGTACGCGCAGCGTCAAATACTTGGGAACTCCCCGCAATGCGGCTAGAGCTCCTCCAGTAGGTGCAAATGATGCACCACCTGCTGCTGGTGGTGGAGGTAGACTCAAGGGGCCGCATAACAATCTCCGTTCCATCACGTTGTCCCCCTATCCCTCTCTCCCCGCTACTCGAGAAGACCTCGCGAAAGCTCGGCATCATGATTCCATGACCCTATGAGCCATGGCTCCCGGGCAGTGTGGCACAACGCCTCCCTAACTCTCTCCTGGCCTCATCATCAACCGTTTTTTCCTCGTCAGATTCGCTCTTCAGAGGCGGAATCCGTGGTCCTTCCAGGTCGCAAAGGCCCGTCTCTCAAAGGGGTAAGGTGTCCGAGTCCTGGGTAAGACATCCCGTAAATCCCAGTCCGTCGATGGCATCCTCATGTAGTCATTTAGCTCACCGGATTAGGTTACCACGTAGTGGCTCACAACCCTCCACAAACAGAGAGACCATCCGAGCCGCTAAGATCAGCACCATCACTGAAACCCTCAAGAAATCTGAAATGTAAGTCTCTGGGCTCCCAGTCTGTTTGAGCTTTGTCAGCTCAACAAAGTGCTGCTCCGGATCCCTCCTGTCGAAACGCTTTATCACCCTCCGGGTAAACTCGGCATATGTCCCCACTGTAGAATGCTCGAGTGTAGTCATCCCATGAAACCACCAATCCTGGGCCTCACCCTCCAGATGTAACGTTGCCACCTTAATGGCCTCTGACTGCGACATCTGATTGAGCTGGAAATAGATATCCAACTTCTCTACCCAAGACTTTGCCGACATGTTTGATGTGCCATCAAACGTGGGCAAATGAAATCTTCTAGCTGCGCGGTGGTCATCATGATGATGTCTGTGCCCCCTGTGATGATCACGGGGCTTACCATCACGCTGGAGCTAAACATAATCTCTGAATGAGATAAGGTCTCTGATCGCCGGCCCGCGTGCCAGGTACTCTGCAATGTAAGCGTCCATCTGGGCAGGGTCAACCTCCGGCTCCCGCTGTGCTGCTGCCCCCGTGTCCTCTGCTAGGAAGGTAGGCATGGTGGATCGCGTGGGTGCTGGAATATCCCTCTGTGCTCCTGCCCCTATGTCCTCTGCTAAGAATGTGGGCATAGTGGATCGCGTGGGTGCATGCGATGCCATGATGGGGATAGCATCCGGTACATGATGGGACGTACCCGATCCCTCACCGATCTGAAAACCCCTTGGGGTTTCCCGCTGCTTGATCTCTATCACCGTGAGTCTCTGTGACACATCCTGCATGTGTTGGAGGAGTGCCTCTCTAAATCTCCTCGAATCCTCCTCGTCTGCCATAGGACCCCGCTGTTCTGTGTACCCCACAGGCTGCTCCTGCTCTGAATATGTCTCAGGCTGCTCCTGCTCTGAATCTGTCTCAGGCTGCTCCTGATCGGAATCCGTCACAGGCTCCCCCTCTCCGTAGGTGTTCTCCCACCTACGCTCAACGTCTCTGTATCTCTTGCTCCTATAATAGATGTAGGGTTTATCCCCGGGCGTCATAGACTACTAGCTCCACAGGCTGAGCCAGAACTATGCTTTGATACCACTGTGATATCCCCAATAGGAAATAGACAGCAATACACAGCAATACAAGCATACAACTATATAGGAAAAATGCCGGAAATAGAATATAGAGCAAGTACGCATAAAAATACCAGAAATGCTAAGCCATTTTATTAGTCTGAGAATATATATGGGTACAATAGATAATCAGAATAAGTGCACCTATCCTTGCACAAGGCAAGTGAAGAACCCTCTCAGAACAGGGAATGGCTGCTATAGAGACTGCGTCCCAGCTGCTGGAAGAATCTACGATAAAATGCTGCTGCTGCAATGAACTGGAACTAGGGGCTGATCCCCTCACCGGAATGAACTGAAAATCGGTAGACCGCCTGTACTCTCTGCTCCGGACAAAACCCACAAACCATGAAGCAAATGGACCACCTCCGAAAAACACCCCAGAAGCCCTCCTCAAGGAAAACGCTGTCCCTCCAGGGCCAACGCAGATGCCAAAAGAAGAATGCTGTGAAAGACCCACAAATCTCTCTGCAAACTCTCCAACTGAAAGACACTAACCCTCCAAGCTGAAATACACTGAATCTCCCACGAAAATCCCCACAACTGAGCTGCTCTAACTCCAACTGCGTCCTCCCTCTAAGACTGTGCAGTCACCCAATGAAGCTCAGCTCCTCTGCAAAACGTCCAACCAAATCACCTGCAAATCAACTGCTAAAGACTGAAGGAATACCTTGCCCGAGCAGGCACTCGAAGTCCCCCGGGGCCAAGGGCGAGATCTCCGACCGGAGACACTCAGTCGCACTAAACAGTGCTGCAGACCGACTAAACAACCGGCTTGCTCAAGTAGACAGAAGTCTAGCTCACAATATCATCAACATATCAATAATACCAAATGGAGTGAAACCCCCACCTTAGTGCTATTTCTCTCATAACTCCCAATCACACCCCCTCTCCAAGTGCTCCTCCCATGCTCCATATCATTTAGAGCCCACGTGAGGCCCTCTCATACCGAAGCAGGGACCCCCAAGGTCGTCCTTGTCAACGTTGCTCCTACTAGGAAGCACTTTATTTTATTAAAGTGAGTTGACCCCTCTTTCTCACTTTTATTTATTAATTAACTATAGGCGGCAAAACTATACAAAAATGAAATATTCCAATTAGCAGTGCTAATTAGGAATATTACATAGAAAACCCCTGTTGATAAAAACGCAATGTTATAAAGCTAAACGTAGCACCACAAGTGTATGCGTAGTGCCTTAGGTGTATACGTAGCGTCTTCAATGTATGTGTAGCGCCTTAAGTTATGCGTAGCGCATCAACTTAGTTCTATTGTAAATAATCTAATTCTCGGTGGAGATGAACCATGGAATTGAAGTTTTGAATAACTGAGTCAAAACGGGTAATTTCACAGTAAAAAGAATGGGAGGAGCGTACCCAATCACATGAAGGTAAGAAACGGGGAAATACTGAAAGTCGAGGGCTAATATATGTAGCGAAACATGAAAGAGGATATGATGGTGGAAATATAATAGGAGGTTTATTAGATGGACCTAAATAATCACTCTATCGATTAGAGAAAATGGATAATGGATAGTTCGGATCAGTGTTCCGTGATGCTGAGGAATGATATTAAAACGCATGCGTGGAACAAAGACAGGCTATTAAACGCAATTTATCATTCCAGTATGCCAGGTATTTCACCAGTTTAAAACAAAACCAATTCAATACAAAATCGATGATAGAAAACACCCAGAAACAGAGGTTCCTTTGTTTTTCTCTTCTTTTCTGGCCCTTAATGGCTCGATATGCATACATCCATTTCTTATTCAAAAAAACACATACACAGAGTCTCTCTGTTTTACTCTATCACATACTAATTCTCTGTACTCTTTATCGAAATCTCCTATCTCCTATTTTTTTTAATTAACAACTTCCTTCCACAAGTGAAGGAGTTACTATTTTAGTGAACAATCCTTAATGATCTAACTACTTGGCTTGATCTCCTCGTAAGGAAGATCAACTTGCCACTTATCCCTATTTCTACTCAGAATTTGACAACAAATAACTACTTACATAAATTGCAATTAATATGAAACTAAGTAATCAATTTCCTCCAAACCCTCGTTAGCCACAACATGTGAACACACAATCACATTGTTGGCTAGGTCTTGATGCCCTTGCATCAAACTCCGAGCGATGAAAAGTCTTGAACCCTAGTTCATCAATTCTGCGACTATAAAACCTATAACTTCCAGCTCTACAGTATTCATCCATGTAAATACTTGATGCTTCCCCTACAGGATGCTTCACCCACTTGATTAAATATCTCAAATAAATACCTGTCTTGTTCATGTAGCTTACTTCTCTTTGCTTATCATCACACTTCATTGCTGATTTCAGCTTACCAGGCTTCCATATCTTATTTTGCAGTTTGACATTACATTCACCTGTATCACTCTTTTCAGTCAATCTTCTTTTCTTCTTTTGTCCTCTATATATTCTCTTGGAATGTTGTTGTATGAGTCTCCACAATTCATCAATTTCTTTGTCCAATTCACTTGTCAAATGACAAATACTATTCTTATGCAACTGGATCTGTTCTTGCATAAGAACATCATAATCCATGTACCAATGTTTTAAGACATACAAATGCCTTCTCCATTGATGCCCTGCAACATTTCCAATTCCTTCTTCTAGATTCTCATTCATGGCTTCATCACTTCTTACTTCAATTTCCAGTATACCTACAATCCCACAAATTTCTTGAAGACTAAGAACTCTTCTTGCTTTTTTAAGTACTTGGGATGCCTCTTCTTTTAGTAACTTAATTTCTGCATCCTTGATGTCTATGGTATCATATTCAACTACCTTTTTTCTATAGCGATGGACATACCATTGGCATAATCTTCTTCTGAAATGTTACTTTCATCCTATTAATTTTGGGCAACTAAGTCCAACTCCATGTTGTGATGCTCAGATGACGATGCCAATATTTTTATTGGATTCCTCTTTCAAAGAGGTGCAAGATCGATCTAAAAATCATCTTGATCGGATGAGCAAAACATGTATTTTTAATTTATTCCACATATGCAAGGTCGGCCTGATTCATCCCACATGCATAAGAGATGTGTCACACACCCCCACGGATCACTATATATTGGAGAGACTTGGAGTTCATTTGATACACACATTTTGTGGAGGCATTCTCTTCTTTCTTGGATGGTGTTGGAGCAGCATTCTTGATTCTGCGTTTAGGGCTTCTTGGTGCAGCATCTTGGTGGAGTGTTCTTGATGAGACGTCTTGGGGTTGTGTGACACATTGGGTTGGCTGACCTTATGGAGACTTTGTTGGTTGAAGCATCCTGCTGACCGTCGTAACGCCACCATTCTTTATCTCTGTTTTGGCTTGTCTTCCACCGATTTATTGGTATGTTCTATCTGCATCTTACTTTCATTGAGCCCTAGAAGTTTAAAGTATATTTGCATCTAGCATAGAACATCTTCAGAATTTAACATGGTATCAGAGCTAAGGAGAAGGCAAAGCCCGGCTTGTTGAGAATCTAGGGCAGCGAGATAAGGACTGTTTGATGCAGTCAAAATACTTGTGCCCCTAACCTTTAGCAAAATACATGTGCCCTAACCTTTAGCGTGGAGAAGTCTTCTAAAAATAGCATGAAGAAGTCTGTGTTGGAGACCGAGGAGCTGTAAAAAGGTTCAACAAATCGACCCGTGAGCTATCATTGAAAGACGGGTGTCATTTTATATGAAAAATGGGTCTGAAGAACTATAGCTTATCGAAGCCCCAAATTTCATCATCATCAGAATTTTTTGATAGAACAAATGCACAAAATCAAGTGGGAAGCTGAGCAGTTGGTGGGGCCGTGGAATGGTTAAATAATTTTTAAATTTTTGGAGGCCAAGTCTAATGTACGAGGGTCATGGTTTAAATCCAAAACTCATAAAATAAGATTTCGTCGAAGATTGGCAACGACAGAGGGACCATTCCGCTGCACTCAGTGACCATTGCCATACTTTGAATTTTTCGTTGTGTTTAAGGCCGAGTCAGAACGGTCGTGACGTAGGCGAGATTATAGGAAGTTGTTGACAGAGTGGCCTCCTCAGATTTTATACTGAATATTGCTAAGCGTTGGATGCAGTGTCATTGAAAATCCGGGCAGGTTGGACGAGTTTGAACCTGCAAGCGGACAAGACATCGTGGTAGCGGAGGGTCGAATTTGTGGACCTGCAAAGCCAAATTTAATCCAAAGCACACCAAAAAGGAGCCGACTAAGTCAGTTGAGCCGTCGTCTCAGAATTTCGGGCTCAAGATAGTCGTTTAAACCTCAGGTGTCGAGCTTGCAGGGTCGGAAGAGACTGAGCACTTCATTGTCCGCCAAGGCCTCCATTCCCGTTGGAAACCTCGTTGAATTATTACTTCAGCTTAAAAGCGCACGTCGACTCAGTTCTGCCACAAGAGATGTTGACATCGTCAATTCATTTCCAGAGGACCAACAGAGGTGGGTCCTGCAGGGTTGGGCTCGTCTACTGATCAAAATCGGGTTTGGAAACTCATAGGGCACCTTGTCTTGCCTAGGCCGCAACTAGAAGGATGTTGTCCGATGGCTCGTTAGTGGATGGTGCAGCCTGCAAAATGCCCTATCCATAATAGTTAATTGCAGCAGTATACAAACTTCGGTAAGCCCTTAACTCAGTCTTATTGAAGAAGTGTTGGCTGTGGAGAAGTATTTAAAGAACTTGGATTGCAGCAGTGTAGTGGATTGTCACCTCTAAAACCTCGGAAAAGTGTCCTCACCTCAGGTTGCAGCTTAGAAAGTTATCATTGAAGAGGCTTGGATTTCAAGCCAGTTGAAGGCTCAGAATTGGACAAGAACAGTGGTAGTATTGAGGTTTCAGAATAGTGTTGCAAGGCTCAAAAGTGCTCGGACCTGTGGTGATACTGATGACTTCAGACCTATAAGACTTAACATCTGTTGAAGGCTCGGACCAGAAAATAGAAGAATAGTAAGCTCAATAAGACTATAAGATTTGAGACAACCACCTATAGGGTTGTCTTGTTTTGGGTTATTCTTCTACAACAAGGCCGAGATGTTTCAAATAGGACAGTCGTTTGTCTTGAGGAAAATTTTGGTCTCTTTGTATGGGTAAATTTGACATTACAGATCAGATTTCAAGAATAGAAAGGTAGGCCGAATTTGTGGGCTGACTTGTGGACAATGTGAGGTATAATCTCCCTCTTGGTAAAGCTGCACTTCAGACCTGCTGCTTCAGAAAGGGTCGTAGGCATACACAAGCACAGATAAGGAGGCCAAGATGTCTAACAAGAGTTCATATCAAACCTTAGAGACAGCAAAGGGCATCATCTATGCCAAGAAAGGTTGCAGCTGAAATGGGGAGTTTTGGAATAGTTGAGTGGGACAACAATGATATACAAGAAGCCCTAACCAGACCAAGCATCATCAATTGCATCCCACTAGCTCAGGAAGGTACCATTTGATCACTAATGTCAGAATGCCAAAATTGCAGTCTTTGATTGGGCCATCTACTTGTTTAGGGCAATGATGTTAGAAATCTACTGTAAGAAGGCAGACAAAAGAAGAGGTATGTAAAATTAATTCTTACATGGAAAGTTTGTTTGTCTTTGAATGTTGTTTAAGGAAATCTAAGGATAATATCAATGGCTGGTCAATGAGCCTTAGAACAGTGACATATGGCAAAGAATATATGACCTCACTGTATAGGGCAGAATCTATATGAACTTGGTCTGTGGTATCTTCAGAGGCGTATGGAAAAATATATATAACCATGAAGTTTGATATCTTCAATTCTGTATGGCAGTGATGAATATGATAGTGATGTGTATGATAATATTATGATAACACTGTAATCAATGATATGACAATATATGATACCTGTCAAGATGTATGACAGATATATGGCAATATATGGTTATGATTCTTGTATGGCCTTGACAGTGGGAGAGTAAGATTCATGCCCATGATTACAAAGCCCTTTATGAGTTGGTGTCTGGGATGCCCAAATTCAAAAATAATCATGAAGGCATTTGTCAGGGTTGTGCCAAAGGAAACCATAGGGGACTTTTCTTCATTCCTCAAGTGTCACAAAGACATCTGATACACTCTGAATTATCTAATATGCTGCCTGTGAAATCCTTGGGAGGATGTTCTTATAGATGTCTTCTCTCACAAGAGGAGCTGGCATTAAGAGGGAGACCACAACCGTGTATGCTCCTGAACAAATGACGTTGCTGGAAGAAAGAAGAGAAGACCCTCATGGCTCAGAGACTCCCTCTAAGATGCCAAGAGACATATGGCCCCAAAGGGGGACATTCCGGGAAAGCAAGAAGCCATATAGATACCAAGGGTATCTAGCATCCATGAGTACAATATGAGCCTGGATCATTTGAAGAAGCCGTAAAGCATCAAGTCTGGAAGGATGTTGTACACGAAGAGCAGGAGTCCATTATGATGAATGATGTCTGGGATGTGGTTTCAAGACCGAAGGACAAGCTGTTGTCACCTCAAAATGGCTCTATATGATCAAGCATGGATCTGATGGTAGTGCTGCAAAGTTCAAAGCAAGATTCGTTGCCCGAGGCTTCTCTCAAAAGGAAGGCGTAGACTATGATGATATACTTGCACCTGTGGTCCGATATTCCACCATCCGATCTATTATTTCCCTTGCTGCTACGCAAGGATGGAGTCTAAATCAAATGGATGTGAAGACAATTATTCTACATGGTTCGATATAGGGAGAGGTGTATGAGGAGCAACCTCTGGGGTTCAAAGTCCAGGATAGAGACTCTCATGCATGCAGGTTGAAGAAAGCCTTCTGTGGATTGAAGCAAGTCCCCAGGGCTTGGTACGAGAGGATAGATAGCTACTTGATGAAGCTAGGCTTCACTCGAAGTAATGCTGAACCAAACCTTTTTCTTCAAGGTTGATAGAGAACAGCCTCTCATTCTGGTTCTCTATGTGGACGATCTCTTCCTAACAGGTGTTGACTCTCTCATTCATCAGTATAAGACGAAGCTCGCTTCTGAGTTCGAGATAAAGGACCTAGGACTGATGCATTACTTCCTAGGCCTGGAGGTCTGGCAGAGACTGGCGAGATTTTTCCCTCTCAAGGAAAATATATTGTGAAGCTGCTGGAAAGATTTGGTATGGTGGACTGTAAGTCCGTATCGACACCGATGGAACTCAACTTTAAGAAGTTGAGTGAAAAGCGTTGGTGGGCTTGTGCTAGCAAATCCTACCGAGTATTGTCAACTCGTAGGGGCCCTGATGTTCCTAGGGAACATCCGTCCAGACATATGTTGTGCAGTGACCACTGAGTCAACACATGGTTGATCCTCATAACCTTCATTGGGTTAGTGCCAAGAATCTCTTGAGATATCTCTCGGGCACAATAGACCATGGGCTGAGATACACTGCCGGGAGCTTGAGACTCCGTGGATATACTGATGTCGATTGGGCTGGCAGTGTGGTGGATCGCAAGAGCACATCTAGATGCTGCTTCACACTTGGGTATGCTTCGAGTAGGAAGCAAAATTCGGTAGCTTTAAGCACCGTTGAGGACGAATACATTGCAGCGTGTATGGCCTGTTGTGAAGTCACTTGGTTGCGAAAGCTCTTCAGTGACTTGTTCGAGCATGTGCTAGATGCCATCGTTATCCTTTGTGATAACTAAAGGGGGATTCGTTTGTCAAAGAATCCTGTGTTCCACGATCGATCCAAGCATGTTGATGTCTGATACCATTTTATCCGGGATATGGTACAGCGAGGTGTCGTAAGGCTCGATCATATAGGAACTGATGAGCAAGTCGCCGATATTCTCACAGAGCCCTTGGGGAAGTTCATGTTCCTAACCTTCCGTGAGAATCTTGGAATCGTGGAACAACCCTATTCTGAGGGTCTTGTTGGACGATGAGCTCTGGGAGCTCTAGGGGGCTTTGGGGATAGCTTCTTGGAGCTATAAGCAACCACAGGGCTAGGCTTGTCGAACCTTGTTGGTGTGCTTCTACCCCACCGTTATGATATTGAGTTGGTTCACCTCTCTCTGATCTATGCCTCGCATGCATCCTACCCATGGAGTCCCAGACTCATGGGAAGTACGTCTCATTTGGCCAATGAGGTGGGAAAAGCTAGAGACCAGTAGAAAAGACCAATGGACGCATCTGAGATTGTCGTACTCTCTATGTCTAGGATGCCACGTGTCCAACCACTTGATCTAGGATCAAGTCTAGTGAGGTTTCGGACCTCTGAGTTGACTTCGGGTTAGCCAGGAGTGATGTCTTTGTGACTCACCTTTTGTTTTGAAATAAAGAAGCCAGCAAAGCAAGCTACGGCGGGATGACGCACGATGTTTGGATGGCACTGGTGGATGGAGTTCTCCCTAGTTGAGAGGGAGTGTTAATTTTGGGCAACTAGGTCCAAACTCCATGTTGTGATGCTCGAATGACTATGCCAATATTTTTATTGGATTCCTCTTTCGGAGAGGTGCAAGATCGATCTAAAGATCATCTTGATCGGATGAGCAGAACATTTATTTTGAATTTATTCCACATGTGCAAGGTCGGCCAGATTTATCCCACATGCATAAGAGATGTGTCACATTCCCCTACAGATGACTATATATTGGAGAGACTTGGAGTTCATTTCACACAAACATTTTGTGGAGGGATTCTCTTATTTCTTGGATGGTGCTGGAGCAGCGTTCTTAATTTTGCATTTAGGGCTTCTTGGTGCAGCGTCTTGGTGGAGCATTCTTGATGAGACATCTTGGGGTTGTGTAACACATTGGGTTGGTTGACCTTATGGAGACTTTTCTAGTTGAAGCATCCTGCTGACCGTCGTAACGCCACCATTCTTTATCTCTGTTTTAGCTTGTCTTCCATTGATCTATTGGTATGTTCTATCTGCATCTTACTTTCATTGAGCCCTAGAAGCTTAAAGTATATTTGCATCTAGCATAGAACATCTTCATAATTTAACAAATCCCCGCAATCCTGATATCTTGAAAAATTGTTACGTCTACTAGGAAATGCATAGCAAAAATAGGACTATAGGCTTGAATATTAAGTTGAGGGCCATAGGCTTAAATATTAGGTTGGCCTAGGGGAGAATTAAAAGTGGGCCAACCAAGTGAAAAAATCAAAAAATAAAAAAAGGGGCAAATTTTTAACGTTGACCTGGGAACTTTGAGTGAAATCTAAAATTCTACTTTCTCTGTATGAAATCCAATGAGGCTAGAACCACTCTCAAACATCCTAAGTCATTTCATGGTTATGTTAAAAATTAGGTAAAAGAATGGAAATGGAAAATTAAGGAGAATGTCACTTTAAGAATTTAACACTACCATGAAATGCATATTAAAAATAGGACTATAGGCTTGAATATTACGGTGAGTGCCATAGGCTTAAATATTAGGCTAGCCTAGGGGAGAATTAGAAGTGGGCCAACCAAATGAAAAAATTAAAAATTAAAAAAAGGAGATAAAAAAATTGCTGACCTGGGAAGGTACGAACAACACAAAATCGGTCTTGAACCAGTCGGTTTGGTACCAAACCGACCAATTTCATTACGGAACCGGTCGATTTGGACCGGTTTTGGGCCAAAAACAGCTGGAATCGGCTTGTTTGGACCGATTTTGGGCCGAAAACAGTCCGACCGACTGGTTCAGACCAGTTTTGGGCCAAAAACAGTCGAACTGGCCAGTTCTACTAGTTTCAATCTAGTTTTGATAACATTAGACTCCTCGATCCTCTCCTTGCACATGAAGACTAAGTTTTTGTGTTACAATCTAAGTTAGACAATCTGTGAACGAAACATCAATGATCTCCATATCAAGTATAGAAGGCATGTCTATGGAAATTCTAGGTTTTACAACAAGCACATGAATATACTTGTAGAACTTGCAAATCTGGAAGATGGCAAGTCTTGATGATTTTGTAATGAAGCATCTAGGGTTTGTAATCCCTAGCTATGGTGTGAACAAGAAAAACCCTAGGGGAAAACCCCTAAGATTGATTGTTTCCACTAAAATAAGAAGCTCCAGCTCCTGGAATGACAAACGTGACATCATGTGAAGACAAGAATGGTGAAAATTACAAAAGGTCCAAGATTAAGAGCGAGCTGACTTTTCTCAAAAAGATAAGTATTCTATAACTTTCCTCTTTGATTAAGAATATTGTTATTTGCTGAAAAGTGTAACTAGGATCGGACTTCATATTGACTATGTAATTATGGATTTATGTAAAGTAGAAGACAAAGATAATAAAATGTATTTTGTACTTGCTTCATGGGTTTCATGAGCAAGAGTTTATTATAGTTTAATAGACTTCTTCTTGATGTCTATCTAGGGTTTTTTCTTCTAAGGATAAACGTAATTAAGTGTCATATATATATATGTGAAGGATCTAGTCTCATGAAATGCTCCAAGACCTTGTCCTAGAAACCGTGGAAGAATGGCTCTATCAGCCCTCACTCAAACGCTGAAAGATAAGATTAAATGATGTATTAGAAGTCGACATCATAACAGTCATGTCGGCTCCCAAATAGTCACATTGGTTCACCAAGTCAGGTCGGCTTATATACAGGGGCAAACAACTATTTATACCCACCTGTGCTGCACAGAAAAGAACAGAAATTGCGGACATCTCTGAGCTTCAGTGCGGATTGTTCTGAGTTATTAAGTGCGGATTTCCTGAAGAAAAAGGTGCAGATTTATGATGACTTGTTTAGGGTTTCAAGTGCTGATATAAGGACAAAATAATTGCGGACTGTTCTGAGTCTAAAGTACGGATTTCAGAGGTGATAAGGGTGCAGATCTCAGAGGTTAAAGATTGTGGATTCTCTCTGTAATTTCCACAGTAAAAAAGGTGCAAATAAATCTAAGTTAGAAATGTCGTAATACAGATCTCACTAACACTGTTGCAGCGTAAAAGAAACCTGGAATATGTGTTAATAAGTCTAAAGGAAGGGTGTGCAGATCAGCCAGTAGAAGCTGCGGACTTCAGGAACAAGTAAATCTAATATATATATACGCTTGGAGAAGGGTTTGTTCTCTCCTTACATAACTTAGGAAGGCTGAAGGTGTTCACAGTGTGAAGGAGATCTTCTACAAGTTCGGTCTTGGGCTACTACATCTCTCATCTATACAGAGGGGCCGAGAAGTAGAAGGAGAAGCCAAAAACTTAGAGACCGAGTTCTCTAATGTTGATGCAGGTTAGTGCACATTGGTGAAGAAAAGAAAGATCAGCGTTGGAAGAAGACTTAGAAGCAGTAACAAGGTCTTGGAGGCATTCATAGGTCAAGGGTCTGAGTCTTGGTCATGGTACTTGTCATTTGAAGATCTATAAAAAGAATTTCTTACGGGTTTTCCTCTCCAAGAGAGAGAGTCTTTTGCCTTGTGGCTCGAGGAGCTTAATTGTGTGTTTCTTGTATTTTGGTAATTAACTTGATGAAAGACTAAATAAGTTAAGAAGTAAGCTCACAAGTAATTATCAAGTAAGAGAATTTGAATTAATCTCTAGCCCTCCAAATTCTCAACATTATTGTCTTTAATTTTCCATTAGTTTCTTGTCTATGTATCTTTTGCTTGGTTATAATCACTCCTCCATATCCTCCCAGTGAGGATTGTAGGTTATTAGCTAGGACTTCCCAGGCATTGGCCGCTGATGGAAGATGGAAGAATGAAGCACAGCATGAGGACTTTCCAGATGTGTACTAGAAGAAGAATCGAGGATCTAGAAACTTAGAGTATGCCTTGATTGATTGTGCCTAAGAGAAAGACAAGATCTAGTATGCAGCAGATCGCAGCATAGAAGCAGGAAGGTTCTCCCAATAAAAGGAAGAGGTTCATGATAAGAAATTTGCCTCAGTTGGAAGAGTTACCACAGATTTTTGAAGGAAATGAAAAAGGAGTCTCATGATTGAAGAAGATCTCGTACTTTGAGAATTAGAACAAGAATGATCTCAATAATTTGCTTCTGACAAAAGAGGGACTTATGAGTTAGAGGAAAAGGTATGCCTTCAAAGGGAGATGGAAGCAGAATTTGACGTGAAGGATCTTGGATCGATACAATACTTCTTAGGGCTTGAGATTTAGCAAGAACTTGGTAAAATTTTCTTTGGATAAGGGAAGCATGCAATCAGATCCTCCTAGATTTTGAATGATGGATTGTAAACCCATGGAAAACCAATTTGAAGAAGTTGAGGAATTCAGATTCAAATATCGTTGATCCATAATTGTGCCAACAACTCATTGGTTCTCTAATGTTGATATTTTGGGTAGCATCGGATGTGCTCTAGCTCCAAAACTTTGAGGAGGGGCTAGAACACATGAGATCTCCAAGACCCAGAAATCGTTTGGAGAAATACCACCCGGTGTGAAAGTTATTCAAATAATTACATTTTTTAATGGGGACCCTAAGTCTAACTTAAGAGAAATTAAAATATTAAAGTGAATTAATTTAAACATGTGGGTGAGAATGTTATAAGTAGCATGGATCAAGTCTTTTCTAATCTTAGTCGTTGATTAGAGATTAGATCATGGTCGTTGACTTCTCAACGAGAAAAGTATTAAAGGAAGGCTTGGGGTCAGTTGGAGTAGATACACAGAGCAGTAGCACTTGAGGTAAGTCGAAATTCTGTGGCGTGGTTTGTTGAGAATTTTCAAGTGAGCTTGCAGTGCTTGTGAGGGGCAGATCGGCGAGAGATTATTCTGATCTGAGGCCGAAAATACTAAGGCAGAGAGGCAGATCTGTACCAGGCAATGCAGAGACCAACAAGAGGGACACAGCCTAGCCAGGCTCACGCAGAGGGAACGTAGAGGCTGATGCAGGGCCTTCAGGGTGACGCAGAGGCAACGTTGAGCCCAGATGGTGACACAGGGGCAACTTGTGCTGCGCATTGGCTATGTTGGGCAGGAGAAGCTGACGCAAAGGCTAGAGGAGCAGCACTAGGGTTACAGTGGGCCAGAAAGGGCTCGTATTCAGTATTTCTAGAGGAGTGCTTCCTCGACTGAATCAGGCATATTTTCTGTCTCTAAGTGATAGGTACATCTGTCGTGATTTCTCTGTTGGGCAAACCAATACTGGTTCCCTTGATTGTATTCGGATATTTGTTGGACATTGGATAAACCAACGCTCCCTGTGTGTTTCGAGACATGGACTAATCGCCTCTCGTGGATACTTATCTCTGGCGATGTGATCATTGACTAACACCTGCGGGTTTTGGTCTAACGGCAATCGTGATTTCCAACAAGTGGTATCAGAACATAGGTCATGAGTTCGATACACACCCAGCTCGCGTTGGGGGGGAGATTGTTGGACATTGGATAAACCAACGCTCTCCGTGTGTTTTGCGACATGGACTAACCGCCTCTCGTGGATCCTTATCTCTGGAAATGTGATCGTTGACTAACACCTGCGGGTTTTGGTCTAACGGCAATCATGATTTTCAACAATTTTCAACAATATTGTGCTTAATAGGCAAACCCTCTAAGCATTGCTACACCAGTTTTCCCGCATTGGGTTTTTCCGAGGACATTGTCCAAAAAATAGTGTCCTTTGTCATGTGTGCGTTATGCTTCAGTAAATGATCTGTATGTATGTGTAGGCTGTAGTTGTGTTTACTTTAATATTTTACTGAATATTTCAGAAAAATAACTTCTTAATTAAATCAAACAAGTAGGAGAAGTAAATCAAGATATTGTAGTAGGGTTTCTATATTCATAAATTTTCACATCTAATGTATTTGATTAGATTACTAGGTTGGCAGTGTTGATGATGAGAAAAGTACTGCTAGTAGTTGTTTCTACTTGGGATCTACTATGGTTTCTTGGAAGACCAAGCAACAAGATTTTGTTGCACTAAGCACTACGGATGAAGATTATATGGCAGCTTGTGCAGTCAGTTGTGAAGCAGTTTGATGTTTGAAGGACCATTTGATGGTGTGTTGGATTCAACCATATGATACTTTGTAATAAGTTGTATGAAGATTGACAGAAAACATGGTTTTTCATGGAAGGTCGAAGCACATTATGACGAAGTACCACTATTCGAGACATGGTGATGATGGGTGCCGAGAAGCTACAATAGATTTCCACAGATAAACAGGTAGTTGAAAGGGAAGCATGAGTACTTCCAAGACAAGCTTGGACTTGTGGATAACTTCTCCCAAATTGAGGAGTGAGGATGGACACCTACTTTCTGGCTACGTCAAGTATTGTGACTGATTAGGATTACACCCTAAGTCAAGTACATGGACCTGAATATGGAGAAAGTTGTTGATTTCTTGGGTAGCATCGGATGTGCTCTAGCTCCGAAACTTTGTAGAGGGGCTAGAACACATGAGATCTCCAAGACCCAGAAATCGTTTAGAGAAATTCCACCTGGAGCTTAAGTTATTCAAATAATTAATTATTTTAAATGGAGCCTAAGTTAACTTAAGGAATTTAAATAATTAAAGTGAATTAATTTAAACATGTGGGTGAGAATGTTCTAAGTGACGAGGATCAAGTCTGATTTAATCTTAGCCGTCAATTAGAGATTAGATCACAATCGTTGATTCATCAACAGGAAAAGTATAAAGGAAGATTTGAGGGTCAATTGGAGAACACACACGATGAATCTAAGAGATCGAATTCTTCTGACTGAGCAATGCTCAGACGAAGATCAGATTTGAGTGATTCAGAGCAGCAGTGAGGGACAGATGCAGTAATTGGTCTAAGGACCAAGAGTACATAGCAAAGCAAGAGCAGCAGAAGCAGCAGAGGGACCAGCACATCCACGAGGAGAGGTGACGCAGACCCCAGAGAGGGTGACGCAGGCCCACGCAGGGGCTGCACAGTGGTTCCGAGAGTCCGTCCAAATTTAGCTGGAGACTGGGGTTTATGAGCCGAGAGGGTTGAAACTCAATTTCTAAGAGGCAAATCAGCGCAGAAAAGGGGTGACGCAGTCCTCAACCAAACCCACGTTGGCCTACACATCTACTGCACAGAGGCAGTTGGGGCTTCACCAATTTCTGATCCGGATTCACATGGTATCAAAGTTGTTGTAGATTAAGTAGAGATGAAGCCATCAATGAAAAGACGAAGGAAAACTTGTTGCAGGAAGACAGTGGTCCCGAGAGACAGCACAGAACCAGAAAGAGGCAAGGAAGGGTGACGCAGTCACCAGAGGGGCTCACGCAGGGCCTGCGTCAGCCAGCTAAGGTGACGTTGTCGCTGCAGTAGAGGCAGCGCAGTGTTGTTGGGCCAGCGTAGAGGTTTTGAGCCTCTGTCTTTCCGGTTGTTGTGGTTGGAAGAGCAGTTCGTTTTTCTTCAGGAGTTGCTAGTGAGGCATTGTTTCTATTGGTGCAGAATAGTGTCTAGTGGGGCAGTGGCAAAGTAGAGGGAAACAATTCCTCAGAAGACTTCTTGCCAAGAAGTCTAGATCCAGTGTTGATCAACAGCAAAGAGTGATCAGAGAGGACTGTTTCGACATCAGTTGGCGAAAGGATTTCCGTGAAGGAAATCGATTTTCAGAGGGAACTTGTTCTTTAGAAGGTTTCTAGCGCCAAAGAAACCCAGATCCAAATTTTGTTGGGGCAACAGCAAAAGAGGGAGAGAGAACCAGTTCGACATTTTCTTGTTGAGCAAAGATGGTCGCACATGGACTGAGGGATCAGGACAGGTTGGATGGAGCATCCAACTTTGTCATCTGGAAGGCCAGGATCCTATTAGTTTTGGATGAACATCGCATCAAGGATCATGTCGTGCATGCAGTTGTTGTTCTTGTTGATGTTGATCCTCTCGAGAAGTAGGAAGAGGCTCAAGCGAAGGCAAAATGCTTGATCATGGACGGAGTCAAGGATCATGTGATCCCACATATTGTCGAGAAAAACACGGCAAGGGAAATGTGGACTTCCTTGACCACTATGTACCAGGGAACTTTCGTCCACCGGAAGATGTTTCTTGAGAATCAGCTGAGACTATTTCAGATGTAGAAGGGAGAGGAGATCGACCCCTTCCTTATCAGCTAGCTTCTATAGGGGCCATACCAAATGATGGTCTTATGGTCAGGACTGCCCTAAATGCAGCCCCTGAAGAATGGGAGACCTTTTTCCAAGGTATTTTGGGCAGGGCAGCTCTTCCAAGCTAGGAGGAGATGTGGGCAGCTCTTCAACAAGAAGAGATCAGAAGGTTGACCAAGGCTGAAGGAGCAGCACGGGGATCAAAATCAAGGAGGAAGAGGAAGATGCGGCTCTCGCATCTAAGGGACAGCATGGGTAGTAGAGAAGGAAGAAGAAGGACCTCTCGAAGGTCAGATGCTTAAGGTGTGGAGAATTGGGACATTTCACCACACAATGCCCTCATAAGAAGAAGGGCAAAGAAGAATTTGACTCAAAGGTTGTTGCAGCGAAGGACGATGACAGGGATGATGAGGATTGTGCCATGAGTGCTCAAGTGCCTCGAGATAAGAGGTGGGGCGACATTGATCTGTAGTTCTTTGAATTGCAGTGAAAAGGGGCAGGATCCTTGAGGTGCCCAAACTCTTGGATCACATACAGCTACGGGAGCCCTCAATGACAGTAGCAGAATGTCAAGAATCAGTTGGTGTGAGAGATGATGGAGCGACAGTAGCAAAGCCAGAACGCTAAACTCTGAAGCAGCGCAGAGCAGAGGCAACAGCAACATTGCAGTGCATGAAGGTGCAGCGCAGTGTAGAGTAGTGCTTACGCAGTGCAAAGCAGCAGCAACGCAGAGCATCAGAGGGTCAGCGAAGATTAGCAGCAGAGAAAGCTTCACCATCGAGATGCATCTAGACTTAATTGCATGTCAGAGTTTTGGGATGTCTTTTCAGTTGCTTAACTCTCAGCAACTAAGTTGCAGTGCAGCAGTTTGCAGTGGCAGTGATATGGGCAGCATGATGCAGCATTTGAGAGGGAGTTGCAGTACAGATGAGGCAGTGACAAGTGGCATTGTCATGGGCAGCAGTACAGAAGGCAGCAACGCAGTGGATGAGGGTTAGCAGCACAGTGGATGAGGGGCAGCAGCGTAGAGGACTGATGTCGTGGATCAGGGTGATGCTTCTGGTATTGAAGTATTGTTAGAGCACATTCCTCGCTAAGAGGGAGTGTTGATTTTTTCGGTACCATCGGATGTGCTCTAGCTCCGCAACTTTGTGGAGGGTCTAGGACACATGAGATCTCTAAGACCCAGAAATCATTTGGAGAAATTCCACCCGGAGCTTAAGTTATTCAAATAATTAATTATTTTAAATGGAGCCTAAGTTAAAACTTAGGGAATTTAAATAATTAAACTTTAAAGTGAATTAATCTAAACATGTGGGTGAGAATGCTCTAAGTGACAAGGATCAAGTTTGATTTAATCTTAGCCATCAATTAGAGATTAGATCACGGTCGTTGATTCAACGACAGGAAAAGTATAAAGGAAGGCTTGAGGGTCGGTTGGAGAAACAAACAGTGAGTCTAAGAGATCGAATTCCTCTAATGGAGCAGTGCTCGGACGAAAATCGGATCTGAGTGAGTCAGAGCAGCAGTGAGGGGTAGATGTAGTAATTGGTCAAAGGACCAAGAGTACATAGCAGAGCAAGGGCAACAGAAGCAACAGAGGGACCAGTGCAACCACCAGGAGAGGTGACATTGACCCCAAAGAGGGTGACGCAAGCCCATGCAGGGCTCACGCAGGGGCTGTGCAGTGGTTCCGAGAGTCAGTCCAGATTTAGTTGGAGACTGGGGTTTCTAAGCCAAGAGGGTTGAAACTCAGTTTCTAAGAGGCACATCAGCACAGAGAAGGGGTGACGCATTCCTCAGCTAGACCCACACAGGCCTATGCATCTACAGCGCAGAGGCAGCTGGGGCTTCACCAGTTTCTGATCTGGATCAACCGGGACTTGCAGTGTGAGGTAAAACTCAAGATTTATTTATGTCTGTTGAGGTTTTTCTCTCTTGGGTGAGCCGGATTTTGGGACCCTAGATGTACTCAGAATACTGTTGCTTAATAATATAAACCCTCAATCTGTTGCGCCGATTTTCCCGCATTTGGTTTTTCCGAGGACATTTGTCCGAAAAATATGTGTCCTTTGTCTGAATGTGTCACTTATTTTTCAGGACCTGATCTGTATAATTGAGTAGACTACAATGTATTTGCATTAGTATTTTTACTGAAGATTCATAAAAATAACTTGTAATTTAAATAAGGCAAGTAGGTAATGCAAATCAGATTTACTGCAGTAAGATTTTTGTAACTTAGATTCAGAAATTTTCACAAATGGTAGATTGGATAAGCATCATGGACTGACATTCTTGTGTCATGTACTGTGACCGATTAAGATTAACACCCTCAGTCAAGTACATTGACCTGGTTTAAGAATGGTTCAATGGACTGACATTTCCTTGTATCAAGTACAGTGACCGATTAGGACTGACACTGCTAAGTCAAGAATTGTGACACTGAATTAAGAAACAGTCCTATGGAGGACATACTTTGAGGAACCTAGGTGAAGTATGTCCCTCGGAGAGGCATTTGTGTGGTGTCCTATTGAAAGCCTCCCAGCATTGTACTCTGATCTAGTGGAGAGATAGAGCTTGCTTGACAAGGCCTTGGTAGTTTGACAATGTTGGTTATGATGACGTTATTGATGATGCTTATCAATCTAGATCCTTTCTTATAGAATATTTCAACTTGAGAAAATCCCGATGAGTCATTATGAATACCTCCCTAGTTAAGATGGAGCGTTGAAATTGTAACTAGGTTGGGTCTTCATAATTTATATTTTATCATTATGATTTTGTAAAAAGTCAAAAAGAATTTATTTGAGTCAAAAGAAAAATTATTGTTGTCATGTCCCATTTGGACATTTAAAAGAAAAGGAAAAATTCTTTTGGTCAAATCCCAAATGCCAAGTCGTCTCAACTTAAGTGGCACCCCTTCACATGAACAGAAGACTATATATTTGGTCTAGTCGCGTTCCTCAAAGTGGCAGACCGAATCACACAATATCTCAGGCTTTATACAAAGTAATCTAAGACTCTTTCTAAAGCGAAGCTCTGAGCACATATACATTATTCTTATGCGAATTTCTAGGATATTCTCTATGGATATTCAAAGCTTCTTTCTATGGTTATAAGGCACATTAATTATGTGATCGTAAGCACTGCTCTGAAGATGATACGAAGGTTTTGTTGTCGTTATAGAGGATAAAGTTTGAGCTTTTATTGAAGACAGACTTGTGGACAATCCTGTAACAGTGATGTGGCATCTTGTGAACAGTTCTATGGACATTCTTGTGAACAGACATATGGAGGGTTGACTTGGCATTTGAGTAATTGGTCTACAAGTTAGGTTGTCTATGACTTGGATTACTCTCGTATTAACAATTATTCTATAGGGAAAGGATTGTTGGGTTTTTTTCATTGTGGATTTTCCCAGTGTAAAATTGTCTCTTGTCTATTGTGCATTGTGATCTCTATTTCTTGAATTTGAATGGCTAAATTGTTAAAGATAATTGTTTGATGAAGAACGAAGAAATGCTAAAAGGAATAATAACACCAAGGAAAATTTTAGGGGCGAATTTTAGCCCAAGGGCGAAATTTAAGGGGTTTTAGATTTTAGAGGGGCAAATTTTTTATATAAAACCTCTTTTGTATAGTTTTGTATAATTAGCCACAAAATTATTTTAAAAATAATTAATTATTATGCTTTAGCCCAAAAAAATAAGGGCACATAAAACATGAAATGTTGGATTTGCCTCCGCATTTACTGGTCTGGACGATTTTGGGTTGTATTCGCCCCCAATTTACTAGGTTGGAGAGTTTTGGAACAGCATTCGCCCCCAATATCCAGTAAGGCTGCAGGGTAAAGCTTGCCCCCAATATCCAGTATGGTTGCAGGGTAAAGCTTGCCTGCGTTAGTTGGGTTGCACATGTCACATAATGGTGCATAGGGCCTGCACAAACCGCAAATATCCGAGCAATAGGTTTCAACTGCATTCGCTTGACTTGGTCCTTTTCATGTTCATAGATTCTTCCCTTGGCGCCATGAGAATTAGGAAGTTCTTGAGAAAACTGAACCTTTCAGATGACGAGGTAGGGGTTGCTACAAATAACCCAGATCTTCTTGATTTGCATGTCATTGAAGTATATAAAAGAGTAGTTTCGAGTTTAGGTGCCAGTGGGGTTATGGCTATCCTCGATAATCATATCAGCAAGCTAGGCTGGTGCTGCAGCAATACAGATCTCAATGGGTTCTTTGGAGATAGGGATTTTGATCCAGATACCTGGATTAAAGGCCTAATTTTAGTAGCTTCAATGTTTAATGGAACTGATCATGTTGTGGGGATGAGCTTGAGAAAGAAATTGAGAGGTTCAAAGCAAAACCAAAAAGATTGGTACGCATTCATGCAGAAAGGAGCCAAGGCAGTACACAGAACAAACCCTAAAGTGCTCGTTATAGTCTCAAGCTTAAGCATGACAGTGTAAGATCAGGCGTCGACCAGGTAATGATCCCCTGTGCCGCGTTGCCTGCGTCCTGTGTGCGGCCCGCTCAAGGTCGTGGATTCGGGGTATCAAGTCATACCTGTGGATGTATTAGACTCTGGTGCCTCCACCGGGACTGTGCTCAATTTTGGGTCTGAAGCTCGGAATAAAATAAAACTTGGAGGGGATAGCGATCCGAGCATTGAGAAATCGACAATGGAGTCTTCTTCTGGGTCTGGAAAAGAGGCAGCTGGTCATATCAATCCAGCAGCCCCTCGGCCACAGATGGATCCACCACCGAATTGGGCGAATGGGGCTGCGTTTTTTGGAGGTGCCTGGTCATATGGGTGGAATTTTCCAAACCCAGCATGGAATGTCGTTGCTGCTGCTGCTCTTGTCCCTGGTTGGCCCGGTTTGTCTTGGCCCATGGTTCCTAGATCCTACTTTCCTCCTCCTCCTCCTCCTCTTGCCGGATGGGGGCCTGGACCATGGGTTTCAAGACCCTGGGCCGCCGCCGCTGCCACCACTGCTTCTAATAATCCCCCTGCTGCGGATTCTGGTTCTCCTACTCTAGGTAAGTGGCCACAGTCTGAAGATGGGTGTCTGTGGGTTCCCAAGACACTGAGGATTGATGATCCAGTGGAGGCTGCAAAGAGCTCAATTTGGACAACATTATGCTTAGGGGACAAGCCAGAATCTGCGATCACTAGTGGGGGGATTTTTAAGGCCTTCCAACCCAAGACACAGGGCGCTAAAGATTCAAGAAAGGCTTTGCAAGCAAATCCTGTTGCCTTTTCAAGATCAATATCCTTCCATGAGAGCAGCTAATTTGATTCAAACAGCCCAATCCAGCAAAAGAATGAGTTTGTGCAGAAATACTAGTTTTGATTATAAGAACAGGGTTCAGACATATACTCATGTTCTTACTGTGGCTTGGGAGGCCCATACTCTGGACTCTGCACTAGCACTAGTAGTAGCAATAACTGGCTTATAATTGAGAGAGCCCTAATAGATTGCCTCTCCCTCCCTTTCAAGCTCCAAGGAAGGTGTTAGCAAAACAAAATCATAGAGAGCCTATATGAAGAGAGATTGCCTGTTAATGCTGTTCAATCTACCCTTTAAAGTTTTTTCTTCCTGTTCTGCTCGCAAGAGCTGATTGGGAGATATACAATCTGTATATGCTTACAATTTTTGCTTCCTTTTGGGAGTCTATGCTTAACTTTTTTTTTTTTTTTGGGAGTCTAAATTGGATGTAAAAATTATGGGTATTGATGATGAATGCAGTTACCTCAAAGGTGATAGTAACTAGGACTAGTCTGAAGCAAAGCCAAACTTGTATATTAGATTAGACATGAGCGCAAGTGAGGTCCGAAGAGTTTTTCTTCAACAGTCTCACCTGACTCAGGAGCATATTGTGCAGAAGACTTTGGACCAAGTCGAGTATATATATATATATATATATTACATGTGTCTCTGTAAGATGTATAAAGACCCAGACCAGTTAACCTCGTATAGCTTGTCCTCCAATGAGTGTTAAAGAGCGAGTGATCTTTTTAATGGACACAAAATTTCAAACTTCTGAAGTATTTTTCTTGTTACTTTGCATTGGAGGCGTAAGAGCAAGGGCATCAAAAAGTTTGCTGCTTGCTCTTCTTGTTATGATTCATAAAAGCTTGCTTATGCTCATTATCATTAGGTCTCCTATAATTGAAATTGAGCTCTATGTTTTGAAGCAACCTTGTCTTTCATGCTATATGATGTAAGTTTAGAATGGCAACAATACTTCTGACAGTATAAGCATGACAGTATAAGACAAATGCATCCGAATGGCCAGTCCCTGACTAAGACATGTTTAGCTGCATTCTGTCACTAGTAATATCCTGTCTGCAATGGAATTTGACATTGATGCTTTTATTAAGTCTATTTATATTTCAATCCACTAGACTTGGATTTGTAGGCAAACAGACTGATCACAAATATGGCTGAATTAACTATCATTTTTAGTATATTAACGGCATCCAAATTACATTCAATCAGGCCAATATATGTCTCCACACAATCCTGATGAGGGGCCATCTCTAACTGGTTGGAGGGTGCAGCAGTGGGAAAGTTCACATCAGCAGGTTGCACTGCATCCCCTTTTTTAAAATTCTAATACAAATTTTGGTGGACAAGCACCAATGACAACAATCTGGACCACCAAAGTAAATAAGAGCATATCTCCAATAAAAGACTTCAAAGGTTCTCGACCCCTTGCTACACCTGGAAATTTGTCAGCATCCCAGACATCAGTAGATTCAAATGGTGGAAATAGTGACAAATTCAACTCTGACCTAGCTAATCATCAGAGTGACGTAAGGATGCTAGCAAAAATTGTCTTTTCAAGTCATGGAGGGGAGGTTGCTTTTGCTTTTCGGTATGGCAATGTTCATTTATGCTCTAGCAGTAGCTTTAATCTCATAGATTACCACTGTGCCACAGTTAGGGTTTTTGTTGCCCTACCAGCTTTCTCTTCTACTAGCTGTTGCCTGGCCTCTGTTTGGCATGATAACAGCAAGGATTGCACTGTACTGAAGATTCTACGTATTCTACCTCCTGCTAGTCAAGTAGTCAAGGGAAAGGTAATGCAGCTGCCTGGGAACGAGCTATAGCAAACAAGTATGAAGTTGATTTTTCTTGTCATCTTGCTGCATCTCTGTATTTATATTGTGGTTTATTTCACTGGCCTACGGTTTGATTATTCTTATCCATTACCAGATTTTGGTGGAGCCTCTCAGTTGGAGTTGATTGGTGGGATGCTGTTGGTTGTGCACAAAGTGCAGCTGAAGATGACATAGGTAGAATTAATGTACATTATCAAAAGGAAATCAGTTATGTGTTGGTGAAAGATAATTTATAATTTTGTTAATAGAACTTTGAAATTGTTTCTAATTGTTAAATCTTGTATCTAGTCAACTGTTAGAAAGTTTAATCTATACCCTGTAGATGGTTGCTTCCAAATCTGGATGCAAAGAATTTTGGAAAGTAATGAGTTGGTTGGCATGTATTGAGTCTGTTGTCTTGTAGGTTCTGGTGTCTACTATCTTCATCTGGTTTCACTGGATTATGTATCAAGTAACCAAACATTACAAATGCATCCGAATGGCAGGGACTGCCAGGATGGAGAAAAAGCAGAGTGAACGAGAATCGCAGGTGGGGTGTTAAAGGTCCAGAAGAGGCTGCTGAACTCCCACTTTCAACTGCACGCCACAAGAAGAATTATGAGAACGACAATGAGATATATGTTCTTCCCTTGCTGAGTGGGGAGCCCTGGTTCTCTCCACTGCAGATCCTGTTCAAAAGGCCCATCTCTCCCACTACGCATATAAACAGTGGTGCAATGGAAAAATCCCCATCGGAACAACCAAGCCCCCCGAAAAGCCCTCACGCCCAGACAAACCGGCGCTGGTATGTATATATACAATTCTCTTCCTTCTCATTGACATTTTTATGATTTCATTACTCTCAGAAGAGTATTTTACGACCCTGCCAGTGGGAGATCCATCAGCTTTTAATGTGTATTTTACGGTGCATTTAAGTGCATTGAATATGGACACTAACTTACCCATTTAAAGCCAGGTCTGTATGCACTTTGAAGTTGTGAAGCTGAAGGATGCACATCTCGATTTCACACCTTGATGTGCATACAAGACTCCAGTTTTGGTTTAAATGGGTATCAGTTAGTAATATTCTTGGCATGGATAATTTTTAGCAGCACCAATAATCTTATTTTCATAATTTATGTCCATCCCAGTGAGTGGATAATTTATAACAGCAGCAAGAATCTTATATTTATAATTTTTATGTCTACACTGGTATCATCATCAAGAGCTTCAAGTAACATTCCCCTAATGGTTGCACTGTAAAGAACAAACTCCCTTCTATTGTGGTGCCAAGTCTTACTAGTATCTACTCCATCAAGAGAATTGCATCAGTGTCATTCCCTTGAAACTCATGTCATGTTGGAGGGGGGCAGACCATAACCAGGAGAGAATCTCGGTGGGTATCTTAACATTCCATCTACCTCATCATTGAAACATCACATAATTGTACAGTTACCGGAATCGCCTTAGGTAAACCCAACTCCTGCACTGAAATCTTTTCAGAATTGGGAAATCTTGGGTCCATATCGGATTCTTTGATTGTTTTTTTTTCATTTTTTGGGTCATCCATTTCCTGCAATCGAGTTCGTTTCCGGTAACAGAGTTAGCACAATGAAACATTTATGCTTAAAAAACGCATTTGAATTTGCGCTCTGTTCACACTATCCTATTGTTTCATTGTAGTGTGTTTTCTTCACTCTATCCATTTTCTAAAATTTGAATATGAAGGCTATCTTAAATCTCCCCAACTACAAACACCTAATTATCTCACCTGCATCAGTTGCAAGTCCTATCTCTACAATTATTGTGTGTTATTTAAATGTCTTATTGTTGCATTGTGGTGTTGCTATTTACGGGTCTTATTACTGCGTCTTATAACATAGAAGAGTCGACACAGATTTTCAATGTTGTAGTGTGAAACAACAGCTAGTCCACCTATCTTGTGTCATCTTGTCTTAAAATCTCTAAATATAAACTACATATTTTAATTTT